>WSUB01000013.1:385854-463363 GCA_019633425.1 Tulasnella sp. 424 | reverse complement strand
CCAGGATCGTAGGTGCGATAGATGAAAGCATACAAGAGCTTGGAAAGCTTCTTGTCGTTCCAACCTATTTTCAAGCGTCGTACGCCAAAACCGCCAATCCCGACCTGAAACATCATACTATCTTCGGAACCAAGCATGCCTTGTGCGATGTAGAGGTCGGGTCGCGCGAGAAGGAGGTAGTGCAGGTACGAGATTGCTTGCATCTCCTGGTCTTCTGAGGTCGAACCTTCGGATGCCCATCCGCCGGCCATACGGATGCAGGGCCAAAACGTCGTATCATCGCCGCCGAAATCATTCTCAAAGGCCGCAGTGATATTAGGCCTGCATTCAGCGTCGGCGACATGCCCGCGTGGGACTTTGCTTTCCGTGTCTTTGAAAACTACCAGACGGTTTGATGGTTCTTTAAAATCTATAGTCCCAAAGTTTGAGCTGGAAGAAAGGACTACGAGTGAAAGGGGAAAGTGCTTACACTCCTCCTTGATGGATTTGGACATAGAGTTCGCTTTTCGCAGAAAATCCGACCGAGAAACCGTGGCACTGAAGTCTACCTCGGCGAGGTCATCAAACGTCGGGGCTCCCAGAAACTCGAAGAGGTTATCTGCGTTCTCGAAATCCGTCTTCTGGTGGGTGTCTTTTTGGTATGCATAGTGTTGAACTCGTTCAAGTTTATGCCTGGCATCGAAAGGGCCCTTCTTGCTGGAAGAGGACTGGTGAGAAAATTGCTTGCGCGGGGGGGTAATCGGGCGTTCGGTAGACATGGTCGTAGATGGTGGTGGTTGGTCCAAGCGCAGCCTAATGGGTGTTGACAGAAGCAGCCAGTGGGCTGGGACCGATGTTCGGTTGATGATTACCGTCCCACGTTCTCCCAACGACCTCGAGCCTGACCCAGCCATCCACGACACTCTAGAGTACCCCTAGTCGACCTTCCGAATACCTCGATATTTAGTTGATTGTATCGGGTTCTCGCTGCGGTCGGGACTGTACCTTGGCGTCCTTAAGACTGTTAGCAGTATAAATACAACATGTACAGATTTCACCGCCACCATCACCACGACCGTCCCGCGCTCTGCGTGGGGCATACACAGCCACGGAATTGAGGGGTCTAGTTGCGCGCGAGGAGCTTATTAGAAAAATGCACTTTGCCCTCGACAAGCCGCTTGCAAAACGGCCCAAAATGCTAGCGGCTAGCACTCACCTGGTTGGGGCGAACGCGTTGCACGCTCTGGAAGAGATCCACGGCACTCAGTCGAACTATCGAGAGGCGGGGAAGGCTTCCATGGATGCGCACGAGATCTACTCTCGCATCGGGAACGACCTGGGTACGGCAAACGCGTTGCTCAGCTTGCGGATTACCTATGGCGCTCAATCGAGGAGTCCAGAGGCTGAGAACGCTCTCAACGACGCTCACACGATCTAGTACTCTCGCATTGGATACACCCCCGGACGGGCAACGCATTCCGTTGCTTCGCAAAGCTCCAGAAGCGATAGGACGCTGCCGAGACGTCCTACCCCCAAGCAGCTGCTTCCTATGATCCGGCTGACGGGGGTTACAGCCGAGCCACAACGCTACTAGCCCTTAGGCAAGACTTTCAGGCTCAATGCCGATACTCCGATGCGGGAGGAGACCGTCAGCGAAGCCCTTGCCATATTTATCAGCATTGCCAATCAAGAAGGTCAAGCGGATGCTTCGCTACCTTAAGCAAAGGGCTTGAATGGACAGGCGAGGGCATATGCCCTGCAACGCAAATTCGTTGATGCGAGAATCTACGTGCATATGAGCCGGCCGATGAGTGAGGAGTATGCAAGGGCTTGGGAACTTTTCCAAGCTTCGGAGAACCCGTAGGACCGCTGTTAGCAAGCCAATTCGGGTCGTAGCTAGTGCAGAATGCTTCGTCATCCAGCTGCAGGTGGGTATCCGTGTTGTCGAACGCTGATCCACTGCTTCTGGGACTAATCACAGTCGTTTCCACTTCAATTCTTCATGCGATCTCTCTGACAGTCCCATGCTCTAGCGTTGTCCCGTCTGCATTGTTGCTCTTTTCCCCCTGTTTCTCGGCCATCGTGCGCTGATTGTCCTCTTACCTCTTTTGGACGAAACAATGTTTCTCGCCCTCATCAACCTTCACTTCCAAACTTGACGATCTTGTCACATGTGATATTTACTAGCGGGTAGGTGGCGTCATAATTAAATGGACAGTGTTCCTTCTTCCCTGGGGACATCATCTCCGCCTGGAGCTTTAAACTTGTGCTGGACTTGCCCACCTTGAGATACCCACTAATCACTCGGTCCATCCCTTCGCTTGTTACCGACGAGTTGAGTTGAGTGCGCGCCTTGGTGTCTTCGACCAGTCCGTACCCAAGGAATGTGTGGCTCTCGAGATATACTCAACGTTAAAGGATCACCCCGCGTGTCGATGAGTTCTACATGGACGTCAGGTGGGTGATGAGGACGTTTATTGAGGCGGGATCATCGCGCCTTTCGTCGGCCTACGTGTCCTTCACCAAATCCCTGTATCGCAGAGGGAAGACAGCATATGTATCACGATCGTGCCAGCTTGCGTCACAGGAACTGCGTAAATGAATTAATAAAGGGGAGAAAGTCGCCTTTTCATCACCCCCGACCGCCTCGAGTAGCTTAGGCGGGAGCGATGAACCATTTAAACCGTGATTGGCCGGTCTCTTCGCAGGGGTTGAAGACGAAGTTTCCGTCGAGCCGGACGCCTCTGGGACTGTGAGCGGGGCAGTTTGATTGGTGGTTGCAAAGGAAGGCGTCGACAGCGGTGGCAACTCGAGCTTTGGTGGTTTGTGAAAGAAAGTACATGGATTCCGATGACCGTGACATGTCTCCCGCTGTGGACACTCAATGGAGGCGAAGAGGCCTTGGGTTTGTGAACATCCAGACGACCGCTTGAACGAAATTTCAATGCCGTCTGTCCCTGCAACTCTCACGACCCTCGCGTTTCGACTTTTGACCTTTTCCCCACCAGTTCGACCACCAGCACCCAAAAATGGCTAGCAAACCGACAGCCGGACGAAGGAAGAGGGCAAGCTCAGTCAAAGAGGTCATCGACAACATCGAGTACGTTTTCAGCGTCGTCTGCAGCGTCGCGAACGTATCTGATGTAGCGACCTCGAATAGAACCAACCCCGCTCACCATCTCGCCGGTCCCTTTAACGCCCCACCGACGTACGTGGCTCGACATAGCGCTCGCAATACTCCTCACCTGACACTCGTCCGTTGTTTGCAGCCCTCCGTCAGAGGGTGAAGTTCCCTCACCACTGGTTGCCCAATCCAACGGCCATCAGAGAAATGGTGTCTCTCGGCGGAAACGCGCTAAGGCCGGCCTTCCCCAACCAGATTTCCTCAATAACGGTCTGTGGAACGACATAACGTCGCTGAACTGGACGCGGGTGCCAAGTGGGTGTCGTGGGTTGCACGCCACAAGCACGGTGCTGATGGCCGAATTTTATTATAGCCTCGGCTCTCTTCCTCATGTCGATCCCTGTGGTTCTTTACTTCCAGTGGCAGCTTATCAGCCCAACTGCACAGAACCCATTCAAGTACCTCCTCATGATCCAGTACCCAGTCGCAGGTACTTCGGATCCTGTCATGTATCAAAAAGGATATGGGGTGCGTCGGGACTGTCGGGCGCTTACTCGCGAATGCACATGCTAATCTCGCCGGTTATTTCCCCAGGATCTAGCATTCCTTGCCTACTACGTTATTGTATTCTCTTTCATCCGCCAGGCTTTGACTATCTATATCCTCCGCCCTTTGGCGTGGAAGCTGGGCATCAAGAAAGAGGCCAAATTGGATCGATTTGCTGAGCAAGGCTATGCAATTGTGTACTTTAGCACTTCGGGAGCTCTCGGCTTGGTACGTTGCATAACCTCGAAATCTTAACAGGATCCGACTGACGCGAGGATATATATCAGTGGGCAATGTATCACTCGCCCACGTGGTTTTTCCAAGGCCAACATTACTTCCAGGGTACGTTCAGCACCAGCTGGTCTAACCGTTCCTACTGACATTGTCAATTCCAGACTACCCATACTGGAAGATGACCAAGTTCATGAAGTCTTACTATCTTCTGCAGTTCTCTTATTGGCTGCAGCAGTTCCTCATCCTTGTCCTCCGGCTCGAAAAGCCAAGGAAGGACTTTACTGAACTCGTTATTCATCACATTGTCACTCTTTGGCTTATTGGGTAAGGGTTTCTCCGTCCTTTCTGTCATCGGCATCGTTCTGATTAGTTCTAAAGCTGGAGTTACCTGATCAACCTTACGCCCATCGGAAACGCGGTCTTCATCACCATGGATGTCTCGGATATTTTCTTGGCTGTACGTCCGTTCAAATTATCCGAAAGTCATGCCATACGCTGACATTCATTATCACCTAGTTCGCTAAAACTTTGAACTACCTCGCGCTTGAAACCGCGTCGGCTGTCGCGTTTGGATGGTTCGTCTGTGTTTGGAGGTAAGTGACTTACAACGATCTGGGAGACACCTTCATTGATGAATATCCCCTTCAAACTAGCTACACTCGTCACTACCTGAACTGGTGTATTTTATGGAACGTCTTTTATGACTTTGATTTGGTCCCGTAAGCTGTCTGCCCACTTAATGTATTCCCCTCACTCACCTTTCGCGATAGGAAATGGGCGCAACAATGGGCGCCTGAAACTGGAGCATGGCTCGTTCCATGGTATGTGGGGGTCGCCGTTTCTAAACTACCCCCAACGCTGACTGGTTGCGCAGGATGAAATGGCAAATCTTCGCCCCCTTGGTGCTGTTACAGGCAGTCAACCTGTTCTGGTATGTCCTCATTTGGAGGATTTTGTACCGGTACGGACTCTTTCTTGCTATTTGTGCTACCTTAACGCTGACGGGGTATATTCTCTAAGTGCCGTTTTCAAGAGCGAACTCGCCGACGAGAGGTCGGATGATGAGGGCGACGACCAGCCTGATGATGACCATGACAAGGATGACTAGAGGATGGACTGTCAATCTCGGCAGGACGATACCCGTACGCTACTATTAATGCCTGGGATTTAATTATGTCGATTCGACTGGACCTATGTATCGTGTGACAGTAGCGTTGTCTCTGTTTGGATTTGAGATTTGCTCTACAATGGACCACCTCCTCGAGCCAACTTTTTATCGTGACCTCCTTGTCGCATGCTTGACTTTGATTTCTCCTTTCTTGCTCGGTCTCTTGAGGATGACTGTCCCTCGCCCGGAGGTGGACCGCCTCTCCCGCCACCTCGGCCTCGGCCTCGTCCCGGGCCCCTTCCGCGACCACCACGACCCCTCTCACTTCCACCGTGAGGATGATGGTCCAGGGATTGTTGGACAGGTTGCTCGCGGTTGGAAGGCGGGTTAAACGTCGTGTCGTATTTCTCCAGGATCTTGTCTTTACGAGGCTGATGGCGTCTAGATTAGTAGATCGTAAAATTAGACGAGCAAGGTTTGGGCGTACGTTTCGTTCCAACATAGTTCTCCATCCTTCTATCTGTTCATCTGCCATTCCTATCAGATAATTTGGGTCATTGGTTCGAGCAAGCGTACAGTCACGGTTTGACGACGTACCAGTCTCTGCCTTTAGATCTGCACGCGCCTTTGAACGTCTTGTGGCAGCATCCTTCTCAAAGAGCTTCGGATCACGAATATAGGCTCGGGCGAGAATATCTTCTGCGCTCTCTTTCTGTTGGTTGGTACACGGTTTCGCGGAGGTTCAGTGGGTTAGTCAACTTTGTTAGAACCCGAGAGAGGGGTCAGACCTTTGCGGGAGGTGCGCCCTCATCTTCTCCATCTTCGCTATCTCCTTCCTCAGACTCCTCGCCAGCTGCATCAGCCAATCTAAACGTAGGTTTCGCCAATGCGTCGTCCAATTCATCTTCGAAAGCAATGTCCCTCCGCACTCCACCGCCGCCCTCTTCCTCGGAGTCGTCCTGCTGCTCTTGAGCCCGCCGAAGGATGTCCGCCTTCATCTCATCGAGGAATGACCTGTCGCTGAGAAGGGTATCGGCATCGCCGGATCTGAAAGGGGTCACGCGGGTCAGCGAGCATCGAGAGAATAGATGTGGAGGTTTGTCATACTTCGTCCCGCCGATCCTCAACTTCGAAAAGTCCATCTCCTCGTCGTCGAAAATATTCCGCCTTTCGAATTGAGGTGGCGTCTGAGCGGCTGCAGCTGGCTGTTGTGGGGTTCCATTCCGAAGGCTAGCGAGGTGGGGAGGTAGGTTGCTCTCAAGCAGAGCTGCGATCAGAGCCTCGGCAGATTTCCCAATGGTTGGGTCCTGCAGTGCAGCTTTCACAAAGCCGGGGCTTTCGTCAGGGAGAATATCCAGAACTTGAGTGACGGCGAGATCGAGCTCATGATCATCCTCGGGTTCTTCCTCCTGCTGTTTAACATGGTGAGATAGGTTCAGAGCTAGATAAGAGAGATGCCTTACTACGACTGCTTTACCCTTGCCTTTGTCCACCTTCTCTACCTTGATTACCGGAACAGCCGCGGCGTGAGGGACGTCCCGGAGGAGGATTATCAACGCTCCGACATCGTCGCTTCCTTTTGGTGAGTGACTGTCGATCAAGCCATCAAGCGAATGGATGACGAGTTCGACGGTGGCATCGTCCCATCCGGCCAGTTCACCTAGTCGCTCCTTTAGGTGGTGAACGTGCTGGTAGTCCACAAGGAGCGGCACATTGCTGAACCAAATTGTATTGGGTGATTGGGGTTTCTTTGGAGCGTCGTCTATCATTGCCAGAAGGATGTCGAATATCTTGTGACGGACATCCTCCGAAGATTGTGCCGCTTCCAGTCCACGTTCAAGGAGACCATGGAAGACGTCGAGAATTCCCACTTTGGCCTCCATCCACGACAGTTGCCATTTGAAGGAAGGTCCAACCTCGTTTGGCCGGATCCCGGCGGCGCTGTAGTTGTGAGCCACCGTGTCGAGGGCTGTGTGATAACAGTACCCCAAAGATCGGTAGAGGGCCTTGCCAGTAACTAGTAGCGGGAGGTTGGCCTCGCATCGCAGTAATGCGTTCAATATTTTGATGAGATTGAGGCGTACAGTTAAGAATGAGCTGGGGTCCTGCCCGTCGCCGAAAGGGGCGGATAGTATTGGCTGTAAGGAAGACGAGATCACTGCTGCGAGGTCGACGCCGGATGAGGAAGAGTAGTCGATGATGCTGCGAGCAATTGCGCGGGTGTGGTCGTCCTGGCAGACGACTGCGAGATTGAGGAGGGTGACTTCGCTCAGTGGGATCGATGACTGCGACATGCGGCGAGCTAGCTCGAATACCCTGGTTTGAATGGCATGGTCTGCCCCTTTGATGTTCTTCTTCCCCGATCCTGCAATATTGGTTGCTGCTAGAATCCCGCGGGCAGCTTCTGCAAGGTACAGGTCGATGAAATCCTTAACATTGGCTGCGCTGGCTTTAAATTCATCCTCTGGGCACCGAAGAAGACCGTCTAATTCTGCAATCAGACCAGAGACGAGCTCCTTCCACTTTTGCTGGGGTAGGAGATTCTCTGCCCTGTGTAGTGAGAACTTGGGCAGTGTCCGGGTCATTGGTGGCAGTGGGCGGTTTTGGTCGATTGCCCTGAGGGACCGAACATTTGTCACTGTTTTGACTGTTACCTCCAGTCCAGACTCCAAATTAGTTTCCAAGTCGCCGACATCCCTCTGTACACGCCCCACGCCTTGTTCAGTCATGGCTACGGTACTCGCAACTGCACCCAATGGATTATCCAATGGCAAGGCTCTAGTAAAAGCAAAGACCAAAAATCAGTACAAGCGGCTGAAATCGAAACAACGGAAGGCAGCGGTAGCAAGTTCAAGAGAGTCGTCAGCGGTGGGTCACTTCATCGTAACTCGGTACGATTAAACTTAGTGATATGCGACCCATAGGCTGCAACTGGCTATGAGTCCGCCGTTTCGGAGATGGAGACTGACAACGAGGGCGTAGAGCCCGATGTCGAGTACGTGCCTGAGGCATTAGATGTTCAGCCTGGCATGGAAGCCTTCTCCGACGTCTTCGCTCGCTTTCAGCTTCCATCCGAATCTGATGCAGTAAGTTCTCCGTGGAACACTCCGTCGAGCTGTGCTGACTTTCGCGGTTTCAAGGTGAAAGAGGCTGAAGCCGCTAACAAACCCGATGTCATCTATTCTGATGATGATATGCCGTCGGATGAAGAAGGTTCAGAGGGAGGGGAACCAAAACCAGTATCCAAGCGAAAGCAAGCCAAGATGAATCGCCTATCCGTCGCGGAATTGAAGCAGCTCGTCAAAAAGCCAGAAGTGGTGGAGTGGACAGATATCTCGGCTGCCGACCCTCGTCTACTTATCCATTTGAAGAGCTATAGGAACACCGTTCCTGTTCCTCCACATTGGAGCGCAAAGCGAGATTATTTACAAGGGAAGAGGGGTATCGAGAAGGCGGCCTTCCAGCTGCCATCGTACATCGCGGACACAGGAATCGCCACGATGAGGGATGCAGTCAAAGAAAAGGAAGCGAACATGTCGCTTAAAGCAAAAACTCGGGAGCGTGTGCAGCCCAAGATGGGGAAGATGGACATTGACTACCAAAAACTGCACGATGCGTTCTTCAAATTTGCGACGAAGCCAGCGATGACAGCCTATGGGCAGATGTAAGTTGGGGATCTGTAAATCAAGTGAATTTCGTTCTCTGACACAGCCTTGGTTCGTCAGGTACTATGAGGGCAAGGAATTCGAGACATCCTTGAAAGAGAAGAGACCGGGAGAGTTATCGTCAGAGCTGGTAGAGGCGCTTTCGATCCCTCCTCTTGCGCCTCCACCATGGCTCATTAGCATGCAACGCTTTGGCCCACCTCCAAGCTATCCTACCCTGCGCATTCCTGGTCTAAATGCCCCAATTCCGGAAGGGTAGGTCCCTCGTTCACAGCGTGTCATTCTTAAGCTAATGATTGGTCTAGAGCACAATGGGGCTTCCATCCTGGTGGCTGGGGTAAACCCCCACTGGATGAGTACAATCGCCCGTTATATGGTGATGTCTTTGGGGCCCTCCCCAAAGCGAACGACGATCAGGTAAATTGATGACATCCATGTCACTTACGATGGGTACCTGACAATACTTTGTCCCACTCAGCTTGGAGAACCCGTCGACAAGGAGCTTTGGGGCGAGTTGGAACCAGAAGAAGAGGGTATGTCGATCGCATTGCTGTCTTTCTTTGCCAACTGTTCTGACCGAGCTTCTCCTTCTTTCGGAACGACACAGAGGAGGAAGAATCCGAAGAGGAGAGCGAAGAGGAAGAAGAGGAGGAAACGGAAGCCGCCCCGACGGATGGTCTTCAAACGCCCTCAGGTCTGGAGACACCATCTGGTTTGCACAGTGTGGTGTCGACCGTTCCTGGTGGACTGGAGACACCCGATTTCCTCGAACTCCGGAAGAGTGCGTCTCGGCCAGAAGACTCTGGTCCCAGGCAGCTCTATCACGTCGTCCCAGAGAAGCAGACTACCATCCGGGGTCTTGTTGGAAGCGAACGTGGGTACGACGTATCAGCTGTCACAAGTGGCGCCCAGCTGCCAGTTCTTGGCGAGGAGCGTGGTACCAAGGTCAGTACTGATAGATGTCCCCTCCTGCCGTGTGAATATTTACTCACGTGCCGCCTGGCCATATTTGGTAACAGCGCAAGACGAACGGCGTGGAGATATCTTTGGATGCTTCGGAGCTCGAGGGTCTGTCGGATACCGAGCTTCGGGCCCGATACGACGCCGTTTCTCGCGGTTCAGCTGGGGTTCCCGGGGGAGCTTCACGGGAGGACTTTTCAGATATGATCGCGAAGGAGATGAGGGAGCGGGATCGGAAGCGACAACGGCTATCGGAGTCTCGGAGCAAAGGCAAGGAGAAAGACTTCAAGTTCTAAGTTTTCAGTGGTGGCGATGTCCTGCTGCGTACCCCTTGCAATGCCGTTCACATTTTGTTACTTTGCCCCTGTCTGCCGTATCTATCTGTCAGCCCCCGACGCCACTGTACGTTCTAATTCCAGTAATAGTCACTGCCTCAAGTGGGGGAGCGCTGTTGTGTGTGTTTGGCTTGCGTTTGCATAGCATTGCGGATTTGACCACATAAGCGCCGAACTCCAGAAATCCCCGTCTCTCACCATCTCGCGCTCCTTCCACCTGCGCTTTCCTCTCCGTCATGGCCTCGACCTCTATAATGTGCGTTCACCATAACACACGCATTTTACCACAAAGATTAAAGCTGATATTGTCTGGCATTACGTTAGATTTCTGAGGCCACCACCTAATGTGGAGTTTGTTCAAGGTCAGTCCAAGCCGCAATTGCAGTGGGGGGCGGCATTTGCTCAACTTTCATAAAAGGTTTCCCTGGTATTCCATCCCATCTTCCCGAAAGACCTCCAGCAACTGTACGAGGGGTATGTGTTCGCTGCCGTCTTGCTCTTTTGCTGCGGGCTCACACAGGGGTCCTCGGTATCTATCTGTTGTTGCCGTCCGTCTTCGCAGGTTGTCGAGATTCGACCTAGCGGCAGCTCAGTCAAAGCACGATGGGTTAAGATAGAACTTCGCAAAATCGAGACTCTTCCCGGGGGTGGGCAATCCAACACGTACGTCGACTTTGTCGGAGAGTCCCCCATCGCATTGTGGCAAGCCAAAAACGAATGGGACGAGATTCGCTCGGTTAGTCCTCGCTTGAAACTTGCGGCATCTGACAGAACCTTGTTACTGATGCAAATTCGCGCTCAATAGCAAGATCTTTCGTTCCAGATTCGGGTCCCAGAGTCCATACCGCCAAGCTTGGCGCTTGAACGGAGCGCCGGTATCAAGTATGAACTGGTGGCTAGCATGTTAACCAAGGGCAAGAAGTAAGGTGGTACTCCTATGGACCTATTGAGCAACTCTAATACCATATGCAATCAGAGGCCTCCTGCGACGAGAATCAACCCCAACCGTTACGGCAATCTGCCCAATCGTTATCGACAAGCATGAACTTCATAGCGCGTGGCCAATGTATGCTCGGCCTGAGAGCAGGAGCAAAACGCTCGATGGCTACACCTTGACCGTCAATCGGACCCACCAAGCCTATGGACCTGGAGACCGAATTGCGGTTCAGACTCTGGTCAAGAACGACACCCCACAGGTCAACCAAGTCCGTTATTACGAATTCTCGCTCCGAGAACATGCAATGTACAAGCCAGCTGGAAATCAAAATGGAACCAGGAAAATGATGACCCAGCCACAAACCCGAACCAGGGCCATTGTCGAACAAAGGATCCCCATTACCATGGCCTCCCCTCTGCACCCTGGCATGCAGGCGAAAGCGGAACTCTCTCTTCAAGTGCCATTCAACCAGACCACTACCACCGTCAGCTTTGCAAATCGTAAGCATCCGATCCTTTTCTTGCCCAGCAACTTCTCTAAATGTTATTCGTTCAGGTATCGAGGTCCAGTTCGTGATCCACGTCCGTGCTGTTCTTGCTACAGGCCTCCAATTATTCCTGGATCTCCCGATTACCATGTCTAATTGGACCAGGTTCGGCATTGATTCCCCTATCCATTTACTATAGCTGAAATTTAACCTAACACTCCCACAGAGCGCAATCGATCGATGTCGTTCGCCGGATTGGACCTGCTGGTACGCTCAGTAGCCCTGGGGGAGCTCCAGGTCCCGTTACCACTCCTTCCGCATTCGAACACCCAATGGCAAGTCCCCCACAAGCGGCTCCCCAGCCGCAGATGGGCTGGCCTCCGAATGGAGCTGCAGATCCGAACTACTTCAATAATCGGCCGGTGACAGTTGCTGCCCCTCCCAACGGTATGGGCCCTAGCCCTTCGGGCGACTTCGTGGGCGGTTGGGCTGCTGCCGCGAACCCTCCTCCAATGACGGCAACGATATCCGGTCCTCAGCAGCCCCATCAAGACTATGCCAACGAATTTGGTGCGATGCCTGCAGGAGCCGCCCCGCGTCCTATGACCTTTGGTATGTGGCTTTCTATTCTGTACCGCTCATCTGCTGATTGTCCTGGCAAACACAGCTGGTGTACCAAATGGATACACACCTCAAGGATCTTTCCAACCCAACCCTGCGAATATGCCACCTCTTCCTCCTCCGGCCAACAGTGGTCCAAGTCCCGTAAATGGAATCAGCGGCAACAATGTCCCTGAAGAGTCATCACGGGTGGAGGATCCCCTTCCCAGACGGCGGCCTCTCACTGGCGGCAATGGGAATCCCACCCAACGCTTTACCGTCGTCAATCTCTCCGCCGCAGATCAGGTGGACACCAATTTCCCGCCACCAAATAATTCATCTGGAGGCAAATATATGTCCGCCGAAGAAGAAAAACGTCGCCTAAGGGAGGCTATGGATCGGGTTGACCGTGATGGCGCTCAAAAGGTGGCCAAGCCCGCACCGACGCCTCCCCCGGCTGCTTCTGGCAGCTCTGGTGCGCCTGCAGCGCAACCGAAGAAGTGGCTGAGCGCGGAAGACGAAAAAGCTCGACTTCGCCAGCAACAAGAGCTCTACGATGCAGCTCGCACGCGAGCCGAGCAACTTCAACGGGCGGCGTCTCAGGAACCCGACGGTTCGTCAAGCATGGCTTTGCAGGAGCAGGTATGGCACATCGGAACATTTGTTTCTCTTGAGTCTCGATAATTGACGATTTGCGTAGGCTTCATCTGCATCCCAGACTCCACCTCCTGGTATTGGAGGCTCGTCTACCCCTCAACCCGCGAAGAGGTGGCTGACAGCCGCCGAGGAGAAGGAACAAGCAAGGAGGTTCCGCGAAGCTCAAGAAGCGGCAGAGAAGACTCAACGAATGGGATATATGGTGGCCTCGCCCAGCACAACTGGTCCTTCGGGCAATGGTCCACATGTCTGGGCACCGGAACGTCCCACTAGCGCTGGTTCTAGCATCCCCGCGCCGGGGATCTCAGCAGGAAAGGCTTTGTACCAGAGCGCGGTGGCGAGCATGCCCCGTCAGAGCACACTTGGTCCTGGTCCTGCAAATGGCAGTACGAGCTATCCCGGTGCAAGTGCCCCTGGATATTACCCAACTGCTGCAGAGGAAAAAGAAGCACTGCGGTACAAGAGGGCGATGCAAACTGCAAGTCGTACGCAGGTCGACGCGTACGGGAACGAAGCTGCCCCAGTCCCTTACGAGGCTCTTTTCCCCGACGGACCTTCAGCTCCAATCGCTCCCATTCTGCCTCTCAACATAACACGATCCAGATCTCCTCAGGATCAGGCGCAAGATGCTTATATTGCTGCCGCTTCGTCTGCGTCTCCTCCACTCCCACCACCCCCTCATGAGGGACGACCTCTCAATGCCATGGAAGAGAAGGAACGCATGCGGCAGATGTATGAAGCCCAAGATGCCGCAGCTAGACAACCTGGTGGCACGGCGGTTAACGGAGCACCACTTGTTCCTCCACCTCATAGTCTGCTCAACGGCTCCGGCACGCCAGCTCCTCGATCTCCTCCGCCTCCGCCATCCCCTCGTGTGGCGGCCACTCCTCAACCATTGACGGCCGATCAGGAGAAAGCATTGCTGAAAGCGAGATATGCATCTGAAGACGCAGCTCAGAACGGGTCTGGTCCTCCACCTCCACCTCGACCGATGACAGCCGATCAAGAGAAAGCATTACTGAAAGCGAGATATGCAGCTGAAGATGCAGCTCAGAACGGGTCTGGTCCTCCACCGCTTCCCCCTCCACCTCGAAGTGGGACTATTTCATCGCTGCCCCCACTTCCACCTCCACCGATCGGGATGCATCAGTCTCCCCCGCCCCCAGATTTCTCCCCAAGCGACAGGAGTATGCCCGCTCCACCCCCATTCTCGTCCGTGGCGAAACCGATGACAGCTGCTGAGGAAAAGGCCCAGCTAAGAGCCAAATTCGCGGCCGAAGAAGTAGGGGATTCAGGTGCAGGCAGTCCCCCTTCTAGCTACTTCCCTCGGCCCCCGCTTCCCACTCCAAATGGGCACGCTCATACCAACCACGGGGGAGATGACGATGCTGATGGAAAGCCAGAGTATCTTCGCCGAGACCCAACCATTTCTCGTGGCAAACGGAGAGCTACAGACGACATTCCACCACCCCCTCCTTTACCACAAAAACCCCCAGCAGGTGCGCCGAATTTTTACGTCTAGACTGTCATAGACGCTGATTCAGTATATGTCGGTTTAGATTATTATCTGGCCGGTAACGATACCACCAGTCCTCCAGCGGGTACCCCGACGTCCGGCGCCGACAGCGCCTTTATCGACGTTCGGCCATTTTCACCTTTCACTCTTGATTATGAAGCGCTTGGTGGCATCCCGCCACCGCCGCCACTCCCTCCAAAACCAGTTTCTTAGTCTGCCGCGTGTTATGCGTCAACGAAACGGATTTTACTTTCATTTCTGTCATCCCATTATATTCATTTTCCTCTCGTCCATAAATACCTCCGCTATACCCTCTAACTAACTAACAAACTGTCGTCGCTCCTTCACTCCAATTTTACTTCTTTCGTGTCGGTTTCTTAGATTTGATGGGTCGCATGGTCTGCGGGACTACATCATCCACGTCCATCGCCTCGCTCTTCCGCTTTGACTTGCGGGTCGGGGTACTACTTCCCTTGTTAGTGTTCTGAATGTCCTTGACGTCGAGATTGGGAGAAGACGCAGTAGAGGCCGTGCCTGCTTCGTCGAGGAATGCCCCGCTAGCTTGATTGCTTTGCCCCGTCTGGGGATGTGGATCGAAAGCATCGAAGTCGGCTCCGGTTATCGGACCTGCATTGACATCGGGAGCAGCCGCCTGCAGCATGCTACTGAAGTCCATTGGTTGAGTAGCTTGTGCAAGGTGCTGGGACGAATCGACAGCATCGTTGTGCTCTAACGGGAGCATTGTGGCGGGGTCCAGGTTTATATGGCCGAGGAGAGCATTTAACGATTGGCCCAACGCATCTACGCGAGCATCAATCGCTTTATGCTTGTCCGTCGTTTGGGCTAACTGGGTCGAGTGATTGCCCAAAGCATCCATGGGCATTAGGGCTGTGTTGTTGCCAAACAAGGAGAGCATATTATTATCGGGTATCCCTCCCATTGGTCCTTGGCCCGTGATGTCATACGCTGGGAATTGAGCAGGGGGCATCAAGCCCGAGAAAGGATTCGGCGTAGACTGGATGAGCTGGCCTCCGGGGTTGCTGCTTCCAACGCCATACGGGCCTGCGTAATCGAACCCTCCTGGGTGTCCATTCATTCCATCCGCCCCGGGTATCGAGCTCGGCATTGGTGGTATAGTGGGGAACGCATTAGGCCCCGACATCGCGTTCAGGAACATTTGCATGCCGGTGGGTGAGTTGAGCAAGTTTTGCCAAGCCGCCTGATCATTCGCATTCGTGGGGTCGAGTGGTGCAGTTGAATTATAGCCTGAGTTGGTGGTAAGAGCCTGACTAGGCAAGGAGTACGGTTGGGTCATTACGGTGTTGGGTTGAGGTGCGTTGTATGATGCCGCTTGCGGGATTCCAGTATGAGCGAAATTCGGAAGGGGGGTTGACTGAGCTGGGGTGGGCGTGATTTCGTGGACTTGGGCGATTCCGGGGGTTGGAGGGACTGATGCGACTGCGGGGGAAGTCGCAACCGACTCGATGCGTGCTTCACTCGGGGCACGCCGATGCGATGGCTGGCTAGGTGTTGACAAGCCCGGGCTCTTCATCTCTGCAAATCAAAAATAAGTACGAGGGCAGGGATGTATATCCTTGAGGCATGAATTACCCTGTGAGGGGGTGACGCTGTGGTCGTCCATTGGGACAAGGAGGTGCTCTTCCGCCCAGTCGCTGTCGTCATCGTCGTCTTCCAGTTGCGCCGCATGCGATATCCTTGATTTATCTTTTGCCTTGCTGGTGGCAGAAGGTAGTTGGATATCTTCATTACTGCCCGAATGCTCAATCATTAAGCGCGGGCGTTTGCGCGGTACCAGTGCTGTCGAAGCGTCTCCAGCGTCGCTTGCTCCATCATTATCTCCTTGAGCGTGTTCCCTCACTCGAGCTCCATGGCCTCCAGGGCCAGCGGCACCGTTCCCAAAAACGCCTGCCAAGAATTTGAGGATTCGGTTGATGGTGTCCTGGTGTTGGTCGAGGCGCTTCCGAGCACTTGTAGCTTCTTGCCAGAGGCGCTCGTCGGAGTCGTGTAAGCCCTTAAGTTCTGCAGAGAGGGCGGTTTGGTGACGTTTTATCGAAGCTAGTGTACTCGCTATAGCGCTAATATCAAGAGCTCGGGAGTCTGAGGATTGGGGCGATCTTGTGCCGGAGCTGGGTCCAACGCCCAGTTGTTCGGTGGTTGTGGTCGCATCCTGGTCTTCAGATGCAGTGGGTGCCGCAGTAAGACCTCCTGCCTGGTTGGTGGTGGTCCCGGCCTTTTTTCGTTGTATAAGCATCAAGAGATCTGGCTGGCCCCGTTGGAAGTGCGGTGAGGCAAACTGCCACAGTTCGTTCTCCGTCTCATTGTGCAAAACACCTTGATTGACGAGGGGAACTTTGTGAAAGCCGTACATGTTAAGTTGTCGAACGAAGGATGAGAAATTGCCATGCTTGAAGAAACGGGGGAGAAGTTCCCGTCCGAAGCGTTCATGGTTGGGTACTAAGACAAAAAGCCCGGGAGAATATCAGTATAAGGGCGAGACGAACCACGTTATTAGATAAAATCGTACCAAAAAAGGCGTCGCCTTCGTCTGACCAATGAATGAGGTCGTCAGTTGCTGGATCGTTGACCATCCTTTAGTCCGCGGAGTGAGGCGAGTGAGTATCCAGGGTGCACCATCACACCACTCCGAGACAAAACACGTACGCATATAGCTTGTTCAGGAAAGCAGGGACTTGCTGCCTAACAGCACGGTTGGGCTGGCTCGGAAGTCCCGCCTTCGCCGGCTTTGTGAGGGCCATTTGGTCGGCCATGGTTGGTGGAGTTTTGTGGTATGGCTTGTGCAAGGGGGGCGAATCAAAGAAACCACCCGAATGAAAGCAGATGTGGTGCGTCCGTTGGTCTTGAATCTTTGAGTCTGAGCGTTATTTCGAGTTCTTGTTGGGTGAAATGAGGGAGAGGGTGGTATGTGGATGGTAGTAGTTCAAGTCGGAACCTCTCCGGGCGACGCGGCGATTAGGCCTGACACGGATGCTTTGTCTTTGTTCCTGGATCTTGCGCCCTCGCGCTGACGAATGTCGTTCCGCCATCGAAACGCACTCTACCTGAGAATCTCTCGCCACACAGTCATTCCTCTCTACCTCTATCTCGACGATAAACACACCAAATGGATGACCGATAAGATCTTGACGCAGGTCATTCGTGAAATGAGGCCCCTGTGAGTTCACTGGCTCGACCCGGATGATCTTCTATTCTGAGTTCTTGGTCTGGTTTTTGCACCAGTATCCTCAAGAAATGGAGGGAAGAGCTCGAATTCAAGGACGCTAGTGGCGCAAAGGCCAAGAAATTTGGTGTGGTGGACGTCTATCGCGGAGGTAAAGAGTCGTGCTGCCCTTGTGATAGAGCCCAAACCCATACAGTGATCGTTTGAGAAGACACGTATCAACTTGCTTATTTCTTGCAACGGCATGAATCCCACACTTTGCTCGTCAAAGTGAGTTCTCTACCGTGTTGTTTGCCCATGGTTCTGAAAAGCGGCTTGCAACACCAAAGACGCGACATTTCTCTTTAGAACCCCGCCCCCAGCTCATCCCGAAGGCTTCGGAGAGCGAGGCCGGGGATTCTTCGAACCAAGGCGATGCTTTACGAAGCGCGAAGTCTGTGGGCCAAAAACGCAAGCGCTCAGAAACAGCAGAAGAGCAATCGTCCGCCTCGTCCACCCCTATCCCGCCCGCTGTAAGACGCTCAGGAAGGCGAATCACCCGTAACATACCAGCTGGAGCCTATAGAGAGCAAGATGAAGACGACGAGCGGGACTTGGGCGATGAAGAACAGGTGGCCACTCCGGAGGAAGCAAACTCAGAGGGTAAGTTCTGAGAGCTTAGCAACCGAATTAGATGCCAACTTTATATCTCAGACGATGCTCAAGAGACTGATGGAGCCGCCCAAACTAATAATGAAATTATCGTGAAAACGGAACAAGAGGATGCAGACCTTGCCGCACTCTTAGCTCGGGCTAGTCCGATGACGGCAGAAGACGCGGATTACCTCAAACCTCAACCGGATCAACAGTCTTTACCAAGGGGAAGTCAAGAGGCGGAATCGATGGACGTGGACGAAGCACAACAGAAACCGACGCTCACGCTACGCTACGACGGCTACACCATTCCTGATGTTTGCCTTGCTATTATCGTCGAACCCTTTTCTGGATCAGCTTCACGGGCAGGTACTCGAGAGCCCTCCATTGCTCCAGGCGGCCTGAAGCCGAGTCGTTATGTCGGCCTTGCTCCTCCCTCTCGTGCTGCAACTGAGGTGCCAGAAGAGGAATCACCAACCCTTCCGAAGCAACCTCTGTTCAGGGACTTCACCCCAATGCCCGGAGAAGAGGTTCAGGAAGCGTCCAGATTTCCTAGTGTCGCCCCTAGGCGCACCTATCCGCCTGTACCACTATTCCACGAAGAAACGCCAGGACTAGAGGATGACGACGATGATGGCACGAACCTCATTCAGTTCTCGCAAGCCATCAACCTTGGAGGAAATAGGCGAACTATTGGAGAAGGTGGTGGGGACGAAGACGATGCAGATGCACTGCTTGCGGACGCAGATGAGGCGAGATAACTCTCTCTCTGAGCGTCTGAAGTCAAAGTAGCACGCGCTCAATATGCACCAAATTCTGGTATATTTTGACCGCAAAATTTTGTAGAACTTCTGTACTGGATGCTATCGAACTGCTTCTAGAGTTTCCATGGTGGTGACACTGTTTCCTCGTATTACCTAAATAGGTGTAAGATCCAGTCAGTGCGGTTCGCTAGAGGAAATAGCAAAAAGGTAGGCTAACGATAGTACCCATTGGCGTCTTCTGAGCAGGACTTGTCTCCTCCACGGCGTCGTCAATGACCAGGTTCAGGAAGATGTCAAATCCTCTGAGTACACCGCTGACTTTGCGGTCGCCCTGGAGGACGATGAATAACCGCTTGTCCATAAACTATCAAATGAAGCACGGCTCAACGATTTAGCAAGCGACACTGAAGAAACAGATATGAAGCGCACCTTTTTCAATTCGGGTTGTGATGCTCGCGACATTGTTGAGTAGCGCGAGGTGAGGGTGTTGTGAGATGGACTGAAGCAAGATCGCAAGGGGGACAAACAACAAGGCAAAGCCCAGATCTACACCATCCTGGGCAGACGAAACAGCGTTCGCACTCTCTCCATCAAGCACAACTAACACAAAGAAACCTCAAGCTCAGCACTATCTGCGAATACAAGACGCCAGAAGTAATGAAGTCTTCACGTCGGCAGGGACACAAAGGCTGATTCCAGGATTTACTCGCGTTGCAGATTCAACTGACAGTCAAGATCATCGAACATAATCGAGTTTTACATTAACAGTGGGATTGAACACGGATTGCCGACTTTAACAACGACTGTGCGCGCCTATTCGACGATGTCAAACGATGCTCGAATGCTGACGACGGTTGTTTACATTGTGCCAGAGGACCTCCAGCATTCCTTCGGACACAGCGTTTACCTAATGGCTTCCCCGGCGACAGAGAACTCGTCAAGAGGGGGCTCGTCGAGAGGATCGTCCAGGGGCGGTCGAGGCGGGCCGGGCAGCCGCGGTCGCGGAGGACGAGGACGAGGCCGTGGCGGCACTCGTACACCTTCAATCGGCAGTCCCGTGGACCTTTCATCCCCGACAACACCAACCAACACAGATTCAGCTTTGAAGAAACCAGGCGATGACAAGCCCCCTTCCCTCTTGTCAAGGATCGACATGGGGGATGTCAGTTCGTCGCCTCGGTCAGCCAAGGCCAATGCACCATCCTCGCCGCGTTCACCCGCCGCTTCGGTCTCGCCTGTAGGCGATGGCACGCCGCCAAGAGGTAGAGGAGGCTCCCGTGGCTCCCGAGGAAGGAAGAACAGCGCAGCAAGCGATGGTGCCCGTTCACCTAAAGTTACCAACGTCCCCTCTCCTCTCAGCCGGCGTCCACCGGTCTCGAATTCCCCGTTGGCTTCGACGACTGCCTCGCCGAAAGCAACCCCTCCGCATCTAATCAATGTCGTGGACACAGCATCCCCGAAAAACTCTCCCTCCCAACTCTCCAAGGAGCTCGAGCCCTCCCAACTGGTCGAAATCAGGTCGTCCTCTGTCCACCCTTCGCCAGCCCCTTCGCCGCGACCATTTACTCCGATGACGAGAGACTGGGCTGCAGAAGACGACGACGAAGACGGAGGAAGTCTGCCGAGCTTAGACGATTGGGGTCTCCCAGGTGTCAATACCACCTCAGAGGCCGGGGATGTGAAGTCGCAAGACCAATCGTCAATTGCTGAGCCCATGGGCAAGCTCTCCCTAAAGACTGACGTCAAGAATACGCGCGGGAAAAAGTCCGGGTCTGCTCCTCAATCCGCTTCAGAATCTCCAGCGTCGACATCGCCAGCCTTCGCAAACGTTATCCCGCCCACGCCAGTGTCTGGACATCCCGGACAGGCTCAAGGGACGAGTAACACGGCTTTGCGGCCCTCTCCCCTCAAGCCCTCAACTTTGGGCGTACCGAGTTTGCCAAGTCATCCAGGTCGACCCGTGTCGCGGACTTCGTCCCCGGCTCCATTGAACCTGACCAACGACACAAGGAGATCGCCTTCACCGGCCTTGCTCCCCGGGACACACTCCCCAGGCCTGTCCCCGGGCCCGAGGGCAACTTCCGGAGGGGTGGCACTTGGCGTGCGATCTAGACCTGTATCTCCGGCACCAGATATGGGTCAATTCCATCCTCAGGCCGCAAGCAGTCCTCGACTTGGTGGCAACTTCAACCTCGCTCCCTCGCCAAACTTTGCGAGCAGCGAATTCAACCGGTCACGGCCCACGTCCCCAGCCTTCCAACCGGCGTTCAATCAAGATGGATCTCAACCGGGGTCTCGTCAAGGTTCGCCAAAAGGTCGACCAAGGGCCTTGTCTGGAGGCGTTCATCTGGGTGTGGCTGGATCTGATTCTACCAATCCAGCTCCAGTATCTCCCGGGTTTGCCGAGCGCTCCAAGGATCTCGCATCAAGTGCCTCGTGGAGGCAGAGCCCCTCGTCTCAGCCCGCCCCTCCAGTGCTTCTTGATTCCCCGATTCTACTAAACGGCCTTCCTCCTAAACCCGAGACCCAACCTGCTCAGACCCGACCTAACAATCCCAATTGGCGAGGTGGTCGGGGGTCCGGGCCCCGCGGTGGAAGGGGAGCAAGAGGTGGATATCGAGGTGGAGGCGAACCACCCCGTTTCGATCGTTATTCCTCTCAAAATCAGCCTGGCTCGCCTTACAACTCAACCCCTTCTGAACCACAAGCCGAATCCAATAACCGTTCCATACCGCATGGCGATACTTCCGGCCCTGGTTCCCGGAGCAACGGCGGCGACTCTCCGAGGAGCGTGACCTCGAATACCTCCGCAGGTCGGGGACGAGGCCATGCTCGCACCCATTCACGCCCCATTATTGTCGCTTCCTCTGCATTATCCCTCATCAACGCAACCATAGGCTCCCCTCAACGCGCCCCTAAATCATCTACCACAAACGAGAGCGTCCCGGTCACCGGACCTTAACCCCTCAACTACACCCAAGCGACAAATACCCCGGTTTACTACCTGTTCAAGCTACCTTTGGATATCTGTACTATCTAACCCGGATGCACAATACCGTTCATCCTAGTAAATCCGTTGTTGATATATTTATGGTGTTAAAGACTGCCTTTGATAATCATAGCATCCGGCTCCTAAGACTTGTATCATATTACCTGAATGTGCGTAGAAATGGCGCTCGGATTGAGAGTTCCTCGCTGTAAAAGGTCATCATCGCCGGGAGGAGAATAACGTGCGATGATATTATCCCGAACTGAAGTAAGCTATCTCTAAACCCATTGACCGGATCGGCTTGGACCGATTTGATAAGTCAGAAACGACGCCAAGACTGAAAAGAGCATTTCGTAGTCGACTCTCCCACATGATTGCAACCTCCTACGAGATGGCAGGATCAGACCAGTAAGGTGACGGTTGCAAACAGTGTACGCACAGTATTTGTAGAGACGCGTGCTTTGACCACTCCCTGAACCTCCTCAGCTGGTGGTGAAGATTGTGGGCCAGGTGATGGGGGAGCGATTGTGACGAGAGTGGTGACGGTTTCGTGATTCACCAGAGCAGGGTGTGTCGAAACCAGCCCTTGAGGGACACCTGGTTCTTCTTTCTCTTTCCCCTTGCTTCCCCGCCTCATCCACCACTCAGCACCCATGGTCCATTCGCTTTCATAGCTGTAGATGTTGAAATCGAACCTGATCGGGGGGAAAGCCCAAAGGTGAGCATTGAGTGGAGACCTTTGCGGCCCCAAGCTCAGGATTCACTGTACCTTGAACATAATGATAGGTCTCGGGACACCCGAGCGGCATAAGCCGTCGATAAATGACCCATAATAGGATTATACGTTGCGGTGAGTGTTGTTGGGGGTTGAGACGGGGCTATGCCGAGCGTTGAGGCAGCATCAGGGGCTGAAGATGGTACTTGAAAGGAAGGTGGGGTGGCGTCTGGCAGCGTCGTAAATCTCAAGCCAGTAGAAACTGAGGAAATGGGTTCGTTAGCAATCTCAGAACTTCAAGACCATCCCAGCAGACGCACCTCCGCCACTCTTTTCTCTGGCACTGAAATAGACTTCGGCTCCTGCAGAAAACCGCCCCTTCAGCCCACCTTCCATTGCATCTTCTTCGTCTACGCGTTTGACTCGTTCGCGTCCTGATCCTGACTCTCCACCATCGTCTGCCAATCTTCCAAAGTTGTGCAACACCCGTGCACCCCACATCCCATCATTAGCACTCCACGAATATTCGGAGCACCAACGACCAGTATCGTGTTGTAAAGAGACCATCACGTTGCTTGGGTCCGCCTGAGACGACCCTCCCTGCCTTTGTTGGCGCTGCGTCTGACCAGACGCCAGAGAGCGGGCCTGTGTCGGAGGAGTTGAAATACCCGCAATGGATAGTTGGACAGACCGGGATAGACGGGTGGAATATAGTGCGTCCAGTCGAGCTGTAGGAACATATATCCTTCCGTATAGGAGGTAGTCTATCCAATATTAAGTGAGCAGCTGCGAGCCGTACGGACACATGCCACTTACCGCGTGTGTCGACTCTCTCGCCGCCCTGCCATACTTCTTCTCTTCCTTCCGGTCTCCGAGGAGCGTCATAGACCTTGAACCGGTCTATCATGTCTTTGAAGCGGACGCTGTTGCTTCCCTTGACGTCCAGGTCGCAGGATGTGAATATGTAGCCGACAGATCCATTCAAAGAAGGCAGCGCATTCATGGAATACGTTGTTCTGAATAAGGAATTAGGGGACTTTGATATGTTGAATTGAAGTCCTCTTGGTAAAGTAAAGTCCAGGATTGCTGGGGAAGCAAGCACTGTTAGGACAGCGGTTCGGGAATGCCAATTTAAGCAGTCCTCACCCACCAGTGGATGACCGCGTTAGGTTTGAGTAAAGATTGTCTTCGTTCCATCCTGTTGCCTGATAGTAGCTCCGTAGAACATATGATGCGAATGGGTGCATTGCCCGCTGGGCGAAGAGAGAGAGATGTGCCGTCCAAATGAGAATGCTGACGGGGTCGTGCGAACAAGCGCCACAACTCTAAGCTCCGCGCTTCGTTCTTCTCCCGGCGAATGTACCATCTCAACCGTCAACGCCATCTTCCTTGTTTATGACCTGAACAACCATGGAAGAACATCCTCCAAGTACCACGGCTGCCTCAAGGAGGCTACCGCAAACGTCGTTCTACTCCATTGAATATCCCGGTTATGTTTCTGAGACGCCCGAGGCCCTTAGCGGTGCTCTTAAGACTCTCGGCGGGCAAGCATCTGTTGACAAAATCTTCAAGCAACCCAGATCAAGGGTGCTGGATCTTAAACTTCGGCCGGATGACTTGTTCGCCCATCCCATACCGGGTGAAGCTGTCAACAGTCTAAAAATCTTGGTCCAAGTAACCCGACGAAAGAGGAGGAAGCGCGATCCAGAGGTACCTCCAAATGAACCTACATCCAATCAGCCCGAGCGTACGTCCTTTGCCATTGATTATAAGGTTATGACACTAACGAGAGGTTATTGCGTGGCTTGCAGCCCATGGAGAGTCGGATGCCGGAATGGAGGTGGATGCGGGTCAAGAAATTCCTACAACACCCAGCTCGAAGGAAAACCCCAATCCAAACCCCTGGGAGGAAGAACCCATGTACACAACGGAACTGCTCGGCACCATACCAAGAACCGTGCGGTTCCGAGGTGGGTCACAAGCTTCGTGCCTAATGCCCCTCGAATGCCTTCGGCGCTGACACTCATCTCAGCGATGGCCGATTTCCAATATACTCCTAACTTGAACGACCCCATCATCAAGTTGCGGCAGTCGATGGATGCGTTAGACAGTATGTCTATTTGCCATCGTCAGCGGTTCAATAGGACCTAACTTCGGCATCTAGTGTCTACGGTCGAAGCGATCAAATCCTTCGTCTTTCCTGTTGAAGAGGAAGATTACACCCTTCCTCTGGACGCCCCACTGACCCCAGAAGCAATGGAGGACCCAACCGTACCCAAGACTCGCAGCAATCTCCGCATTCCACACTTCCCAGTCTTCTCTAGGGCCACCATTCCACTCCAGTACAAGTTCGTGAACCTATTTTTTTTTCTCAGTGGAAGAGCTTTCCTGGAACCACTGACGTCGTTGCATCGACAGTTACAAAGCCAACCCTTTTTCGACTGTTCAGACCATCCAAGATCCCGAAACAGGTGAAGAGAAACAACGTTTGATCAACAAGACTCGTTTCAAGGGCTTCGGTACTCTTGCCATTGATTTCCACGACCCCGGCGAAGTGAGTCGACTCGGCTCTGCCGGTCGTCTTTCTTTTGGTGATAACGTATCTGTGTTCCAGGTTCCTTCAGGCCCTAATGACCACATGAACTCTTTGATACCAACTGTTTCCATGGACTTGCTACGTCGAGTTCGAGAGGTAAGCTCGCTGTATCCTTTTCTGCGCATCAACAGCTCACTCCCTTTCGTCCCAGCAATTCGATATTCGCCCTATCTGGGCGAGAGTCGCGCTTTTGAACCAATTCTCTTTGACCGATCGCCGAGAGATTTTCCAGTGGGTTTCGCGGTTTTAACCGCCTCCTGTGCAACGACACTTGCTAAAAGACCGTTCCCGCTCGACCCAGTTCAAAGATGATCATCCCCTTGGTGTCTTACGCATTCAACGACGGCCCATTCCGGGATATGTATATTCGTTTCGGATACGATCCACGAAAGGACCCCGATGCGCGACTGTGGGCCTACTGGTTGTCTTGGACACTTTGTGAAACACTAATTAGACCATTGCAGCTATCAACGAGTTACATTTCGCTACACAACGCCAAACTATCAACGGCGTCGGCCTGTCATCGAGAGCAGAAATCCATCGGATATCCCGAAACCCCACCTGTTCGAGTACGCCCGCGTCTTCTTCGCACGTTGGTGAGACAAGGTTAAGGGGCTAACGTCCCGACGTCAAGGACCTCTCACATCTTTGATGGCAAGACTGCACAGAATGAGGTGGGACCTGGCTTCCAGCTCTGCGACATTCACGACCCGCTATTAGAAAGCCTCATCAAAGACGACTCAGATTTGCGAACGGAATGCCATGTACGCTATCCCCTCTTTTCGCCCTGGAGCCTTGGTTCAGTATGAGGACTCACCGCACTTTTGTAAGGAACGAGATGGCTGGTACTCTGCTGCAGCCTTCGACCGCATCAAGGCCGTCACCCGTCGAAAACTCTTTGGTCTTATCGAGGAGAACAGGATCATCTCAGACTCGGAGGTAGCTGATATCATGGAGAAGAAGACGACGTTGTCCAAAGCGCCAGGCGGGAAAAAGGAGCCAAGGCTTGTCGCTCCCGACAAGGAAGCCAAGAAAAGGAAGAGGAACCGGGCAAAGGGAGCGGGTCCTTGGGAAGAGGAAACGGTGAGTGATCGCTACGCATACGGCCAATATCGCCCATGACTGATTCCGGAGTGCTGCTGTGCGCAGGCCACGAGACTGAAAGCCGCACTGAGACGGAAGAAACAGGCCGGGGAAGACGAAGAGGAGCGAGGCGAGAGCAATGTTGATGCGGACGACGAAGATGCAAGCGGCGGGGACAGTGATTATCAACCTTGAAATTATGGTATCTATAATTGAACCCAATGCCCTAAACTTCCCGTTGCAATTTGATAAACCAATTCCTTTTTTTTCCGCTCGCGCGACATGTTTGAAAGATGTCAACTCCGTTCCGGAGTGTCACTACACAAAAAACCTCATGAAATTCCCAGAGAAGGATTGAAAAGATACCGCAACCGCAGACGAGCAGATCAAGACCCAAAAGGCGCTAAAATTTGTGTGGATTGTAACATGATCCCTGGACAGACCCCAGCCAATCACCAAGAGAGCGATGAAAAATCAATGTACTAGGTAAAATATACCGCAAAGCACTCCTCTGTGAGAGGTTGCAGGTTCCTCGTAGAGAGTACACCGAATGCGTGCCGACCACTCGTCTAGCTCCCAGGCAACTCCAACCGAGGGATGAAGGGCAAAGAACTTGCTTTCGGTAATTAAATACGGGTCTCCTGGATTTAGGGGCTCGGCTGTGACACCTGCAAACGAGCGAAGAGAGGATAGGGTGCCCCTTTGACAGACCGTTATGAAAGCTGCTTCCTTCTTTAGGAACGTGTTTCGGATTGCGCGGCCCATTTCAACGCCCATATAATCGGCCGGACCCATTTGTTTCAGAGGGGCAACCCAAACGTTTGGGATGGAACCTTCATGGAGGGAAATCTGAACATTGATGATCGACTCGATGTTGTGGACTGAGAACATAGCCGAGCCCCGGTTGCCATCGTATACGAGTCGGGAGACCTTACAGGGTAGGAGAGGTGGCTTGTATCGGAAAGTCCATTGGGGCGCCGTCGTGGGGATGTCCTCCGGGACAATAAGTGAATCTTGCCGAGATCGTTCTGCGGGGGCGTAGAGTTCGATACGGTCCAAGAAGATAGCAAAAATACGACCATCAGGGAGCAATAAAACACCCGCATTAGGCTAAAAAAACATTCATTCAGCATGTTTGTACAAGAAGCAGTATGATGCTCACCTTGTCCGCCGCTTGGGGAAGGAGAATAAAGTGCTCGACCAAATCTCCGTCCCTTTCACCCACCCGGTGGTAAGTGAATATAGGCCTGTCTTCCGGGTCGAACGAGACTCTGAGCAGAGAATCCTTCACCATAGAGAGTGTTTCTTGAATCGGTCCCGGACGGAATACTGAGAACGAGCGAAGGGTCTCCGCCGAGAGACCACCGGTTGGGTTTACTATCACTTTCCAGATTGTCATTTCTCGAGGAGCATCACGGGAAAAAATCCCTCGATCTGAAGGGCGAGTTTGAGAAGATATGGCGGCAGTCACTACTATCCTGTGCTTACCTGCTGGGCCAAACTCAATAGCTAAATTAAATTCTGTACATCCCAGCTTCAGATCCGTAGAAAAGGTCATAGCCCACACGTCTTGCACAGGCCGCTGCCGCTGAAATAATGTTTGAGCTTTGATTTCCGGTGCATCGAGGTCGTAGTACAAGAGACGTCCTGTATTGTCCATGGTAGAGCAAAACAGCCAGCGACCACCAGGGAGGAAAACCTTGTTGTAACCCGGCGGTATAGGAAACGATTCGATACGAACCGGCGCCCTTGGTGAGTTCCAGGTTCGCTCGAAGCGTACCATCCGAGTCACAAGCCATTCTATCTCTTCTGCTGAACGGGAGGGCAAATAGTCTATCCATGAAACTCTCCAGTTGTCTGCGTCGTTGGTGATCCAGTAGAACGCATCCAGCCAAACCGCGAAAGCTTTTGAAGCCCAATAACACCGCCAACATGTCTAATGACCCAAAACTGTTACTATCACCCAAAAAAGGGATGATTTGACAATTTGACACTCAACTTGTCTTAGAGCAATAATTTCCGAGAAGTCCAGATTCAAGAATACTTGAAGCAGGACGTCGTCAGGGAGGTCAGAGAAGACCTCTGCGGCCTGGTGCAGAAATGCCGAGTGAGACGAGAGGATACCACGGATATGAGCGAAGTAACAAAGTTGATAATGCCTACCATCTGGAGTCCTGTGAATAGCGCAGACTCTGGTGGTTGAATACGACAAAGTCTTTTGTTTGTTTGTGAGGACAATGTGGTCACACGCCACTACTTGCTACCTGGTGCAGTACGATTCACAGCACGACTTGTGATTCGGAAGTAGCGAGAAATTTTGAAGGTTGAACCGGGCTTAAGGTTAGGCATATGGCATGTCGGACCTGCTGGGCAGACGGGCCGACAACTCAAGCAACTCACGTTTGACAGCGTGACCCAAGGATGACCGACATACGGATGCAAGAAAGCGAACGTCGACGAGCCGTTCGAGAGAACGTTGAAACGACCGCAAACTCTGTCTTGACTACCCTACACTGCTATCACTACGTAAGAGAACTGTGGAGGCCAGTATTACAGCACAGCGGACTGAGGAAGCGGCAGAGTGGCTGGATCAAGCTCCGAGGACACGCAGAGTGGTCAGAGAGGGAGATTGTGGAAAGCACTATGCGGTTCAGGGCAGATGTCAAGATGATACGTGTTGGAACAACCGATAAAGCATACATCGCGGAGAGGTAAACTGGTGCGTAAACGCCAAATATCTTGCAACGGTGTCGGCCCGTCACCAAGAACAGAAATCCTTCAGACCTCACCTGTTCGAGTAAGCCCCCATTTTCCTTGTACGTTGGTGGGAAAAGGTCAAGGGGCTAACGTCCCGACGTCAAGGACATCTCACATCTTTGATGGCAAGACCGTACATAATGAGGTAGAGCCTGGCTGGTACTCTGCTGCAGCCTTCCACCCCGCCGAAAACTCTTTGACCTTATCGAGGAGAATAGGATTATCTCAGACTCGGAGGTAGCTGATAGCATGGAGAAGAAGACGACGTTGTCCAAAGCGCCAGGGAGGAAAAAGGAGCCAAGGCTTATTGCATCAGACAAGGAAGCAAAAAAAGAGGAAGAGGAATCGGGCAAAGGAGCGAGTCCTTGGGGAAGAGGAAACGGTATAAGTGATCACTGCATATACGGCGATCGTCGCCCCTCACTGATTCTGGCGTAATGCTGTTTTCTCTTCCGCGCAGGCTACGAGACTGAAAGCCGCACTTAAGCGAAAGAAAGGAACTGGAGAAGACGAAGAGAAACGAGGCGAGAGCAACGTTGATGCGGACGACGAAGATCCAAGCGACGGGGGACAGTGTTTACCGCCCTTGAAATTATGGTGCCCATAACCGAATAATCTTGAATCCAATGCCCTAAAATTCCCCGCTGAAATTCGATAAACCGATTCCTTCCCCCACTCGCGATGCAGATGTCGAGATGATACGTGTTGGAACAACCGGTAAATGCATACATCGCAGAAGAGGTAAAGGTGGTGCGTAATAAGTGAGAAAGGATGGGGAAGCCCAAAAACGAGAGAGAGTCGAAGAGTAGCGAAGGTGGTAGGTAGGTCCTATGAAGACGATTTTGCTTCCTTCTTCTCTTTTTGCACTCGCAGCTGAAATGGCGTTTCAGTGTCAGCTCGAACTCGTTTAGCAATAACCGAGAGCGGATCCGATTGAAACACGCACGTTTCCAGCAGTCACTCCTTTCTGGTTCTTGCGCATCTATTTCAATGACAGTCATTCCGTTGAGTCCAAGTTGTTCTCAGTCTGTTTAAATCATGATAAATACCTTGGGGTTGCGCTAAGGGTACCAAAGAGCCGGTCAGTCAAAACCTCAAAGCCGTCCATGCATCATGGTACTCACGAATCGTAACGTCCTGGCGTAGTTGGTCTTTGGCTTCAGAATACCATTCCGGTGAGCCTTCTTGATCTGGTTATGATTTGTGTGACTGGGGGAAAAGACAATACGCCGGTCAACAAAGCTCCTCTCTTCTCTGAGAGCGAAACATTGAAGCGTACTTCTTTGACTTGGCCATTGGACGATGATGATGGGTTTACGGGGCAACGAGTTGAAAGAGGCGGGCAGCACGGCAAAAGGGCGGTCTGGATCGAAACTGCCAATCCCAAGTTCTCACGACCCCGGATTCGGACAAGCGCTTATAGTTCTTGTCAGCCACTCGAGTCAGCTGAATCTCAGAGAAGCTTCAGCGTCACTCCTCTCCACCATGACACCATCCCCGGGAGCTTTCCTGTAGAGTGGAACCAACTTAGAACGTGTAATATTTTGCCGCCGGGAGTGCAATGCATATCATTTCCTAGTGCCTTTGGATTTCTCTTCTGTTCGGAGGTTGTGGGAGGTGCCTTCCACCAAAGGTTGAATCTCTCCCAGCGATGTATGCCCAGCGTTGAAAATGCGACCTGCAAAGAATATGGGACGACGAGGAGCATTTACAGTAGTTATTTAAAGCTCTGCGCCCGCCCAGAGGAGCGGATACTTGGGTGCTCCTGCAGGCAGCTCCGCCTCGAAACTCGACATCATTCGTGACGACCTCGTGACGGCAAAGTATGAGGAGCAGAGTCGAACGTTTGCAACCAACGACGCAATTCACTTTTCTCGCTTACAATGATCTTACTAAGGCCACTCAAGAAATGCGCACTCGAGACGTATCGCAGGGTAACGGTTCCTTCAATGTATCAACAACATAACAAAGACTAAGTAACAATGAAGAACTAATGGGGGGAAAAACCGACCGATATACAAAAAGGGGGAGGGCGGAACGAGAAAAAACGCGCACAACACCTCTCTAAACGACTAGGGAGAGACTATAACTGAGGATGGGATAAGACGAGGGTTTACAGGATGCAAGTGGTCTCGACGATAGCGGCGGTGACACGGTAAGGATCGACGTTGGAAGCGGGACGCCTGTCCTCGAGGTAGCCGTATCCCTTCTCAGCGACGTGTCGGGGAATACGGATGGAAGCACCACGATGGGCAACACCAGACGAGAAGGAGGTAATGCTGGCGGTCTCATGTCGGCCAGTGAGACGGAGGTCGTTGTCCTCACCGTACACAGCGATGTGCTCGTTGTGCCTCTTGGAGAGCTTCTCGATGGCAGCCTCGATGGCCTTCATTCCGCCTTCCTCGCGCATGGCCTTGGTGGAGTAGTTCGAGTGGCAGCCAGCGCCGTTCCAGTCGCCCTGGAGAGGCTTGGGGTGGAAGGAGACCTTGACGCCCCACTCTTCAGCTACTCTGACGAGGAGGAAGCGGGCCATCCAGAGGTGGTCGCCCATGGCGATACCCTCGACAGGACCGACTTGGAATTCCCACTGAGAGGGCATGACCTCGGCGTTGATACCGGAGATGTTGACACCAGCGTAGATGCAGGCGCGGTAGTGGGCCTCGATCAAGTCACGAGCAAAGACCTTGCCGGTACCTATGGGAAAAGAGCGTTGTAAGTCGACAGTGGACGAAAGAGGGCAATGCCATCGTCGAGCAACTCACCGACACCGCAGTAGTAAGGGCCCTGGGGACCGGGGAAACCGCCCTTGGGCCATCCGTAAGGAGCACCATCAGCGTCGAAGAGGGTGTATTCCTGCTCAAGACCAAACCAGGGCTCAAAGTCCTTAGCCTGGTCCATGATCTTCTTGGCATGGTGGCGGTAGTTGGTCCTGTTGGGTGTGCCGTCGTTGTTGTAAGTCTCGGCGAGGACCAAGATGTTGGGAGCACCGCGGAAGGGGTCCTTGAAGATGGCGGCGGGTCGGAGGTAGACGTCCGAGTTGTCGCCGGGAGCTTGGTTGGTCGAGGAACCGTCGAAGTCCCAGATGCGGAGCTCGCTAACGTCGGTAACGGGCTTGCTGAGGGTCTGAAAGGTGAAAGAGAGAGATAAGCAATCAGATCAACCCAGTGCATTGATAAGAATAAGTGTGGAAGCCCAATTTGGGTACGGAGAGGCTATTTTCTCGCATGGAAGGGGGCAAGGGGAGGTGATATCGATAGGGGCAAGCGAGGGGACAAAGCAGCCGGAAAAATCGCGCCGTTATCTCGAGTAGCGAATCCCAAAGTAGGGATTACGGGACTTTCGACTCGTAAATTCGAGATAAGACGACGAGAAGCGAACAGGGTATGGGTTGAGGGGAATGGTCGTAGGGTAGGGAGAATGGTATGTGCGGGACTCCGCTTTTGGGGAGTGCATCTCTAGGCGATGCCGTGCACGAGACGGAACGTAACGAGTTGCACGAAAATAACGTACCATGGTCTTGCAGCGGAGTCCACCGTCACCGTCGATCCAGACGTCTGTAAAAGAAAAGGCGCGTCGAAGAGTGAGAACGGTGTACTCGAAAAGGGACACATAGTGCGAATGCGGGGGGATTAGTGAGGTGCGAACGTACATTCAGCCTGGATCTTGTCGCCCTGGTCGAGCTTGAGGTAGGGGGCGAGGAGAGATGGCTTGAACGAGTAGGCCATTGTCTAAGATGTCTATGAGTCTATGAGAGAGGTGTTGAAGGGTATGAGAGAGAGAGAAGGAGGGGGAAAGGGATGAGGAATGGAGAGAGTCCAAGTTGGAACGCAGTGGTCTCTTATAGCCGATTCGAGCGTCCTTTCAGGGACCGCCTGGACCCTGAGTACCCCAACAACCCCATTGCCCCCCCCCCCAAAACAGGACCTTTGCCATGGCTATGGGCCAACACCGCATTCTTTTTTACCACTATTCATTCTGTAGATCCGAGATTAAAAAACTGGTATATATATCAAGGTATTAGGGTGGGTGGGCTGTTGAACGCTTTGGCCGAGTCACCGCCCAAAGGGTGTCCCGTGAATTGAACGGGACAGCCATGGGGACGGCAACTCCACCCGTCCAAGCGAAGGGGGGGGAGCTCTGTTTCGTCTTGCCCCCAACGCTCCTCTCTCCCCCTACCTCTGACGACGATCCAGCGGACTGGGTTGGGACGCATGGCACGCTTCGGCCGTACGGCTTGTTGGTGCGGCTTTACCGGGGAGACGCATCCGAACCCAACCACGGCCTGAACGTGAACGTGAACCTGTCCAATGGATCTATCCTCATTACTATTATGTACTGATCGGAGTTTATTCAACCGGGTTCAATTTCTAAAACGAGCAAGGGGGGTGTTGGTTTGATGCTCCGGGCAGTCAGTCCGTTCTTGGCTCTCCGAACGGACCGGCGAGTTCGGAAGATACGACCTGGGTCTTGTGAGCATAATCTTCGTGCCGCGCAAGCCCTCCCGTTGAGTCCAGTCGGTCGGCGACTTCCGCGAACCTTCCCATACGCCTCAACACCCTCCGATCTTTTCTCAATCCAGAGTACACCCTTGAACTTTGAACTTTCCCTAGTTAGAGCTGGCACGCGCATGCCCATCAGGCGAAGCTCGATCATGGAACCAATCCAGTTCGGTTCATTTGGCCCGACAGCTCCCACCCATGCCATGACTCCGACCCACCGACAACCGTACGACTGGGTGAGACACCCACAGCCCCCCTGGCCACGATTTCCATGTGCGTATATGGATGCCTCCTTTTTCGTTCCGAACTACACCTTTTGCCGATGATAAGAAAAATCCGATATTTGGTCAAGGCCAATGAGGCGAGGGGGGCTTTTGCAGTCAAGATCAGACTTGCAGTTCGGAGACTCAGCGCAGCACATGCACTTAGGCCCGATTTAGTAGGTATAGGTAAACCCCCCAGTCTTCCATCTCTCCCCCTGAACCTTTCAACGCCTGCCTCCTTCCAATGCTATTACCCGGTCTCCGTCTTTGGCCAGGAGTACCAAGCTCAAACAGAGTTGAAAGTCCTCCACTTTTACCCCGCACTCACTTACTCCTGTGGCTGTTCTTGAGGTGCTACCTCCGACAAGTTGAAGCGAGAGAAGCAAAATGAAAGTCAAAATCTGCGGCCTAGGTAGCTTCTCAAATCCACATGGAAAGGCATGTATCTGCATGTATTACAGCATTTTTAGCATGGTTTGCGGTCTAGAGATCTCAAGTCGTCGGCCGCTCGCTCGGTCTAGCCCGAACCTAACTGCTTCAAGTCCGAAACTTCGTGTATCAAACAATGCAACCCTAGATACCCTCCTCACTCCTCAGCCTTCGTGCTCGTCGTCGCCGTCACGACCGCCGTACTAGCACTAGCACTAGTACTATCCGCGTTATTCCCCTTCCGCAGCGCCAAAATCTTCTCCATCGTCATCTCTGCTTTCTTCCCCCAACCCAGACTCTCTGGCCGAAAATCGCAATACAGCGAGTACCCTAACTCGTTCAGCTCTTTGGCGCTGTACGAGTGCGCCAGCAATCGCATCGCTCCTAAAACGGCTGGAGTCGTCTGTCGGAAGCTCCGTTGGATGTACCCAAAGGGCTGAAAAGGTTCGGGATAGAGGTGTCGGCACGTAGGGAGTAATTTAGACTTGATATCAGTCGGTGATCTTGGATGCGGACGGCAAGCTGCGAATAGACGAACCGATGCAGGGTCTACCGGAGTCCCCTTGATAAGTCCACGCCATTGGCCGTTCTCTTTCTCCAATACTGGGCTATGTAGGGTAGAGAGGGCAACCAATTAACACCCTTTTCAGCCCAAGTGTATATTTGGCGTCCTCACATCCTGCAAGGGAAAAACCTATCATCAGCGACCACGCTAGAGAAAAACGCAATAGAAAGCACCCTTACTTTCGGCCCAAAAGATCAACAAACGGCTGCGTCGAACCAGCCTCATATTCGTTGTTCTTGGAAGGCGCATAGATCCCTATCGATACGCCCTTGGATGCCGCGTTCATTTCGGTGTAAACGGAAGCTTTGCCGTGCGTGGATCATGTAAGTTGACGACAGGTTTACGAACGACAAGAAACAGAAAGGAGAAAAGTTGGAGGAGAGAAAGCCAAGAATAGCAAAAAGCAAAGGTAAAAGGAAGTTAGCCTTTTCCAGTTTCTGGTCTCTCTTCGATCTCTCGTCAGTCGCCGTAAAAAACATAAGCAAACGTCACTTTGCCTTGACCCCTGAGAGAAGGAAGGGACGGCTGGCTGGAACGCCACATCCGAAAGCGGATGTAGTGATACACTTCGAAATCCAATTCCAGCTCGAGATCGGAGGCAATGATGGTGGTTGAATGTGAAGGGAGAGGGAAAACCAAACACACAGAGAGGGAGAGAGAAGGCCTCCCCAGAAAAAAAAAAGCTCACCGATGCTCAACGCTTCCTCCCGCTTGAACCCCATTCGTTCTGCTACCACAGTCGCCCAAGCTGTCATTACAGGTGCACGATTCGCGTGTGTGGATTTGAGTTTGAGTGTCTTTTTTTTTTTTTTGGATCGGGTTGAAGTTCCGGTATCCAGGCGAAAGAAGCGAAAATCGTCAAAGACTTGTCGATCGCAATCGAGGGCGAAGAGAGAGGGAGAGAACGCACCCCCTCGTCGAGAATCTCGTCAAAGTTGAAGCCGCCTGGAACCACACTCTCTCGTTCATCTGGTGGAGTTGAATCTGGATCTGGGAGTGCTGGAGATGGCTCCTTTCGGCGTGGTCGTTTGGATGGAGTTGAGGTTTTGTTACTCGTCTGGTCAGACAGGAATTAAGTCCTCCGATTGCGTTCTTCGCGATTAGACCCAGGAACTTCTCTGCTCGACTCACTTTTGTCCTAGCTGAAGAGGAAGAAGATGCTGCTCGGTCGTTGCCGTCGTCCTCTACATCTCCAGCTTTCCTCTTGGACCCTTTCTTGCTACCAGGCGGTGCGACGTATCCAGCCGTTTTTATGGCTTTTAGTATAATGCCTCGATGGTCTTTGCTGTCGACATGAAGTTCGATTAGTTTCACTGGTGTGAGGTCGGCGAGTTGCGCTGGGGAGTTGTGAGTCGGGAAGCTGTGCGGGTTCGTCGGTACCGGTGCGAGTGGTGGTGGTTATTTCAGTAATCCGACATAGATATTAGGATGAGCAGTTGAGCGTTAGATACACGGAGTAGATAACGATGTGGAAGGGGATCTCTAGTCGTACATTTTCTTAGTCACTCCCATTGCGTCCGCCATGGAAAGGCCTGAAGAGGTAAGCATTTTCAAAAAGGCTGGAAGAGCCAGTTTCTCTGTTGAAAGCGAGTTCGAGGATTCGGACATTATCCTAATATATAGTATCCTTTAGTCAAGATGAGAGAAATAGAAATGGGCGAAACGGGAAGACACGCGAGTCGTAGCAACGGAGAAGCGAGCGTGTGGTTCTGAGGCGCGGGAAACAAGGACCCCAAGCAAACACAGACAAGCGACCAGCCTCGCCGCGCCGCGCGTGCCTTGGTGGGATTCCAACATCGACCAAATCCCGACCTCACCTCTGGTCGAAGGGGTTTCTCGGGCCTCCTCGTTTTTGCTTTTTCTCTCTCTCTTCTTGTTGGCCGGCAACAAATCTCGAGTCTTATCTATATGCCTAGACCACCAAACTACGACCAAAATTACATTAACGCTCAGCACGAGGCGGCGGCTTATAACGGAGGAGGAGGTGCTGGTGCTGGACAGCAGCCTATCATGGAGGATCAACAGGAAGTTGGGGAGGAAGGGTATGGTACGTTCGCCCTTGCCCACCACTCGAATTCTGCGCTCCCTCGGGCGTGCTTTGCGTCTAAAGGACAGCGCGAGCATTTGGGCGAAGCTTGCTTCGTCGTTGGTGTGGAGGAGGATGACTTCGTGGAAGGGGGAGTCCTAACTTGGGTTGCTGACCCGACCGCCCCTTTATCCCTTCTCTCACACACACAGCGTCGTCCACCCCAACCTCGACACTCACATGGATAGCGTGGTTCTGCTCGTTACCTGGACACGAATACTTTTGCGAAGTTAGCGAGGATTTCATCGAGGACGACTTCAACTTGACTGGATTGGCTTCGCTGGTACCCTTTTGGAAAGAGGCGATGGAAATGGTTCTGGATGTTGAACCAGGTAACGTCCTGTTCTCGGGAGGATGAGCGAATTGCTAATTCTAGTGTCGCATCCTTTTGTGGACGGTTTCGTTTCTAAGAGGATTCATTGAAGATACCAGACGTGACTATCGTGGAATCGTCGGCGGAGCTGTTGTATGGGTTGGTGCATCAACGGTATATCCTTACGCGACCCGGCCTTCAAGCAATGGTACGTTGCTAGTCTTCTTGAGTTCTTGTTACGTTTATTGACGACTTTCCGTTTCCGCCTTCGATAGGTCGAGAAATACGAAGCTGGTCACTTCGGAACGTGTCCACGAGTGTACTGCCACTCCACTCACGTCGCGCCTTGCGGCCGAACCGATCTCCCTGGTCTTGACACCGTCAAGCTTTACTGCCCCAACTGCAACGACATCTATACACCACCTAGCAGTCGATTCCAAGGCGTTGATGGTGAGTCAAGCACGCGCTACACCGTTGCCAATGCGGGGTCGACCTCGTGCCTGACGCAGACCCTTGCTAACCTAACCCTTGACATCTCAACCCTTGCCATCTGTCAATAGGGGCTTTCTTTGGAACCACTTTCCCTCACTTGCTCTTCCAGACTTTCCGCGAACTTGCTCCTGCACCGTATTGCCCTCCCCCTCAACCTGTCAATACCTCGGCACGATCACCCAGCGGGACCTATAATGCTCCGACGTTTGTGAACCCGAATCCGAACGGAGGTCAAAAGGCGCCTGCAGGAAGGATTTACATCCCCAAAATCTACGGGTTTAGAGTCAGTGAAAGAGCTAGGAGCGGTCCTCGTATGCAGTGGTTGCGTATGCGACCTGAAACCGCGGAAGAGCTTGATCGGGTTGACCACAAGGGACGGTGGTTGGATAATGAGGAGTTTGATGAGGAGTCGGAACATGATGATCGAGGAAGACACACGTCATCCCTATTTGAGGGTGGTAAGTTATTCATCACGTTGCTGCAACTTGCAAAGTCTGACCTCTCTGGGCGTTTCCCAGCAGACGACGAGGAAGAAGATGATGACGAGGAGGAAGAGGAAGACGAGCCAGCTCAACCTTCGCAGCAACCTCCACCTCATACCTCTGGTCGTCCCGGCGGCCGCCAGCGACCTGGTGCACCTCGCATCGGATCCACTGCAGCAACCATGGACGCCTCAGGTTCAGACTCCGATTCTGATTCTGACGCGTCGATCGTGGCAGTCCCGCGTATCCCGCCTCGTTATCAGAAGTACTTCCGATACCGTAAGCCAGCGCCTTCTTCACCACCTGCCCGCGTTGCAGAGACCGACACCGACTCCGGGTTGGTTTCGTCCGCGAGCTGCTCGAGCAGTGCCCTGGAGACTCCCCGCGAGGAGCTCCCCCAGCCAGTCGTTGCGCCTTTCAAAGGGAAGAGTGTGCTTCGAACAGTGGTGCCGGAATTAGACTCGGGTCTCGAGGTTCCTCATCTATTGCGCCAGATTAGTTTCTGATCGTCCGTCCGTATATACATATACATCGTGCTTGTCTTACATATCATTGGTATGGTAACGTGTTCTTTTCTTTTCCCTCGCTTTTTTACACTTGCCATCCCGTCCCCATTTCCAAGTTAATATTGTGCTGTACGTCCACCCCCGCACGTTCTCCCTCATATTAACACGTATACCATAATACAAAAAAACCCATTCAAATGTCTCGATTTCGGATGCAGTTGACGGTTTCAAGTGTGCGGGGCGAAAGCCTTTGCTGCCGGGTTCAAAAGCAGGTTCTCTGGGTTGTGCCAGATACTTGATTCCTTCCTTATTTCATCATTTTTTACGACTATTCTATGACGTCTGCCCAACACTTATGATCATTGTATCTCTCGGCCTATACGGGAAGTCAGTTTCGCAGGTAATTCAACCGGAATGACGATGGGTCGGAGGATCCCAAGGTACTTTAGAGGCGCCGCGTCGTGCGAACAGTCCTCGTTCGCACTATCTGGAAGGTTGCCTGATCTTCATGCGTCTCTCGGTGGAAGGGGCGTCCTGCTGGTGATCTGCCGCAGTCTGGTCTCCGAGTCGTTCGTTCCACAACACGCATAGTCGCCATAATGCGCAGGTTCAAAGCTAGGAAGGCAGTATGAAGACGCTGGAGTATACGTTGAAGAGGGATGCAATTAGAGCCTCTTCAGTCCTCCGGACGACGGGAGAGGTCACAGAGAAGCCCCGTCCCATAACGGACTACCCACCGACGGGTCACAGACTTAAGCTTTAGTTATTATAACAGATTTTACTCGAGTAATGAAGTTTTAAAGACCTTTGCACTGAAAAATACCAACGGTAATAGTAATTTACACCGGAAAAACTAACTATTCGCCCCACTAGCCCAATGGCTAGGGCGTCAGACTTCTATTATGAAATCTGGAGGTTGCGGGTTCGAGTCCCGCGTGGGGTTTTTGCATGATCCTATGTTTACCGTGCATATTTTTATGCTGAGAATCCATTTTCTTTGTAGGCATCAGCTCCTTGAAGATGCTTTTATTCTATCATCATAGCTTATAACCCCACTCGAGAGTAGCGTCCTATTAAACTCATCGCGCCCATTCTAGATGTGATGACTACTTATGTAATCTTTCGGCGAAGCTGACGAGCATTCCCGCGGTCTCGGGGTGCTGCGCTCCAGCTCTGAAGCTTCCAGTCGCAATGTTCTCGCTACCCAAAAGACTTTCGACTTCATTTGGGATCATTGGAGATGATCCTAAACTTGCCTTTCGTACTCAGCCCTCGGGGATTCGGAGACTCGCAGAAGCTCGGGTACGTTGTCGTTAACTGCAATTCCAATATCAACTGGCGCACTGACGCGCTCTTCACGTAGAACATCCCAGCTACTGACGACAAGTATTGGTCTCAGGTAAGAACACGTCCACTATGTTCTCCCAAGCCACTTGAACTAAGCATGAGTTGTGTCCCGAAGTTTGTCGAGCTCTTCGACTCGGCGTCCGACGTTTACTCCCTCATCTCATCTAATGACAGTAGGTCGAAACCAGCAAGTTTGCATAGTCTGGGCGCTGATTAGTCTCTGTTACATCAGTCAGAAGGGCGTTGAACGAGGCACCGGAGAACCTCAAAACCCTTATAGATGTCATATCCGCTCGGCTCTTCCGTACGATGGGCGATCATACCTTCCCTTCTCCGCCGCAATCGGCCTTCCCGCCTGTGGCGAACATCGCTGCAACTTGGGCCTCTGTCTCTGGCTCATCAGCACGAGACAGCACTAAAGAGCTCTTGAATTGTCTTCGAGTCCTTGGACGGGTCATCCCAATCCTTTACGAAAGTGAAGGTCCCCTGGAAGAGGAGATCTTATGGAAACGAAAGAAGAAGCAGGCTTCTCCTCACGAGCCTACGTCAGACGATCAAGAAGCCCAGTTTGTTATCGAGGAAGACGATAGTGATGAAGATGGTGAAGACGATCCTCCCGAAGCGGCGACCCCAACTCGACCTTCAGTCGCCGTCAGTGAAGAAGAGTTAGAACCAGCGCTTGCAGATAGGCTACTGTCTACTGCAATAGACCTGATGTTCTGCTGTGGCTTCACTATTCCTTCGAAGTTCAAAGTCGATAACCATAAGGTTAACTACACCATCTGGTAAGCGCTTTATTTCAGCTTTTTGGACTGCTGCTGACCACAAAAATACCTTTCAGGGAGAAAGGCATTGGATCCACCGTGGAAGTACAATCTTCAAGTCAACTTGACGCAAACAAGATCGAGGTCCTTCGATTCTTTGAGGTTCTTCTGTCCAAAACCATCTACATGTCGCCATCTCATGTCCTGCTCCTCACCAATCCTTGCATTTCTCGACTTGTTCACAATCATCGAACTCCTCGGAGGCTCGTCCTTCCTATCCTATGCTCGCTTCTCAACACGGCCATGAACAGCGGTTCGTATAAGGCCCCAACAGCACTCATGCCGACCGTAGGAGGTGTGATTAATGGTGTCGGAGGCATGGTCAAAGAGTTGCCTTATAACCACCTGGTCTGGAAGGAAGACAATCGACCCCATCTAGTTAGCGCATCCCTGGGTGTTTTAGTCGCTCTTCTGGACTATCAATCTGCCGAAGGACGTGATGTTCCGGTCACTGGTGGAAACGTGGCCCCAGCGGTAGCTCCAAATGCGGCGGGTGGCTTTATAGAGGTTCCTGTGGCGCCAACAGCGGTGACGAACTCGTTCCGGTACTTCCTGGCGAAGCTGGTAAGCCCTCCTCGGTTGTTGATATGACAAACAACATTGAGGGTATCTTTCTGTTGTAGCACCGGCCTGCCGACCTTGACTATATTCTGAACGGTATCCTTGGGATCCTCGAACAGCACATGAATGCCACACATAATGTACTACCTGGTTCGCGGAAAGGTGTTCCCTACGTTCTGGAAACATGTGAGTACCACATTTATGTTACGGAAACCGAGGCAACAAACTCACTTCTCCTTAGTCTTGTTTTTCTGGAAAATGGTCGAATTGAACAAGGTAAGAACCTGGGATCACTGGCTACGATCCATTTGGGCTCACCTGAGAGCTCTACAGAAATTCAGGACACATCTGACCGAGTCGGACAAAGTAGTAGAAATTCTCGTCTATCTGCTTCTGTTCTGCTTGGAACATAAGGACAAGCCTCGTATGTCACTTGCAAGCCACGGCGCGAAGTCCGGTCTAATAACGCTCACCGTCTTATAGAGCATCACGGACTGTGTCGAGCTTTGTCCTACATTATCCAGACCCTTTCATCCGAACCGGCCTTCGGTACAAAAATGACTCTGCCGGTTCCCTCCAGGATTGTGATACCCGCCAAATGGGCGGTCCCAGGCTGTACGGCGGATTTCTTCATCTCGGTAAGGGAAGGAGCGAGGGGTCGAAAGATGCGATCTAAATAATTCATTCCTAGGCTGTTTACTACACCGTCGCCACAACGTCGGGTCAACTCAACTTCACTTATCCTGCGCTTCTGATCGCCCTGGCAAACGCAGCACCGAATATGCAACATCTCCAAGTACCTTCAGCTACTCGCCTCATTCAACTGTTCACTTCCTTCTCCAATCCAAATTTCTTGTTGGCCGATGACGGTCATCCAAGATTGGTCTTCTTGCTGTAAGGAGACCCACTTGCAACCGCTGCTCAAGTAAATCTGACGTCGATTTAAACCCGTCTTAGACTTGAAATTTTCAACCAGATTATTTACCATCAATTCCAGGAGAATCCAAACCTCATCTACGCCATTCTTCGGTCGCACAAGCGCTTCGAGGATCTTGGCACGTTCACACTGGCGAAAGGCTTGCGCGAGATTAAAAGAATTAAAGAAGCCAAAGAAGAGGCTGAACGTATCAAAACGGGGAGACCGAGAGAGAAAGGCAAAGCTCTGGATGTTGGATCGCCGACCTCAACACCCGCGTCGAATGATTCCCCGTCATCTCGCTTTACGAACTTAGAAGATAGCAGCGTGGACAAGTTGTCGCTAAGCAGAGCTTCGTCTGAGGCAGCTTTATCCCAACCCCGCGACGATGATACAGAACGCCCCATCCCCGTGCCACCTACTCCGAGCGTCGGTTCTGCCGAAAGGCAGTTCGCGAATATGCAGGTATCGAGCCCGCCGGCGTCTATGCCTGGGATGTCGGAGAAGGCTCGAGGAAAGATGAAGGAACCGGCAACCGGGCAGGAAGATGAAGGAGAGATGACACCAGAACTGTTGAGCGTTGCAGCGGCCGGTGTGGGTAGGAACGGGTTTGTGCCGACCCAAGAATGGGTAACATCATGGCAACAAGGGTAGGTTACTCTTGTCAAATGCGCGGGCCATTGATTCTTGACGCTCCATTTCTGCTAGACTACCACTGGACACCGTGCTCTTATTAATATCAGAGCTGCTGCCGAAAATACAAGAACTTCAAAACTCATCCAAAGCGTCAAGCAACATCGGGCACATCATTGACTTCCTGCGGGTGGCTGATATACGTGGGTCTCTACCCACGCCGCCGCCCATCACCCCAAGACGATTCCAGGTAAGTTCCTGACCCGGTCCGCTCGAGTGTGAAGTTTTTAATGTTAAATTGCTTATTGTACAGTGGTCCGATGCCTCGTTGATTTGGTTGAGCTCAATGATCTGGGGAGAAATATTCGTTAAAGGAACAGCATCTCTCGCTATTTGGAATGGAACGAATGTCCGTCTATTTGGTGTTCGCCATACACCCCAGCCCCGAGGCGTTTCGAATTTTGTTGGCGGCCTGCTTGGTAGTCCTTCTCCGACCGCGACGTCGCCTACGAACACAGGCTCTGGAGGGCATTCGAGAAGGGTCTCGCGGGCAATGTAGACTTTTATTTCACTTGGTGCTACTCGAAATATATCGTTGTTTTGGATTTACTTGTTTTTGAAAGTTCGTTCGCTGCCTCTGCTCAGGGCAACCACTCTAGTCCTCAAGCACGGCAATAAGCCTAGCCAGCGGTAAATCGAACGCTGAACACTTCTGATCACATTAATATAAAAGAAAGAGACTCCCAATCTAAGTCGTAGGATTGTTTGACATATTAACCCTGATGAACTGCACTTCATGATGGCGTATGCCAAAGGTGCATGTTAAAGAGTGCACCTTCCATGCCATTTTAACACCCGTACTACCGAAGTACGAGGGCAACCACAGACATGAAATAACTTTGGCTTGAGTGGCGAAGAATCCCTACATGATGTATCGACATACTTTTGCCAGGAGTACGGCTTAAGTTTTTAAACCGTACGTATACTATGAGCGTGAATTCAGTCGATACGCCCGTTTTGGTAGGCGTTCAGAAAGTCGAATACGATTTCAATGTTCTGGCTAACAAAGAAAAATAGGAGTCGACGCTGTTGCAGCAAAAGGTGAGTGATTTTAGACTGATACCATCTTAATGCGTTGTCCCAGTAAAGTTGGCCTGTCTTGTGGTCACGCAGTATCATCTTGACAGAGATATCAACGAATCCGTCATCCGACAGCCTGGGGACCTGGTTCGTCGCCCTGAAACCATCCGTAAATACGTTGACCGCCGCTTTGAACTCTTCCCCCGTCCTTGATTTATTGAAGAAGCGTTAGTCTCTGCTTACTGAAACTAACCTCCAATGAAACGTCTAGCCGACCGGGAAGCTCGCCCACGGGAGAGAGGAATCGTGCCGCTTGTGTGACAAACAGCTCCGGAGTTTCCTTTCCCCTCGTGGGGATGCTGTCTGACAATGTGGCTGTCAGATACGCCACAGCCCGCAATGCCGCTGCAACCCGGAAGGCCCGCTCGTAACGCGCTCACGGATAAACATCCAGTCGATGACCGCATGAAAAGTTTCTGGGATCAGGTCAGTGGCGTCAGTCACCATAAGGTTCAGCCACAATGATATGTTGCAAAGCACACCATGAATATTCCTCTCGGACTCCCGCATCCCAGCTTTCCCCAGATTCCGGATAAAGCACCATTACTGTAAGCAAATGCTCTACATTAGAGCGAAAAAGAGGTACCGTCTGCGAGTAGGATGCGTTAAATGTCGGAGACTTGATCTGGCGGAATCCGCCCCCACAACCACCCTATACTCCACCATGTGCGAAGGATCAGCACAGTCGCCGCCGGCCTTTAAAATAAAGCATCTAATCCTTCTCAAGAAGGGGGCGTCATTTTTGACTTCCTCTTTTCGAACCGTCTCTCAGCCAATGAATCGAATACGTGTTGTGCGTAAACCAAGGCGCTCGCTGCGTTTTTGCTGAGATTTTGTTTGACGGCGAGGAGAGCCTAAAGGGCTAAATGAAGCATTCAATATCAAATGAAGCGCCCAAATTTACTCACCGGGTGGGCGTCTCATACCGAGATAGTGAGTGATACGCGTTGATGGCGGAAAAGAAGAGGCCCTCAGCGGATCGCTTGGTGAGAACGTCACTTCCCCGCGTTTGCTTGTCACCTCACGAATATCAGGAGCACCTCTACATTCCCACTAAGGTTCTTTGGTATCTGCCAATCGTGGCGGCTGACTGGTTCATCGTATCTCTTCCAATTTGGCCAACTTCGGCAGCAGGTTTTTCGGGCACCCATCAATCCTTCTCCTCGGTCTTCCGCCTCCTTCTTTGGAAATGATGGTTCATGCTCCATATCAAACTTTGGCTATTTTTAGCTGAGCGGTTATAGTGGCGAAAAGGTTGATGAAGGCAGAGGTGACGAGCATCGGGAGAGCGTGGTTCGGATTTAAATCCTGATGTGGCCAGCGTGGGGTGGCTTGCACCATGCGTTGATCGCCCCCGCGTTAATTAACCTTTCGGCGGCTGCTTCTGAGTCTCACTTAGCCGATTATGCTTCGGATGAAGATTGGCTTGCCTATCAGAACCCGGTCGGTCCTCGCGCTCGGGCTTTATCCCGGAACTCGGCCCCAAGGCTCTCCATCAAGTATTTCGGGTTTCTCATGTGCGAGCCGCCTGACACAGGCTCTGAGAAGTGCGACAACAGGGCTTATGCAGACGCCGTTTATCTCCACCTGTGTCGTGCCACTTCAACCCGTTGATATTATGCCCGGGGCCTTGCGCGTCAAGGTCCCAAAACTATCCCATGCTGCAAGGTCGCCACCATGTTTAAGTATCGAGGCTTGCTTTAATTCCTGTTTCGAATTCCATCAAGCCTCTATGTCTCATGTAAAGAATACCCATTCCCACCGTAGCCATTCATTTAACCCGATGTGTGAGCTTCGACAGCAGGTATCCTTCAGTCCTGCCCCGTCCCAGAAGTGATAATATTCCATAGCACGCATCTAGAATGTCTTTCTGGTGTTCTATACCGTTTGGGTCCAGAAATTTTTATTATATCACTATGCAGGCTCTGTATGCTTTCATATCGTAGCAATCTCCAGCATAACTCCTGGTAGCAATGTGAAGTGGCTTGCCTTCATAAGACCGCAAATGAGGAAGAGGGTTTGAAGAAGATCGGATGAGGTTCTACAGGATTGATCCGGGCTTGAAACAGGCGCCGCTTGAAGATCTGGAACTTGGCTCAGGCCATTCGTTGTGAACGGAAGGAAACCTATTATTCGTTCAATAACCATCGCCTAGGTAAACCAAGCCTTGAGAACTCCGATAGTATGATATAATATGATCTGCGGACTACGCCGCCACCCACGTTTAGTCTAGTCCCGTGGATACGAATGTCGTCCCCAAATGCAGTCGGCCTTGCCTGCCCTTGACAGGAACCTGTAACGATGCCGACCTTTGGTTTGAGCAGGTGCCTTTTTGCCCTGACGATCCACTGACCTAAATCCCTTGACTGAACCTGTCGGCAAGCAACGAACCCCGCTTGGAATGCGGTGATCCCCGTTTTGAAAAACCCGTTTCTACAGGGTTCAGTTGATAGTTTGGACGGAGAATAAGTATTGCTTAGACAAATGAGATATTCAGTATGGTAGGTGCATCACATCTCATTCGACCTACCCGGATTTTTTCCCTCTGAGCCAGAGCTGGGGCTTGTACCACATCAAAACCTTCAAATTTCGCCGCCCTTCTTCAACGCCCTTTAGTCACCACTTGGCCATAGCGATGAGTTACTATGCCCTGGCGACAAAGCGACTAGCGAAAGCGGATACGGAGGTGCTGCGGCTACATAGGGTTCAATCGGAGAAGGAATACAAAGGCATTTGGATATCGCGGGGATCATTGGCGGCGTTTTTTTCCATTGTTTCTAGAGCTTGGGAAAATAAAAACGAAACATAATGGATGGGTAACCTTTTCTTGTTGCAGCCCCCTTGTGGCTTGGTCTGAATGCCGCATTTTTAAGCCATTGACCGTTCGCCGGGCATGGCTGAGGGCTTGGAGAGCTTGTAGACGTCTGAACAAAAATAGCGACATGTCCGCAAAATTAGCTCTAGTTAGTAAGTCTATGGGATATTTATAGACTCATAGGATGCATACTTTGGAGGCATGGTGTCCTCGATGCATTGCTCCTCGTGGTCGAATGAATCGTACTCACATCAGACGCCAAGGGGCACCTCCCTCAACTGGCAATGCCACAGGCAGATGACTAGTCCGAGGTCAGCGGAGTGTCTTTCAGTGAAACACGTCGTACTTGCTAGAATATCCTCATGGCAGTGCGACACCGACGTGAATATTATCCTCGTGTTCGGCCTGAGTCCGAAATTCCCCTTCATAGCGAGGGTGGGATTTTTGGCGGGCGATGTTTGGATACTTAATTTCTTTACAAGGCAAATTCACTATAAGAGGCTCTGTTCAGCGGACCTTGCACTGCTTGAATGAGTCGTCTTAAGGATGATCATTGATTGTGATTGTGTTGCGGCGGTGTGGTGGGCTGCCCTAAGGGTTCACCGAAAAGCGATCGCCTCACTGCGGGGTGTTCTTTTAGCGCGCTAAAAGCAACATGTCGATGATAGAGGCTTTGTAGTAATTCGTCCCCCGCCCCTCCCACCCTCTCACTTTTTTCTTTTCTTTCTCCTTCTTCATCTCTTGCTAAATCTCTTCTACGGTTGTCGCCATCTCCTCGACAAAATTTTGGTGAAGAGCCATGTTGGGTCTTGCGGCTTTGTTGCTTTCGGCGTTCTGGTCAACGTCCCCAGTCCAGGCTCAAACCGTACGTACTAACCGCCCTTTCATGTCGTCCTCGAGCTCCCGAGTCATTGACCAACTTTGGGTTCTCTAGACCTCGGCGGTCTGTCAAAGTAACTTTTCTTACGTAGGTTGAGCTCCATGGGCGCCTTCGTCACTAACAGGATCGCTGACATTTATGGATGTGGCTTTCATAGTTGTCCAATACAGAAGGGCAGAACCCGTGCTTGGTCGCTGCCTACCTCCAGGTGCCATGCTCTAGTGAAGGCACGAAGTTCAACGTCGCAGCGTTGCAGAACCAGTCGTACTACACCGGTCAGTCTAGCTTATTTTGGCGCGTCAATAACGCCGTCCCAGGCACGCGCTGAACGGCGTCGGTCCCTCCAGGTCCCTCACCGACTCAAGCCAACTACTGCACTTGCAGTTCTGTGGTGAGCACCATCTAGCGACACCTGCGCAGTGTCGGAACACGCATGCTGAGACACGAGGGGTGTTTTGTTTCCAAGGTGTATTCCTTATCTAGCGCGTGTGCGGCATGTCAGGGTGAAGAGTGGTTGAGCTGGACGTTCTGGCGTCAGAACTGCGTTCAGAATCTCATTACTGTGGGGCAATATCCTCTTGATATTCCGGCGGGGACGGCTGTCCCCGCATGGGCCTTCCAGGACGTCGCCTTGACCGATAGGTGGAATATCAGCCTCACCGCTACTTCGATGACTCTTGGTGCGTGTCACAGAAGTTCGCACTAAGATATAATGAAGCTAATATTATGTGATTCGTATATAGGTCCCGAATCCACATATTATGGAACCCCCACTGCTAGCATCAACTACCAACTGAATATGACCGGGAATGCCGGCACCCCGACCGCGGTTGTTAACACACAAACCAGCACTCCCTCACCCGGGGTTGGGAGCGCAAATGCGAGTGCAATTACTGGCGGTAAGCTGCTCTGTGTTCTCGGAGATGGAGAAACGTTTACCGAGCCGACGGTATTCCTTTTGCCGCAGGTATCATCGGTGGGATAGGTCTCCTCGCCCTTATTGGCGCATTGGCCTGGCTCCTTATCCGTTGGCGACGGAAAAGAGGGAGCGGAGACTCTCCTTCGGGTATATTTGCTCCCCCCGGCGTGCCGATGGGCGAAACAGACCGCCATTCCCTCCCAGCTGCGGTGGATTATGGTGCAGCATACCCTCATGTGCCGTCTCCATACAGTGGAAGTACCAGCACAATGCCACCAAAACTGTACGACCCGGCAGATCCCTCGACTTTCCCGAGAACTCCAGCGTCTTTTGGATATCAATCTACGTCACTGTCGTTGACGGACGTGACCCCTCCAAACCCCCAAGGTTCCATTCGGATCCCCACTCCCGACCCCGCGATGCTTACTGGTGGTCGATACAGCGGGGCACCAGAACTTTAGCATTACCACGACATGGACAATATTTTGGACGTTTTACTCCCTGATGACTCTTTTTCTACGATTCTTTACACTTTCGCCATTTTGTTTTCACGCCTGTCACGCCCATACCTTTCAATGTGTACACTATTCAATAGACCACGTTCCTATGTATATCGAGGAACCCAAGATCCTCGAGATTTATGCAACTCTATTTTTAGATAATCAATGCAGCACTATTCGGGGGAACCGGAATGAGGAAATGCGCGACAAACGGATCGGGATGGCCGGGAGGCTGGCTGTGCAATGTGTAGTCACCAATATAGGGCGACACGGCTTATTCCCACACATGCGGGCTGTCGCTCAGAATGCCGCGAATACCTTAAGCGACATTGGCAAACGCTTTGCCCTCTTCCTCACCCTCCACGGCCTCAATTCTCGCCTGCGCCTCCTACACGCACTACCCTCCTTCCAACGTGTAACGCAGCGCTAGTGGTATCGAGGCATTTCGGGAGGATGATTGGGTTTCTGTTACTTTCGGCATTCTGGTCAACTTCACCGGTTCAGGCTCAAACGGTACGCTCCCACCGCTCAGGAAAAGCTGCTCAGCTTTCGCAGAATCATTATGGCCTTAACACGTTTTGTCTTACCCTTTTCAGACAAACGTGGTCTGTGCGAGCAACTTTAACTACGTGAGTGCATCGTTGTCCGCGTCCTCGTTGGTTGTTGAACTGCCATCACATTAATGCCGGCTCATCCCAATCCTGGCCATCTAGCTGAACAACAAGGAGGGACAGAATCCGTGCCTAGTTGCTGCATATCTGCAAGTCCCTTGCTCATCAGAAGGAAAGAACTATGCTGTCCCAGCGCTGGGACCGAACCAGACATATGTCGGTCAGTAACGATCCTTATCTGCATCGCTCGTTTGGCGAAGCTAACATCGGCCCGATTCCTATAGGGCCTAGTATGCAAGACGTAAACTATTGTGCTTGCAGCTCAGTGGTACGGCTCTTCCTCAACTTCGAGAGTGTGCGGTGAAATTCACATCCTTGCTCTCCAGGTTTACTCGTTAGTCAGCGCTTGCGCCCAGTGCCAGAATCACGAATGGGTTAGCTGGTCGTTCTGGCATGGAAGTTGCGGGCAAAACCAGACCACCGTCGCACAATACCCTCTCGACATTCCCCTCGGAACGGGTGTACCAGCCTGGGCATATCAAAATGTCGGGTTGACTGATTTCTGGAACTACACTTTGGCGTTGCCCCAAGTCTCTGTAGGTCAGTATTCTTTCCGCAGGGCACAATGACACTATTGTTTTGTCTAGAAGCTAACTTTCGACTTGTAGGGCCCGAGTCGACATACTATGGCACTCCAACTGCGAGCATCAGTTATCACATTTCCACTGCTGGGGATGTCGGAACCCAGACCGGCGCGGCCACGGCCTCACAGACCGGCTCGCCCTCGACCGGAAGCAGCAAGTCCAACGCCGGTCCCATCGCCGGAGGTGAGCTCCCTATCGGTCTCATTTCTTGGTGTCTGTTGTGTGCTGACGCATTCTACCGCTAGGCGTTATCGGAGGAATCGCCCTCCTCGCCCTAATCGGAGCCCTTGTTTGGTTGCTTGTCCGACGCCAACGAAAACAAGCTCTCATCCCATCTCCAGTAGCCTACTACCCTCCTGGTGGTCCGCAGATGGGTCAAGCCGGCGATGGCGATTACCCAGCTGCGGTCGATTACGGTGCCTCGTATCCTCCGACGACATCGCCCACCGCCTTCTCCGGCAGCTCGACACCAAACCCACCGAAGCTCTACGACCCATCGGATCCTTCGACTTTCCCCAAGACTCCAGCTTCATTTGGGTATCAGTCGACTATGATCACCGCGTCCACCACCCCGTCAAATCAACACGACAATTCAACCGCCGGAGGTGGACGGTACACCGGTGTTGCGGAGATTTAGGAGGATATCGAGCCACGATGTTCATGTGTTTAACGACTTTTTCTGGGACGAGCATATACGGTCAAAAGGAACGACGTTTGTCAGGATATCCACTACTCTTTTCTTTTTCTTTCTTTTTCTTCTTCCTTTTTTCGGTGGCCTCTGTCTGGGCTTTCTACTTTTATCTTTCATAGTTTCTCGGACTAATTTTTCGATGCATATTTGATCTTCCTTGAAGGAAATGGATATAGTGCTCCATGAGTCGGTTTGCACTAGTACATCGTGGCTTCAGATCGGTTAAGGTCGAGGATGACAGCAAATGGATATTAAATAGGGTGACTATTCAGTTAAACCAGTCGGTTAATCGGTGCACTTCTTCAACGGCTTTGTTCACAAGGTCGAGATCTACGGTTATATCCGAAAGCCAGAGAGACTTAGAATCGAGGAGACTCGGGCGACTCGGAATCACAGAGCGACGTACCAAGTTCTGACCCCCAATTTGAACAACGATACATTTTGATCGTATTAGCATCTTCCACTTTGCCGATGATGTCCACGAATGTATCACTAATGTTCGCGTCCTGTTATATAGCATGGGACCTCCCGTCAGGTGGACCAAGCTCAGCCGACATTTCGTGTAGAACCGTACCCTAGTAAGTTTCACAGTAACTTGACCTTCATCGGGGGCTTTAACGATAGCGGTTTCTCCTTGGAGCTGCAGTAAACAAATCAAGCGACGCGATGAGACGCGCTTTTTCTGAGGTAAACACAAGAAGGATGACGCGTACCTTTATGACTTTGCAAGTTAATCTGACCGTCCTTCCGACGTACTTGGGTAGTAGCGCAGAGTTTACACGTGGAGTGCTGTGTTCCATGGTTATAACGGATTCGTCGAATAATATTAGAAAGGCAGCGGGGGGTTGATGATGGTGGTCGAGCGAGAAGGAATTGCCACGCGTTCACGAAAACAGAGACAAGCAATGCGGAGGAGCCCCAAAGGACTAATGAGCCGCGAAATACCGTGACTAAAGTTTTTTATTTTGCACAGGCAAGACTGTGGTTAACTATTAGGGTATCAAGACCGTCAGCTACCTAAGATAACGAATAGGGCCCCAACTTTCAAGAGGGGACAAAACTACGGAAACAGCTCGGAGAGTCCGACGAAAGCAAAACAAAACAAAACAGACCAGGAGGAAAACTGCAAAGCTATTAAGTTAGTTGTCAAAAAGGAGAATAAGAAAAAAGAAAATCAGGTTTTCTGATCGCGCCGCTTCACGGAAATCTGTAGCTCTGAAACGAGAAGGCAATTATGGTCGTCTTCGGTTAGGAATGACGCAATCTAACACTTCATCTTCACTTTCGCTCCACCCTGAAGCGTCGGACGAGTCGATTCCTGAGTCGGATGGGGGAGCGGGACGTTTTGGTTCGGATGCGAGGAGCCAGTTTTTCAGCGCTTTGAGACCTTTCTTGTCGAAAACGGGTTGACCTATCATGGCTCGTCAGCGGCCGGAGGATTTCTCCGGGAGAGTTGGTGAGACGGACCGTGCTGCCCGTTCGGGTCCCAGTAAAGGTTCTCATCGACGCCGTGGTTCGTAAGGTAACGGCGGACACGCCAGCCGTCGATGACGGCATCTTTGCCTCCAACAAAGTAAGCGGCGTAGTACGGATCTGTGGAAGGGGTCCGCTGTTAGGCCCGGTGCGCCATTCAAGATGTTCGAGAAACCTACCTCGAGCACGAGGGATCTCTTCGAACCAAAGAGCGTTGGCAGCCCACTAAACAAGGAAGGGATTAACGATGATCTGGATCGGAGTTGGTTGTCAAGTATGCATACGTCGAAATGCCTTTGAACAGCCAACGCTATCCCAGGCTCAGTGGCAGCAAAGTACTTCATGATCAGTTCAATGGCCTGAGTTTTGGGGGGCATCCGATAATCAGGAAAAACGGTTCTCATCCCAGCTAAAAAGACGTACATTCGTTGGTGATCGGTACACAAAGTTCCAAGCAAGGTCGCCCTCGAAGAGACAGAAACACACTGAAGAAACGTCTTATCAGTTTGACGTCCATCTATTAAACAAGTTGTCACCTAGCTCACCAGGATCAACGAAACAGCTACGCTTGATCAATTCCGGATACGCCTTGAGCATCCACGTATGGATCAGGGACCCTTTCGAGTGGCTGACCATCGTAACTCCCTCTTCATCCCAACCAAGTTTCTCAAACAGACGGTAAAGCCCGTTCACCCATTGATCGCGGGAAAGAGGTAAGACGTGCGTGGGATGAAGAATGGTTTGCGAGATGCTTGGTTGCAATGGAATCAAGATCGGTCGGTCGGTTGGGACGTGGTGCATCAGAAGCAGTACGCCGAGAAGGTATTGTACAACCCCAATGCCGAGACCGTGCATTAATACCAAGGGGCTGTGAGCCGGAATTTGGTTTGGGGTTGGGTCTCGGATAAGATAGCTAAAGCAGAGAATTGTTAGCCATGCAGTCCATCGTTAGAGCAACCCGGCTCACCCTATGCCTTCGTATTCCCTTTCAACCATGCTGTACTTCCACTCCAGATACCACTTGGAAGATCGGTTCAAGAGCTCTCCCACAACGTAGATAATCCCTGGCCGACTCCACACGTTGACTGGATCCCAAGTTAAAGCTAGAGGTTCGATGTGATCTCTTCCTTCAGGCGGATCTTCTCTCAACCTTCCACCAGCACGCTTCTCCATCATGATAGTGGCTTCCTCGACGGCGATTTTTTGCATCTTATCTATCTCAGAAAGAGGTTTGTCGAAGACCGCCCAGCTAAGCCACCGTCTCATGCTTTCACGTGTGATATCCTTCCACGGTGCACCCCAAAACCATAATCGAAAGTGATTACGGAAGTCGCTCGCGCGAGGGTCATCGTACTTGAGAGATACGAGAGGTTCGGCTGGGGATTGCGGTCGCGGGTGTGCGTTGGGAGCCACCTTTGGAGCTAGGCCGCTCTGGAGGACTCGAGTGAAGATGAGCTGGAGTTCGTGCATGTCACGTTGTGGGACTCGGGATTTGTAGTTGCGGGCATAATGGGCGAGGGACTGGTAATATATCGAGAATGCTGACTAGTTTGGTGAAGCGCGGGTGGAACGGGCGGCAGAAGGCGCGGACGCCGAGTCCGATGTTGGGTCAGCGCTTGGGTCATCGCCATGATTTCAATAGTGACCGTTGGACTGACCTCGAAGACGCAGTAGACAAAAAGCGCCCATTCCCACACCGCTAGTGTCGACGACAGTGTATGAACGTCGTTATAGCGGGACAGATACAGCCGTCGAGCTGTATAAGCTGCGTACGCCCAACTTAGGGGAGTGACGAGGTAAAGTGGAGCGACGAGGAAGACGAGTGCCAGCCAGAATGATAAGTCTCGTCGACCAAAGTCCATGGGCTTATTGCATTCATCGTCAAAGGGCTTCTTCAGGTCGTCCGAGGATGTGTCCGGCGGTGGGGCAGGGACTCTGTTGTCGTCGGCCGAGGTGTATAGCGTTTGTCGTCGGGTGACCGCGGCACGAAGTTGTCGTTGTCGTAGACGTGTACCTGCTAAGGACATGTCGCCCGTTGAAGGCGAAAGGTCGTGAATTGGGTCGTGAGGTTTTGAATGAAACCGAAAAGATTTGTGTTGGGGGGAAAGTTGTGGGTGGTCTGACGAAATCGCAAGATGGGCCCACGCGCTGTTCGGTCTTTGCATCCGTTTTCACGTGTAAACAAGCCACTGCTCGCTTCCTAAATCGCACCACCGCGGACCTCTCGGACGACGTTGAGCTCTTGGATTTCAGCATCGGTGGCGACTTTGAGATCTCAAGATATGTTCCAAGGAGAGGCTGACTCGTGATCTGGTCGTGTTGTCACTGTTGGGTGTCAACCAGTAGCCGCCTTACACCAAGGTTTCCAGATGCTCGCACGTCTTTTGGTTCGCCCAGGGTCGGGCGCAATGCCGCACCTCATATCGTCTCTGAATCGTGTTTGACGTACGGCGGCCCCGGGGCTTGGCGCGGTCCGGCTACCGAGCGACCGCCATTGCTTGGAGACGGCGTCTTCGCTGTCATGTACCCGACAACGGCAACCAATGCCCGACGTCGTGACCCTGCAGAACGACCGATCTGCTCCCCACGGCTTGGCCTCAGAAACCATCGATTTAGTGGCAGCAGCTTTTTCTTGGGCGGCAGGAAGTCGATATTTGGCTATACCTTGGGGGCTTCAGTCTGCATGGATTCTACCATTCTCAACGAGATTCACAAGAGGAACTAAGCAACTCGAAACTCTCGTCCACAGGGCAATTAAGTCTAAAGAAAGGCAGGCGGCGATCCCGACAAAGCTCGGAGAATATATGAGGTCTATATTGCGGCAACGGTTTCCCCATGCCGACTCTTCAGGCCCCGTACCTGAGCTAACAACGTGGATAAGCTTCTCACTGGGCATTGACGACGCTGGTGGTATAAAAGCGAGGCCATGCTCAACGATCAGAGGTTTCTGCACCTTTCGGTCCCATTCAATCCTCTCCACCACTTCTCTTTTTCCCCTTCTCTCCTTTCACCGTTGATCGGCTCGAACCTGGTGTTCACCTTTCTACATTCTCTTCCAACTGCAAAACCAGCAATCACACTCATTATCACCCATTTATTTTCTCGTTGATCTATCTCTCTTGATCCTCTTTTAAACTTCCTCTCAACTACCCAAAATGATCAGCTTCAGAGCTTACGCTACCATCCTTGCCATCTTGGCCATCTCCACTCACGCTCGTTGGCTCATCCCCGAGCGTCGCGGCCACGCCATCATCCCTCGGTGAGCCTCGTTTTCCTTCTCTGTCCGTCTATCGCATTACTAAGAATATTCTCATCATACAGGCGTTTCGGTCAAGAACAAGGAAACGGCATCCCAGCCCAGATCGGAGCTGCCTGCGCAGGCGAGATTTGCGGTGTGCTTGGTGGAGATGCGATTTCCAAGCTCCTTGCTGGTAGCCCTGTACGTCTCCAACCAACAACGATGTCGCAGAGATCCTCCAGACTGACGAAACGACCCCGAATTTCTTAGGTTTGCGACCAGCAAGACCACGCCGACAAAATCATCGATGCCGCTAGGCTCCAAACCGACCCGGCCATCACTGCCAACATGATCAAACTTGCTGTTGCTTTCCGTCAACTCGAGAAGAACACTCCTCCGGACTTCACTGTCCAGCCTCCAGCTCTTCGCAACTCCCTCTTCTGCGAAAAGGCACCCAAAAACCCCGAGTTGAACGGCTTGGTTCAGGCTCAGGATCCTGCCAACGACCCCAAACTGTTCTTCGATCCTGCTACAAAGGTTTGTGTGGACTTTGTGTTCTAGCGATTGGCACGAGCTTACGCATTTGTTGTGTAGGCGACTGTCCTCCTTGGCCAACCTGGAACTTCCCCCTTCAATGGAGCCTCCACTTCCGGTTCGACTAAGATTGAAACTTCCGCCGCTGCCGAAGCCTCTGCCTCGACCACTGCTGCCGCCACTGTTACCTCTGCCCCTGCCGCCGCTGCGACCACTACTACGGCTGCTGGTGCGAAGAAGACAGTGACGGTCACTGTTACGGTCACCGTTCCTGCTGCTGCTGCCACCGATGCTGCCACTGCTACTGAGGTTGCTGCTTCTACCACTTCTGCTGCCGCTGCCGCTGAAACGTCGGCTGCCGATAACGTTGAAGCGGTTCGTTTTTTTCTTTCGCCCTCGTCGATTATCACAGGCCGTCTGATATCATAATCTCACCCATAGGAAGTCCCTGCCACCTCGTCCTCCAACCTCGACTTCGGTTCCTGCACCAACCCATCCATCGAATTCGGTCCCGCGTTCAACGGTCGTGCTCTCCGCGAGTTCACCTTCAAGCCCGTCGACCAGACCCAATTCGCTCAAGGCGAGGCTTTGAACGGTAACATCGTCACCAACGCCGTCTGCAACATCCTCAAGAACAACTGCAAAGCTTCCGACGCCGCCAACACAGCTTGCGAAGCTGGTAAAACCGCCTTCGCAGCCGCGTTCAGCGCTACAGGATCGATCGCCGAAAAGGGTGCTGCTGCTGATGCGTTCAACAAGGCGTTGGGCTTCGATACCAACCTCGCTGTCGTTCAGAGCGCTCCTGGTGGTGGACCTGGTAACGCTGCCGAGCAGGCCAAGGCCAACTTCAACAAGTGCTCCCCACCGACTATCGTCTTCGCTACTGGCATCGACGGACGTACTGAGGCTTCGTTCGTTCCTGAGAACCGTACGGATTATACTCAAGGATCTGCTCTCAATGGAAACATCGTCACCAGGGCTGTCTGCGATGTGAGCTCGCGACCTTGCTGAATTTCGTTGGAGTCGATATTAACTGCTCTCCCCCTCACCTAGACTCTCGTGAACAAGTGCGATGCCAACGTTGTGGCGATCAACGACTGCGCTGCTGCCCAACTAGTTACTGCTGGTTTGAGTGGCCAAGCCTTTGCTGATGCGTTCAACGCTGCTGTGACGAAGGACCTGTAGGCGCCATCCACAACCGCTTTTCTTGTTTGCGTTTTCGTTTTGTATCGTTAGTTTATAGGCCCTTCCCCCGCTCAGTACACGAGAGATAGATTTTCGATTTTATTATCAACTCGAGCGTGTGTCAGGTGGTCAGACAAAATCGTTATTGATATAGGCCCAGTCACAAGACGGTCAAATGAACACAGGGAGTAATTGCTTATTTGGCACCCCCTTCTTTTCCGCGGGTTATATCTGGGTGTTCTTTGGGAGGCCCGATATCAGGCATACTCTCTCCAGGGCTTAGTGTCAGTGGTACCTCCAAGACCATGACTTCCAAGGACGGCATGTCGTGTAAGTCTACTCGCTCTCCCCTGGGCGGTAGCTAGAGGACGAAAGGGCACCTGAGTATGACATGGAAAATAACATCGGATAGACTCACCTTCTGGACACACCATGTGAGGTTGCTCTTGAGATATGGAACTGCGTTCTCCGGTTCTAAGGTTTGGAACCCTCCGTGCTTCACAAGATCCCAACTGAGGTTGACGAAACCTTGAACTGGCTTACCACGTCTCTTCTCGGCGATAGAGTAGAAGGTCTTGTCATAGTAAGTGTAGAAGGTCCCCACGTAGTTTGGGCTGGTCATCAGACCCGCTGGTGGCTCTGGAATGGGACCGAGAAAGAGGTGGACGCGGACGTTTGTTCCGACCTCAGCCACGACGCATCTGATCCGAGCTGTCCAGTCGTAGCCTGTTCTGGTACCCGGAGGTGTTGTTAGAGATTGGCTGGTCATGGCGAGCAGTTGACGGGTTGTGGTGGAAGTGGTGGAGGTGGGGACAAAAAGCACCCAAATCATGCGGTAAAATGCCACCTGCGGAAGAATGAACAGACCGGTGCACGTGCCCGCGGATTACTTGGAGAAGGCTGCTCCGTTGCAGCCCGATCAGTAGCGTCTGAAGGAACGCTCAATCGCGGTGTGGATGTGACGCAATCACGATCATCCCAGTACACTTTTTGGACTCGGGATCTTTGATATGTTACATGGCCGCGGCCTCGGTTCTAGCGGCTGGCAGGCTGGTTTGTTTGAACTCGGTTCCTGCACGAGCCATATCAAATTCGGTCCCGCGTTCAACGATCGCCCTCTCCGCGAGTTCACCCCCAAGCCCGCCGACCAAACCCAATCCCCTCAAGGCGAGGCCTTCAGCAGCAGAATCGACACCAGCGGCGTCTGCAACATCCTATAGAACAACTGCAAAGCTTGCGATGCCGCCAACCAAGCTTTCGAAGCCGGTGAAGCCGCGTTTGCGGCCGCGTTCAAGCCTAAGGATCGATCGCCGAAAAGGGTATTGCTGCTGATGCGTTCAACGCTACATTGGGCTTCCGGACCAACCTCGCTGTCGTTCGGAGCGCTCCTGGTGATGGACCTGGTACTTCAACAAGTGCTCCCCCTCGTCTTTGCCGCTGGCATTGATGGACGTACCGAGACTTCGCTCCTTCCCGAGAACCGCCAAGATTATACTCAAGGGCATGCTATTAATGAAAAAGTTGTCACCCGGGCTGTCTCCGATGTGAGTCTTCCTGGTTGGTCTTTCGGTGACGTCGATATCAACTGCTGCGCTTCCTCACCGAGACTCTCGTGATGCTGACGTCGTGGCGATCAACGACTGCACTATTGCCCAACAAGCTACTGCTGGTTCGAATGGCCAAGTCTTTGCTAATGTGTCCACCGCTGCGGTGACGAAGGACCTGTCGCCTGAGGCGTCCATCCAACACCCCTTTTCCTGTTCGCGCTTTCGTTTTGTATCGTTAGTTTATAGGCCCTTTCCCCGCTCAGTACATGAGAGATAGATTTCCGATTTTATTATCAACTCGGGTGTGTGTCAGGCGGTCAGACAAAATCGTTATTGATACAGGTGCAGTCACAAGACGGTCAATTGAACACAGGGAGTAATTGCTTATTTGGCACCCCCTTCTTTTCCGCGGGTTATATCTGGGTGTTCTTTGGGAGGCCCAATATCAGGCACACTTTCTCCAGAGCTTAGCGTCAGTGGGACCTCCAAGACCATGACTTCCAAGGACGGCATGTCGTGTAAGTCTACTCGCTCTCCCCCGGGCGCTATCTAGAGGACGAAAGGGCACCTGAGTATAACATGAAAATTAACATCCGATAAACTCACCTTCTGGACACACCACGTGAGGTTGCTCTTGAGATATGGAACTGCGTTCTCCGGTTCTGAGGTTTGGAGCCCTCCGTGCTTCACAAGATCACGACTGAGGCCGACGAAACCTTGAACTGGCTTACCACGTCTCTTCTCGGCGATAGAGTAATAGAGTTTGTCATAGTAAGTGTAGAAGGACCCGACGTAGTTTGGGCTGGTCATCAGACCCGCTGGTGGCTCTGGAATGGGACCGAGAAAGAGATGGACGCGGACGTTTGTTCCGACCTCAGCCACGACGCATCTGATCCGAGCTGTCCAGTCGTAGCCTGTTCTGGTACCCGGAGGTGTTGTTAGAGATTGGCTGGTCATGGCGAGCAGTTGACGGGTTGTGGTGGAAGTGGTGGAGGTGGGGACAAAAAGCACCCAAATCCTGCGGTAAAATGCCACCTGTGGAAGAATGAACAGACCGGTGCACGTGCCCGCGGATTACTTGGAAAAGGTTGCTCCGTTGCAGCCCGATCAGTAGCGTCTGAAGGAACGCTCAATCGCGGTGTGGATGTGACGCAATCACGATCATTCCAGTACACTTTTTGGATTCGGGATCTTTGATATGTTACATGGCCGCGGCCTCGTTTCTAGCGGCGGGCAGGCTGGTTTGTTTGAATTCGGTTCCTGCACGAGCCATATCAAATTCGGTCCCGCGTTCAACGATCGCCCTCTCCGCGAGTTCACCTCCTCGCCCGCCGACCAAACCCAAACCCCTCAAGGCGTGACCCTGAGCGGCAAATCGACACCAGCGACGTCTGCAACATCCTCCAGAACAACTGCAAAGCTTGCGATGCCGTCGGTCAAGCTTTCGAAGCCAGTGAAGCCGCGTTTGCGGCCGCGTTCAACGCTCAAGGATTGATCGCCGAAAAGGGTATTGCTGCTGATACGTTGAACGCTACATTAGGCTTCCAGACCAACCTTGCAGCGCTCCTGGTGGTGGACCTGGTAACGCCGCCAGCAGACCAAGGCCAACTTCAACAAGTGGGATGCTGACGTCGTGGCGATCAACGACTGCACTACTGCCTAACAAGCTACTGCTAGATCGAGTGACCAAGCCTTTGCTAATGCATCCAACGCTGTGACGAAGGACCTGTAGCTTGGGGCGTCCATCCAATACCGATTTCCGTGTTTGCCCTTTCGTTTTGTAGCTCTATAGAGCCCTTTCCCCGCTCAGCACATAAGATATGGGTTTTAGGGTTTATTATTACAGCTGTTTGCAGAACGATAGGCGGAACATGGTTTTTCACACGTTCTACGCGGAAACCTCCTTTCGACGTATTTTAGCTCTAATTCCCCCATATTTTAATATATTGCTGTATAAACCTTCTGGTAGTAATAAGATGTGATTATCTACACCTCTACAAAATCTTAGAAGAAAAGGATACAATTTGAGAGAATTAGTATTTTGCCCTTGGACGGGCTCTAATTCTTTCAGTTCGTGGATTCCTGGCCTCTCACTTTGGCGAAGTGAGTATAGTATAGTGTAGAGCTTGTATGCGCAGTCTCGCAGCGAAACAATGGGAAAGGAAAGAATTACACCACTTTTGACTAGCAAGGGTACCACAGGGAAAGGGAATTGGATGTAATTCTCTCATTCCTTATTCCTTCCCTGCAAGACTTTGCATACAAGCCCTATATAATACTATCCTTACTTCGCCAAAGTGGGAGGCCCGGAATCCATGAACTGAGAGAATTAGAGCCCTTCCAAGGGCAAAATATTAATTCTCTCAAATTGTATCCTTTTCCTCTAATATTTCGTAGAAGTGTAGATAATCACATCCTATTACTATCAGAATGTTTACACGGACAAAATAGAAAAGATGGGGGAATTAGAACTAAAATACGTCAAAAGAGGGTTTTCGCGTAGAACGTGTGAAAAGCCATGTTCCGCCTATCGTTTTGCAAACAGCTGTAACTCGAGCGTGTACCAGGTGGTTAGACAAAATCGTTATTGATACAGGCGCAGTCACAGGACGGTCAAATGAACACAGAGAGCAAGCCTATTTGGCACCCCCTTCTTTTCCATGGGTTATATCTGGGTGTTCTATGGGAGGCCCGATCTTAGGGATTCTCTCTCCAGGGCCCCACGTCTGTGGGACCTCCAAGACCATGACTTCCAAGGACGGCAGATCGTGTAAGTCTGCTCGTTCTCCCATTGACTAGAGGACGAAAGGGCATCTGAATATGACATGAAAATAATCAAAGAGAGAAGACTCACATTCAGGACACACCACTTGAGGTTGCTCTTGAGGTATGAAACCACGTTCTCCAGTTCCAACGTTTGGAACCCCCCGCGCTTCAGGATAACCTGACTGAGGTGGACGAAACCTTCAACTAGCTTAGCGCCGCGGCTGCTACCTCCTTGAAATCTCTTTTCACCGATAGGGTAAGAACCATCGTCATGGTAAGTGGCGAAGGACGCGACGTAATTTGGGCTGGTGGTCGGATCCGCTGGTGGCTCTGGAATGGGACCGAGAAAGAGGTTGACGGAGAAGTTTGTTCCGAGTTCAGACACGAGGCACCTAATCCGAGCTGTCCATTCGTATGATACTCTGGTACCCGGAAGTGTTGTTACGGATTGACTGGCCATGGTGAGTGAGTGAAGAAGGTTTGTGATGGAAGTGGTGGAGCCGGGAGGACAAAAAGCACCCAAGTCCTGCGGTAAAAAGCCACCTGCGGAATGATGACCAGACTGGCGCACTTGCATATAGATTACTTACTCGGAAAAGGTTGTACCGTTGTAGCTATATCAGTGGCGCTGGACCCAGGAACGCTCAATCGGGGTGCGGATATGACGTAATGATATCACGATCGTTGGACTCGGGATCTTTGATATTTTACGCGGTCGCGCCCTCGTTTCTCGCGGCTACCAGGCTGGTGACGTCTGTTTGGATTCGGTTCCTGCACCCATCCATCCGCGTTCAACGACGGTCCCCCTCTCCGCGAGTTCCCTTTCAAGCCCGTCGACCAAACCCAATTCGCTCAAGGCAAGGCTCTGAAGCGTAACACCGTCACGAACGCCGTCTGCAGCACTTAAAGGTCTACGCTTAACGAGAACATCGTCACACCGGGCTGTCCACGAGCGATGTGAGTCCCGTCTCTCCAGATCGGTCTTTCGAAAAAGTCAATATTAACTACGACCCCTGCCCTCATCGAGACTCTCGTGAATCAAGTGTGATGTCAACATCGTGGCACTCAATGACTACGCCGCTGCCCAAAAAGCTATTGCTGGCTTGAACAGCCAAGCCTATGCTAATGCATTCAACGCTGCTGCGACGAAGAACTTGTAGGCGTTCGTCCAACACCGCTTTTCTTGTTTGCACTTTCGTCTTGTATCGTTAGTGTGCCAGGTGGTCAGGCAAAATCGTTATTGATACAGGCGGAGTCACAAGACGGTCAAATGAACACAGGGAGCGAGCTTATTTGGCACCCCCTTCTTTTCCGCGGGTTATATCTGGGTGTTCTTTGGGAGGCCCAATCTCAGGCACACTCTCTCCAGGGCTCAGTGTCAGCGGAACCTCCAATACCATGACTTCCAAGGACGGGAGGTCATGCAAGTCTACTCGCTCTCTCGGGCACCCCCGCTAGAGGACAAAAGGGCATCTGAGTGTGACATGAAAATAGATCCTACTGGATAAAACTCACTTTCTCGACACACCAATTGAGGTTGCTCTTGAGGTATGGAACCACATTCTCCGGTTCCAACGTTTGGACCCCGCGCTCCGCAAGATCCCGACTGAGGTGGACGAAACGCTGAGTTAGCTTAGCGCCGCGGCTGCCCCCTCCTTGCAATATCTTCTCAGCGTTGGAAGAAATCTCGTCGTAGTAAGTGTTGAAGGACCCGACGTAGTTTGGGTTGGTGATCCGGTCGACGGATAGTTCTGGTACGGGGCCGAGAAAAAGGTGGACGGAGAAGTTTGTTCCGAGTTCAGACACGATGCATCTGATTCGAACTGTCCATTCGTAGCCTTTTATGGTATCCGGAGGCGTAATTAAAGATTGACTGGACATGATGAGCAATTGACGAGGGGAAAAAGGCTCGTGGTGGAAGTGGTGGAGGTGAGGACAAAAAGCACCCAGGTACTGTGGTAAAAAACCACCTGCGGAAGGATGACCAGACCGGTGCACGTGCTCGTAGATTACTTACTCGGGAAAATAAGGGGAAAAGTTGTACCGTTGCAGCCGGATCATGGGCGTCGGAAGGAACACTGCGGCCAATTGGGGTGCGGATATGACGTAATCGCAATCGTCTCTTGAGCTCGGGATCTTTGATATTTTGCGCGGCCACGGCATCGTTTTTGGTCTGTTTGAATTCGGTTCCTGCTCCAATCCATCCATCAAATCCGGTCCCGCGTTCAACGACGGTCGCCCTCTCCGCGAGTTCCCCTTCAAGCCAGTCGGCCAAATCCAATACGCTCAAGACGAGGCTCTGAAGGGTAACGTCATCACCAATGCCGTATGCAACACTTAAGAGACTGCTCCTAACGGGAACATCGTCGACGGGGCTGTCCGCAATGTGAGTCCCGCGTCCCTCCCGATTAGTCTTTCGTTGACGTCAATATTAACCGCTACCCTGCCCTCGTCTAGACTCTCGTGAACAAGTGCGATGCCAACGTCGTGACGATCAACGATTGCGCCGCTATCCGACAAGCTACTGCTGGTTTAAGCGGCCAAACCTTTGCTGATGCGTTCGACGCTGCCGGGACGAAGGACTTGTAGGCGTTCGTCCGGCCCCGCTTTGCTCGATTGCGCTTTCGTTCTGTATCGTTAATTTATAGTCTACCCCCGTTCAGCATATGAGAGATGAATTTCCAGTTTTATTATCAACTCGAGTGCATATCGAGCGTTGAGACAAGGTTCTTATTGATACCGGCGCAGTTAAAGGGAGCAATTGCTTATTTGGCACCTCCTTCTTTCCCGCGGGTTATATCTGGGTGTTCTTTGGTGGGCCCAATCTTAGGGAATATATCTCCAGGGCTTAGTGTCAATGGAACTTCCATGACCATGACTTCCAAGGACGGCAGGTCACGTAAGTCTACTCGCTCTCCCCATCCCTAGAGGACGAAAAGGCATCTGAGTATGATACGAAAATAAATATATGGAAAAGATTCACCTTTGTGACGCACCACTTGAGGTTGCTCTTGAGGTATGGAACCACGTTCTCCGGTTCCAACGTTTGGAACCCCCGGTGCTCCACAAGATCTGGCCCGAGGTGGACGAAACTTTGAATTAGCCTATCGTCGTTGTCATAGTAAGTGCCGAGGGACGCGACGCAATTTGGGCTGGTGGTCGGATCCGCGGGTGGCTCTGGAATGGGACCGAGAAAGATGTGGACGGTGAAGGGTGTTCCGAGTTCAGACACGACCTGTCTGATTCGAGCTGTCCATTCGTAGCCCGTTCTGCTACCCGGAGGCATTATTACAGTTGGACTGGGCATGGCGAGCGGGTTGACGGGTTGTGGTGGAGGTGGTGGAGGTGAGAACAAAAAGCACCCAGGTCCTGCGGTAAAAACCCACCTATGACCATGTAAGGTCGGTGCACGTGCCCGTAGATTACCCATTCGGGAAAAAAAGTTGTACCGTTGCAGCCAGATCGGTGGCGTCGGAAGGAACGCTCAATTGGGGTGCGGATATGACGTAATTGCGATCGTCTCCTGGACTCGGGATCTTTTACGAGGCCACGGCATCGTTTCTAGCGGCTAGGGCTACCAAGCTGGCCTGTTTGAATTTGGTTCCTCCATCAAATTCGGTCCCGCGTTCAACAACGGTCGCCCGTCGACCAAACCCAATTCGCACAAGCCGAGGCTCTGAAGGGTAACGTCGTCACCAACACCGTCTGCAACATTTAAGGGTCTGCTCTTAATTAACGTGAACATTGCCACCGGGCTGTCGGTGGTCTGAGTCCCGCATCCCGGCTGCCGATTGATCTTGCGTTAAAGTCAATGTTGGCTGCGATCCTGCTCTCATATAGACTCTCGTAAACAGGTGCGATGCCCATGTCGCGGAGATCAGCGATTGCGCCGCCACCCGACAAGCTACTGCTGGTTTAGCCTTAGCTGGCTGCCGTGACGAAGGACTTGTAGGCGTTCGTCCGACCCCGCTTTGCTCGATTGCGCTTTCGTTTTGTATCGTTAGTTTATAGTCTACCCCCGCTCAGCATATGAGAGATGGATTTTCAATTTTATTATCAACTCGAGTGCGTATCGAGCGTTGAGACAAAGTTTTTATTGATACCGGCGCAGTTAAAGGGAGGAATTGCTTATTTGGCACCTCCTTCTTTCCCGTGGGTTATATCTGGGTGTTCTTTAGGAGACCCTCTCTTAGGGATTGTCTCTCCAGGGCTTAGTGTCAGTGGAACCTCCAAGACCATGACTTCCAAGGACGGAAGGTCATGCAAGTCTACTCGGTCTCCCCTGGACTAGGGGACGAAAGGGCATCGGAATCTGAAATGAGAATGAATCATATCGAATTAAAACGCACCTTTTCGACACACCACTTAAGGTTGCTCTTGAGGTATGGAACCACGTTCTCCGGTTCCAACGTTTGGAATCCCCCGTGCTCCACAAGAGCCCGACTGAGGTTGACGAAACCTTGAACTAGCGTGCCACGGCTGCTGTTGCTACCTCCTTGAGATCTTCTTTCAGCGATAGAGTAGGAGATGCTGTCAAAGTAAGTGTCGAAGGACCCGACGTAGTTTGGGCTGGTGATCACATTGGCGGGTGGTTTTGGTATGGGACCGAGGAAGATGTAGACGGAGAAGTTTTCTCCGAGTTCAGATTCGATGCATCGGATACGAGCTGTCCAGTCGTATCCCTTTCTGGTACCCGGAGGTGTTATCACAGACTGGCTGGTCATGGTGAGTGAGCCTTGTGGTGGACGTGGTGGAGGCGAAACACCCGACTCCTAGATAAAGGCCACCTGCGGAAGAAGGAGCAAACTGGCGCACGTGTGTCCGTGAATTAATCGGAAAAGGTTCCACCGTTTCGGCCAGAACCGCGGCGTCGGAAGGAACGCTCAATTGCGAGTGGATATGACGTAATCACCATCGTCCCAACGCACCTCTTGCAATCGGACCTTTGATTGATGCAAGTATACATCCTTGGATATTCAATGCATTTGTTCTGCGTGTCCATCTCGTGATCCCAGGCTGAAGAGGCCGCTGATGACGTTGAGCATTTGCTATGATCACACAGCGGAAGCCCGTGAAACCACGGAACGGAGACGCAATCTTTGGCAGCCATGTTTCTGCGGTCCTCTCGCCTCACAAAAACTTCGACACAATGGCGTGGACTGCTAATAGTCCGTCGGGGTTATGCATCTTCAAGTGGATCTCATGCGGAAAATATCCGTAACATTGCCCTTATGGCTCACATCGGTGAGGGTCGATCCTTTCTTACCATACACTTGCGGTGCGGCTAACGTTGAGCCCAGATTCTGGCAAGACTACTTTGACAGAATCCATTCTTCACACCTCATCCTACCTTGTGGCGCCAGGCTCTGTAGACACCGGAAGCACAACGACAGACTTTCTGCCAGCGGAACGCGAACGAGGCATCACCATACAAAGTGCCAGCATTCCTGTCAAATGGAAGGATTGGACGTTTAACCTCATCGATACTCCTGGGCACGTGGACTTTGGAATGGAAGTGGAGAGTGCGAGTCGCGTTGTCGACGGCGCAGTTGTGCTGTTGGATGCTGTTGAGGGAGTAGAGGGCCAAACGAAAGGCGTCTGGAGGCAGCTTGACAGGTGAGCACAAAGCGTTGATGGAACTAGATGGTCGCTCAAACTGAACCTTTTTTTTACTGGCGCTTTCATAGGCATTCTGTGCCTACGAGAATGATCTTCCTTAACAAACTCGACAGGCCTGGGGCCAGTGTCCACAACTCCATCTCATCCATTCTCAACCATCGACTTCACCCGAATCCTCTGGTACTCACTCTTCCTATCGCATCATTCGATTCGAGCCGCTACAAGACAGGAGAACCGGGTTTAGAGGGCATCGTAGACCTCGTTAATTGGGAGATCTGGCGGTGGCATGCCTCGCGCGAGTCCACCCATGCCCCAGCGGAGAAGGTCGAAAGAATCCCTTTGCCGAGAACGGAAGAAGAACTGAAGGCAAGCCAACTGTTCAATACGGACCATCCAATTATCCCGGAAATTCTGGAAGCACGGCAAGGGTTGATCGACAACCTTTCCGTTTTATCCCCGGAGCTTATGGAGACCTTTGTCGAACTGCCGGAAACTCCTTCACCTTATTTAACCTTGACAACGCAAGCTTTGATGTCGTCCCTCCGGCAATTGACCCTCGACCGAGCCATTTTGCCCATCATTTGTGGCGCTGCGCTCAAGCATGTCGGAACGGACATTTTGATGGACTTTGTTGGAGAACTGCTGGCTAGCCCCATTGATGTTGCCAAGACGTCGTCATCCACCGCCATCGGATCGAAAAAGAAGACCGCTATTAAAAGACCAGATCAGCTTCAGATGCTTGCCTGGAAGGTTAGCTGGGACAAACGGAAAGGGTGGATGACGTTTGTTAGAGTGTACTCTGGTGGGTCTTTCCTGCAGATGACTGCATGATGATATTCGTTGACAAAAAACATGTCGGTTTATTAGGAACCTTGCAAGGTCAAAGTGGGCTCTTGAACACAACCAGCGGTCAGCGTGAACGAGCTTCCAAGGTGATGCTCCTCTACGCATCTCAACCAGAGGAAGTGCAGTCCCTTTCCTTCGGTAGCGTTGGAGTCGTTCTCGGACTTAAGCATACCCGGACGGGCGATACCCTCACTTCCCTTAATGCTGGTTCATCAGACGCGACGTTGCGTTCCATCGTGCCTCCTCCAGCCGTCATCTCCGCCTCTGTCGTCCCGCACTCTCAAGCGGACGTCCAACCCGTTCAAGAAGCTCTTGCGGCCTTATCTCGAACAGATCCTAGTGTTCGAGTGACTGAGGACGCTGAGGAGGGCCAGACGCTCGTCCACGGACTTGGTGCGCTTCATCTCGAAATCGTCGAAGGGCGGTTGAGAGACGAGTGGGGCGTCAAAGTGCAATTCGGCAAAAGGAGAGTGAGCTATAGAGAGAACTTTGGGTACGAAGGAGAGGAAGGTGTGGAAACGAGGAGTAGGTGGGAGAGGGATGTGGGTGGAAAACGCGTTGGTGCGACTGTGGAGATGAAGGTCTCTGCTCTTGTTGGAGATGCGTCGAGGAGTGAGGAGTTGAACAAGCAGGCTATAGACTCGTGGGGCGGCAGTCTCGTTTCGATTTCCGAGACGGCGGGTGACGAGTTGGAGGCGTTCCCTTCACCAGAATCGACATCGTTCAACCATACCCTGTATCCATCAACGTCTCCGATTACAGCGGTTCTGCAAGGTGTCCTTGGTGCCCTGTCATCTTCCCCACACACGATGCTGCCTTTATCCCACCTCAACATCTCCATCACCTCTTTCGAACTCGATCAAGGATCACCTCCTACCACTCTCACAGCAGCAGCGACGGACGCTCTTCGTCAAGCTCTCTTCAAAGCCGGACCTGGTCAAGTCATGGAACCATACATCAATGTCAAAATCGATGTTGGGGAGGAAGGCGTAGGCAAAGTCGTTCGGGACTTGACTGAAAATGGCGGAGAGATCCTTGACCTCGCTGAGGGCTCCAACAGTGCCACTGCCGGAGGAGAGGAGGAAGGCATCGGACCGTACTCGTCAGAAGGTATTTACCTCCCCCCGAAGTGGGTTACCCCATCATCCGCCTCGCTCGAAGCCAAGTCTGGTGGAGCGAGCTTTAAGCGCAGTGTTAGGGCGGTTGCCCCTTTGGGAAAGATGCTTGATTATTCGTCAAGGCTCAGAGCTGTATCCGGTGGACAGGCCACCTTTGAGATGAGCGTGGAAGGGTTTAGGCCTGTGGGTGATATGAGGAGGTTGGAGATTTTAAAGGAGATGGGGAGGGCGTAGGTGGTGGGGGTTCACACCAAGAGAATCAGCCAAGGCTTAGGTACAATACTTACGCTTTAGTTTGTCTTGTTTTCATTTTATATCTATGCACCCGCCAGTGAGCTGACTTAACTCGATTCCGAGGCTCCGAGTTCAACTTGAGGACTCCGGCTCGTGGGAAACGGGTACCTTGCCCAGTCCGTAAACAAAGGCCAATATCCCCCTGTTCCGAAATTGGGTCAAAGCAAAAAGGCACAGCTCACCACCCACACATTGCCACCTCTTCACTCTCCTACCACCATCATGGACGGCGCTTCACCTCAGCCAGAAGCTAACGGATCAACCGCTCGAAAACGAACACCATGGCAGCCTCCTAATCCTCTGGAAACGGCGCCAGCCGACGCGACGAATCGTCCTGACGGCCGTCTGCCTAACACTCCCTTGATGATGTCGTGCATTGCATTTTGCCTGGGCTCCGTTTTCGCGATGGGCTCTTTGGTCTTTGTCATTGGAGGCGTGCCGGGAAGTCTGTGTGCTGATTACCGATTGGGTTTCTTCGCGGCGTCTTGGGCGTTCTTCCACTTCGCTGAGTTTGCAGTCACGGCAGGTTGGAATCGACCCAAGGTCAGCGTCGACTGTGAGTAGATTCGCTTCATTTCCTCTCTCCTTTTGCGCGTCACAGTGCTGATGACAGTTCTTCCCTCATTAGCGTTCTTGTTGAACAATGGCATCGCCTACCACCTTGCAAATGGAATCGCTGTGACCGAGTTTTTGGTCACTCAGTACTTCTTCCCAAACTTCAAAACGTATCCGTTTGTCTCCCAAGTTGGTTAGTCCACTGTTTCTCGTCGGACCGATCCTTTCCCCAAAGGAATTATTAACAAAAAGCTACGTGTCTCCGTTTAGGTATTATCGTGACACTCGTCAGCCACGCATTACGGTCGGGCGCCATGATCCATGCAGCCACTAGTTTCTCCCATGCTGTGATGTTTAAAAAAGAAGAGACTCACGTGCTTGTCACCGACGGCATTTACGCGTAAGCAATCACTGTGCTTAAGGAGAGGTCATGAACCGATGATTTTGTTCTCGCAGATGGCTGCGCCACCCATCCTACACTGGGTTCTTTTACTGGGGACTAGGCACCCAGTTGACTCTACAAAATCCTATATCCTTTGTGGGGTATTTCGTTGTCATGTGGAACTTCTTCCACCAACGCATCCCGAGTGAGTACCGTTCTCGGTATCGCCGAGGGTGCTCGAGGCTCACCAAACGACCCGACTCATAGTTGAAGAGAGACAGCTCGTCAAATTCTTCGGTGATGACTACATTAACTACCGCAAGCGAGTCGGAACGTTGATCCCTTTCATTCCGTGAAAGAGGGTTGTTGGATATGTTGTACTTTCATTTTATCCTTATCATTTCGTTTCGCGATCTATTCCTCCCGGCGAGAGTTTCATTGCTTAGGAAAGATCATTTATCGTCGTCTCAAAATACATAGTATCAGGGCCCTACGCTTTGCGTCTTGGGACACTCGAGTCTGTCCAGGTTGACGTTCCCCTGGCTGAGATTTAAACATGCTCGCCGTTCATCCAATCTAGACGCGGAAGCAAATTAATCGTGTCGACTATTACAAGCGGCCCAGTGCCGGATGTGGTACATTTGGCGTTGATTTTCTCAACCGAACGCACGGAGAGCCTAGTATATGTATAGATGAAGTCATTTCCTGTTGAGAAGTCTTCGAAGATGCCTCCGGAAATGATCACAACCCTAAGCAATGCTACTGTGACCGAGTGCCCTCGACTCGTAGGCCCTTCGGACGACAAGGAAGCCCCTGCTCGGATCCGAACTGCGAAATAGGAGAGTTTCCAAGATATTCTTGTGTTCGTCTTACTGTGTGGTGCAAAGTAACGTTATGCATGATGAGGAGCAACGTTTGAAGATACCTTGACTGGGGGAAGGTCATGATTAACCCTTAGGTGCCATAATGACGCCTAACGAGAGGATTGATCAGGCACCAGGAGAGCGGTAGGTACATGCGGCAATGCTTTGTTCTTTGTTTTAAAAAACCGCGGCTTGGCAGTTCTGATAACAAAACCATATGGCTCTACATCTTGGCTGAGGTTCGTAGACAGTCCTACCGACGCACGTTCGTCCCCGGTACCAACACAACGGTAAGGTGTCACACGACAAGATATTGAACTACCACTATAATTTCTCGCGTGGACGATGCGTACCGTTAGAGAGGGTTAGCGAAGCCGGCACCAAGCATTTTGCCAAGTTGGGTTCACAAAAGATTTTGGTTGGCGGCGAGCCAAATTCAACTCAGACCTCAATGGCGGCCTGAGCCCAAGCTCCACTGCTTAGCTTGCTCAAAGCCCCGCTCTCTTCTCCTCTCTGGAGCTGGAGGAATCTTCGATCTTGGTCTGGAGTTTGGGGCCAAAAATGTATGGATGTGGTGTGAGAGGGGTGGAATTCCCGGGGCTATCGTGAACCTAGGTCCGCTGAAGGTTCATAATATTATTCAAATGGTGTAAGCAGTCGTTTTTTATGCAGTAGTTGCGTGGTTTCTTGATATCGCTGCGCCCGTACGGACTGATAAAGACTGGGGGAGGAAAGGGAAACCACAATCCGGGAATCAATTCAAAAATCTCGATAGCCTCCGTATGTCTTCATTCAGCTGTCTTATTCTCGACACTTCTACATTCCTTGGCTGTTGGAGATCTAGTTGGAGGCCTGGTTCTACCGTTTGAGAAGATGCGGGGCGTTGCCGCTTTGTTTGTGCGAGCTTCGTCGATGAGAAGTCTTGGGCTGCGCCTCAAGCGTTCTTGGCCAGCTTGAGCGAGGAAGCCCAGCCAAAGTTTCCCCTCAATAGCAAAGACGCACGTTCGGCCACTCCATGTGGAGATAGAGGAGCTTGGAGCCATAAAACGATTGCGCAGTGGATGCATTGGAAAGTAGGCTCAACATCCTGCACGACCTAGCACATCGAGCGAGCAAGCAAGATGCCATTCCATCAATATGACTACATCTTTGCTCTTGGAATCATCTTCGCCTTTGCCGATTCATACGGTATCGGTGCCAATGATGTGGCTAACTCGTGAGTCTTAGAATATCTGATTAGATATGCATGCTCATTCATAGTTGTTTCTAGCTTCGCTACATCAGTCGGTTCACGCTCGCTGACCCTCGGTCAAGCGGTTATCCTAGCCACGGTCATGGAGTTTGTCGGGGCCGTCTCGGCAGGTGCCCGCGTCACTTCGACCATTCGCAACAACATCATCGACATCAACCTTTTCAAGAACGATCCCGCCGTGTTGATGCTTGGTATGCTCTGCGCCCTCATCGGTTCGTCCGTCTGGGTCCTCGGCGCTACCAAACTCCGTTTCCCCGTTTCTACCACCCATTCAATCATCGGAGCTATTATCGGCGTTGGTATCGCGGCTGGTGGTACCGATGCAGTCAAATGGGGATGGCAGGGTAATGGTGTCGCTACCGTCTTCGCCTCCTGGGGCATTGCGCCTTTGGTCTCTGGTGGATTCGCCGCCATCCTCTACCTTGGTACCAAGTTTGGTATCATGGAGCGCGCGAATAGCACCATCATCGCCATCTGGTCCGGCCCCTTATTCTTCTTTATCACCACATCTATCTTGACCATGGTCATCGTATACAAGGGCTCTCCCAATCTCGGCCTCGACAAGCTCTCCGGTACCACCACTGCCCTCGCCATCGTCTTGACGGCCCTCGTCGTCGCCATCTTAGCCGTCCTATTCTGGGTTCCTTACGTCCACGCCAGGGTCGTAAAGGGTGACTACACTCTCAGGTGGTACCACTTCTTCCTGGGTCCCTTGCTCTGGAAGCGCCCTCCCCCACCCGATGCTGGCCTTGCCACTGCTCCTGATGCCGTACCCGATTACTACCGCGGCCACCACGCTATCGACAGCCCACATGAGATCAAGCGTGCTACGGATCCTGAAGCTGTGGTCCACAAGAAGGAGGCAGACGGATCGGAGAGCCAGCCTAGCGATGATGATCGAGTCGAACCGACAGCTGCTCCCGCCAACGATCCAAAACGCACCATTGACGGACCTTGGATCCACCCTCGTAACCTCTGGATCATCCTTCGCTACAAGATTGCCGAGCGTCTATGGTACAACGCTACTCGTGACGTGGCCAGTGATCAGGCAGTCACCAGCAACGACAAAGACCGTGAGCGTCTCCGTGCAATACACGCCCGCGCGAAGCAATACTCGAACAAGACAGAGCATTGCTTTTCATTCGTCCAAGTCCTTACCGCTTGCACTGCTTCCTTCGCTCATGGTTCCAACGATGGTAAGAGGCATCGTTGTCCTGAGATTGTATTTTGGGGGTTACCGACTCATCGAGCGTGATTTGCAGTTGCCAATGCTGCTGGACCTCTCTCTACGATCTACCTCATCTGGGACGCCGGAAACTTCAGCGGCTCTCGCTCCCCAACTCCAGTATGGGTTCTTGTATTCTGCGCTGCTGCCCTCGTCATCGGCTTGGCCACTTACGGCTATACCATCATGGTATGTCTGTCTTCACCTCGCTAATTTCTGGCCCTAACGGTACCATGTAGAGTGTCCTCGGTAACCGCATCACTCTCCACTCCCCTTCCCGCGGCTACACTATGGAGTTGGGGGCCGCTACAACCGTCGTCCTCGCCTCCCAACTCGGACTTCCAGTCTCTACCACCCAGTCCATCTTCGGTGCCACCGTTGCCGTTGGTATCTGTAACGGAGACCTCAGCACTATTAACTGGAGAATGTGCCTTTGGGTCCTCTTCGGATGGATACTCACCGTGCCATGCGCTGGAGTGCTCGCCGGATGCTTGTTCGGCATCGTCATCAACGCGCCGCGCTTCGGCTTCGCTGGATAGGTGATGGGTGAATCCGGTTACGATTCGTATGAGCATCGTACATAGCCCCAGTAGTACTATTACATCTTTTGTTTTTTTTTCCTTCATTTCTTCACTCCCACTCGATGATCATGTTTCACTCTCTATACGCTTGCAATCGGATGTTCTTTTCAAGAGTTTGGGATCTCACTATCTGTCGCAGTTATGGACATCAAACATTTGTTCTATATGACTTATGGGCCAGAGGGCACCGTGAGGGGAAGCGGCTGAATGAAGACCCTAATACGTTAGAGACGGGCAACTTTTCCTGGCACATCCAGCTGTCACAAGGGTCGCACGGATTGCTATCCAGCAGATTGCCCTTATAAGATACGTTCGTCCACTGTCGTGAATAATACGAGTGGGCAATATATGTATATAACTCAACAGAAAGAGCTTATTCGCTGATAAATCGATGACCTTCTCAACGGGTTGGATCGATGCGGTAGGCACCCGGGGCACGAGTGGCTGGTGGAATTTGGAACAGCACGCTGCCTACGTGCAAGCCCAACACAAATTAAAATCCATGTGCATCAGGCAAAACCTGCAGGCTAGGCCATGGCGGACCATAAGCTGCTCTCATCGGGGTCATGACGTATCAGGGCCAAGCTTTTTGGGGTTGACAACTCGACCAATCCACGAACGAGGAGTCACGCATGCGTCATTTAAGATCACGTGCCGAGTGCTAGATATCTCTAATATTTTAAATGCAAAGCACAAGATTGAGCTTCATCCATTTGTCCGACTAATCATAGTACAAGCGCTGCAGGGCCGCCGACTGTCAAGCCGAATTTGCGTAGTTAGACAGCTTCTAGTCACTAGCTCCCCGAAGAAAGATAACGCAAGAGCATCAATTAGAAGCTCAGTCAGTAAATTGAAGATTTTGATCGAAGGGCAGCTGACCGCGAGGGGCAAAGTGTCTACTCGGCCCCAGACGAATATCCTCAGCTCAAGTCGAGCCAACACCCAAGAATACCAGGGACCCTGAAGTTTATCGTTAAACTGCTTTCTCTATTCCTTTTGCCATGTAATAAGCAGCCGACAAGCCGTGGCTCAAGGTCGTTAGTCAGCGAGTGCGAACAACCGCTGATGTTCTGAGCTATTCCGATGCCAATCAGATGTTCCTTGATGCAGAGTATCACTCGAGTCAAGCACAAACCGGTGGCCGAACATAGACACTTCAATCTTTATCATATTGCACGAGAGGCAGAACAAACAACTCTGTCCAAGATTAAGTAGTACCAAGTCTGATTTCAAGCGTGGCCGGGAACGCGAACGCGGCCTCCGGGTTTGTCGAACGTCACTTCGTTGTGCTTACGAACACCCCCAATAACCGGAACCTCCGCTCCTTCGGGACCAAAGAGAGGCGTGTCGATAACGGTGACCTCGAGGGACTTCAAATCCTCGACTCTGCCATATCCTCCAGTGTTCTACGAGCGAATAATGAGTCGAGACTCACACAGGGGCGGGCCCGGGAAACTTACTTTTCGAATAGCCCACTTGAGGTTCTTCTTGAGATATTCCTCAACGGTGGCAACATCCATAACATCCAAGCCTCGCTGAATCAAGCTGGCGGTAATGTGGATAAATCCCTCGAGAACAATATCCTCGTTCTCGACGCAATTCCGGCAGCCTTTGGGGTAAGGGTTGACAAAAGGATAGTAAGCTCCAACTAAACGTTCGTCGGTTAGGTAATGTTCCTCGTTGTCCGGTATGCCACCGAGGAAGATAGGAATAGAGCTTATATCGAGGAGGTCGGACTGCTTGCAGCGGATGCGTATTGTCCATTCGATTGACTCCGGGACGCGATTGGCAGGTTCCGAGGACGTCAAACCAGCCACTCCCGTCAAGGCAGAGGCTACACCAGCAACAGCTCCACTCATCAGAGAGTTAGAGGTGGCAGCAAGCATGTTGAATTGGGGAGCTGTAAAGGCTGGATCAGCTGCCGGGGTGGTGCTAGGGAAACCTGGGAAGGTGTTGCGGTCGTTGTAGAGATCCCGAACCCGTTGGCTAATGGCCTTGCTGACAGCTGGCGCGTCGGTCATTGGGAGGCCATCGAAGTCGGGATAAGTGTACCGAAGGACCGTCCAGTCACGGCATTGGGTCGAATTCCAGAAGCCGCTCTGGCTTTTCCAAAACGGTGCCAAGGCTGCAAGATCCCGAAGAGTTAACACGGGAGCTAAAGATCCAGTGACTAACAACGTACGAGTATTTTCATTGACTAGCATATTGAAATCCGTAACCCAAGTTCTGTCTGAATCCTTAAGGGGGGTAATCCATTGCTTGTCATAGATTGCTTGCCAGAGTGCGAGGACCCGATCCACGTTGCAGTGATGGAGCCAAAATATCGGATCAAACGCTGGGCAAGGTTTGGGTTAGACCGACGAGCTTTTGTTGGTGGTCAACTTATTCACATACCGGCATAGGGAATGAAGCTCATGTGGCCTCCGAATGGCCCACCGATAAGACCATGAAGTGTCCCGTGAATAGCCTCAAGACTGTTAGTGGATGACCCACTACCCGCAGCCTGGGTACCAAACTGGAACCAGTCCTTAACTTCAAAGAGATTAGCGACGTCCCGTCGGGTAGTCTTGAATTGGCTGCCCATGTCGCTGTCAAAAGAGGAGAACGGACCGGTGTTGATACTCACATAAAAGAGGGGGGAAAGTTCATTTATCCATACCTTTCAAAGCTATCTATGTTGGATACTGAATCAGGAGTGAGCTTTCTGGGAGGGTGGCGAATGGTTCGAGGGAGCGTTGCCAAAGGGAATTCCCTGGCGCCAGGAGCCTTGGGAGCCCTGCCAGTCTGGAACTGATACCCTAGCAGTGGATTATCGATTGGTCCGGAGGATCCGTCAGGAAGAGTGACGGTAAGCTGAGAGAACTGTTTATGGTCGTAAAACTGCTTGGGCGGGAGAGCATGAAGGGCCCAGTCCCAATAAGGAAGGCGGAGATTGGCGGCAGCCTTTTGCCATGCCTCGGGATCGACCTTGTACTCGGCGGCGATATCGGTTGCATGTCGATTGATGGTTTGCTAAGTGAAGCGATGCAGG
>WSUB01000013.1:355649-385754 GCA_019633425.1 Tulasnella sp. 424 | reverse complement strand
CCTCGGGATCGACCTTGTACTCGGCGGCGATATCGGTTGCATGTCGATTGATGGTTTGCTAAGTGAAGCGATGCAGGGCGTCAGAGTGGAAGTCACGGCACGAATGGTAATGGAGAGACTGACTTCATAAAGAGCACAGTAAGGTCGGTGCCAGGTTGAGAAGATTGTGGTCAGGTGTTGGCAGTAACCAGCGGGCGCTGCGACAGGTTGCTCAGCCCCAGCGCCGTCCCATCGAACTGAAATCAAAAGAAAGAGTATTCGTCATGTAGTCTCGCAGCACAGGATGAAGGTGTACCATAAGGCAGCCCATGAATTCCCGCAATCTGAAAGTACGAGTCCACAAGGTCTTCTTTGTTTTCTTGGCAGCGCTCTGGACGACAAATCGTATCAGTACCTTCGCGAGCATCAGTACCGCGAGCAATGAGTATAAAACGCACTGATTGCCTGGACATAAAGAGAGAAAAGCTTTTCGTCTTTGACGAGCTCGTGGGCCTCGAGGCGAGGGGCAATATTGGGCTGCAATCCCGGAGGGGAGACGACACCAGTGATTTCGAGATGCTTAGACATTGGGTAGAGGAGAGACAATGAACAGTGGATGAAGATGAGAGCAGGATTGAAGAGGCGTATTTATACCATGAAGTAGGTGGGGTTATTTCTTGACAACGACGAGACGTGGATCCTCCTGCCCAGACCGACCATCGGAACGGTTCACCCACTCGCCATAGACAAGCCACAAATCGGGGCGGAGTACATGTACTGAATGTATATACAAGCGCTGAAGATATCAATTACCGGGTAACTGATGTCACTTAGAAGCTTGGGTCTTAAGGCAACAACCCCACTACTGGGATTACCTGCTATCGAAGAAACCGAGGGAAAAGATCATTTTTTCTCATTTTGGACGAATAAACACTATTTAACTCCACTGAGGCATTCTCTAAGCCACTGGGCGTCTTTCGGTGTATCTTAACTAAGGAAATCTTGTGTCAGAAGCGTTTGGATCCTGGCTTGAACTAGGCATAAGGCGTTTCCGATAGTCGCCCAGCCAGTTAATTTAGGACAGAAGCACGTGTGATGCACCGAGTCCTACAAGTCCTCGATGGACAACTTCCCTCGGGACACAAGAAGCAGTTCATTTGGTCCTGCGGGGCTCGGGAAAGTCACGAACATATAATCGTTGCCTTATTTCTTCAGCATATCCTTTATTGAAAGAAAGCATCCATGAGACCGAAGGAATACCGGTCGGACTCTTGGTGGTAAGATTTGAACGAGGTTGTCTCGGAAAAACGAGGCGATGAGTCCGCATTAGGATCACTTTGCAACAAGTCTATACTTTGGGGTATGACAGCTTGTCCAATCCGCGAGCGGGGAATCAAACATGTGTCATTAAAAGTTGCCTGCCAAGTAATGGTTGTCTCGAATATGGTAAATGCAGATAAGAAGCCTGTGCTTTATCGATCGTCCAACCAATCGTGGGACAAGCGCTGGCGCTCGACTGCCAAGCGGAATTGGCATAGGCGCGCGCCTTCTATTCGTCGGCGTCACGAGAGAAGATAAGTACAAGGGGACCAATTAGAATATTACGGGTGAACCGAGGGTTTCGATTGAAGAGCAGCTGACCGCGACTGGCAGCTCTGTCCGAGATTAAGGGGTACCAAGTCTGGTTTCAAGCGTGGCCGCGAACGCGAACGCAGCCTCCGGGTTTGTCGATCGTCACCTCGTTGTGCTTACGAACACCCCCAATAACTGGAGCCTCCAGTCCTTCGCGACCAAAGAGAGGCGTGTCGATAACGGTGACCTCGAGGGACTTCAAACCTCGACTCTTCCATATCCTCCAGTGTTCTGTGAGCGAATAATGAGTCGAGAGTCCATAACAGGCAAGCCCGGGAAACCTACTTTTCGAATAGCCCACTTGAGGTTCTCCTTAAGATATTCCTCGACGGCGGCAACGTCCATAACGTCCACCCCTATGAATAAATCCTTTAAGAACAATATCCTCACTCTCGACGCAATTCCGGCAGCCTTTGGGGTAAGGGTTGACGAAAGGATCGTAAGATCCAACTAAATGTTCGTCGGTTAAGCAAAGTTCCTCGTTGTCCGGTATATCGCCGAGATAGATAAGAATATAAGTTATTTCGAGGAGGTCGGACTGTTTGCAACGGATGCGCACTGTCCAGTCCATTGACTCCGGAACGCGATTGATGGCAGGTGCTGAGGACGTCGAACCAGCCGCTCCCGTCAGGGCAGCTACACCGGCGGCAGCTCCGCTCATCAGAGAGTTAGCGGTGGCAGCGATCATGTTGGCCTGGGGAGCTGCAAAGGCTGGAGCAGCTGCCGGAGGGGTGAGGCTAGGGAAAGCGGGAAGGTTTTGCGGTCGTAGTAGAGATTCCGAACCCGTTGACTAATGGCCTTGCTGACAGCTGGAGCGTCGGTCGTTTTGAGACCATAAAAATTGTGATAAGTGCACCGAAGGACTGTCCAGTCACGGCATTGGGTCGAATTCCAGAAGCTGCTCTGGCTGTTCCTAAACGGTGCCAAGGCTGCGAGATCCCGAAGAGTTAGCACTACAACTAAGATTCAGTGACTGAAATCGTACGAGTATTTTCATTGACTAGAGTATTAAAATCCGTAACCCAAGTTCTGTCGGAATCCTTAGTAAGTGGGGTAATCCATTGCTTGTGATTGATTGCTTGCCAGAGTGCGAAGGTCCTATCAACGTTGCAGTGATGGAGCCAGAAGATAGGATCGAACGCTGGATAAGGTTTAGGTTAGCCCGACGAGCTTATGTTGGTGGTCAACTTATTCACATACCGGCATAGGGAATGTAACTCATGTGGCCTCGCCCACCGATACGACCATGAAGTATTCCGTGAATAGCCTCGAGGCTGTTAGTGGATGACCGCTACCCGCCGCTTGGATACCAAACTGGAACCAGTCCTTAACTTCGAAGAGTTCAGCGACGTCCCGTCGGGTATTCTCGAATTGGCGACCCACGTCGCTGTCAAAGGGGTAAACGGATCAGTGTTGATACTCACATAAAAGGAGGAAAAAAGTTCATTTATACGTACCTTTCAAAGCTATCTATGTTGGATACTGAATTAGCAGCGAGGTCTCTGGGAGGGTGGTGAATGGTTCGAGGGAGCGTCGCCAAGGGGGGAGCCTTGGGAGCCGTGCCAGTCTGGAACTGGTACCCCAGCAGTGTATTATCAATCGGTCCAGAGGACCCGTCGGAAAGAATGATGGTAAGCTGAGGGTACTGTTTATGGTCGTAAAACTGCTTGGGCGGGAGAGCATGAACGGGCCAGTCCCAATAAGGAAGGCGGGTTTGGCGGCAGCCATTTTCCATTCCTCGGGATCGACCTTGTACTCGGCGGCGATATCGGTTGCATGTCGATTGATGGTTTGCTAAGTGAAGCGATGCAGGGCGTCAGAGCAGAGGTCACGGCACAAATGGCAATGGGAAGACTGACTTCATAAAGGGCACAGTAAAGTCGGTGCCAAGTTGAGAAGAGCGTAGTCAGGTGTTGGCAATAACCAGCGGGCGCTGCGGCAGGTTGCTCGGGTCCAGCGCCGTCCCACCGGACTGAAATCAAAAGAAGAGTATTCGTCATGCAGTCTCGCAGCACAGAATAAGAGCGTACCATAAGGCAGCCCGTGAATTCCCGCAATCTGAAAGTACGAGTCCGCAAGGTCTTCTTTGCTTTCTTGGCAGCGCTCGGGACGACAAATCGTATCAGTACCCTCGCGAGAATCAGTACCACGAGCAATGGATATAGAACGTACTAATTGCCTGTACATAAAGAGAGAAGAGCTTCTCATCTTTGACGAGCTCGTGAGCCTCGAGACGAGGGGCCACATTAAGCTGCAATCCCGGAGGGGAGACGACACCAGTGATTTCGAGATGCTTAGACATTGGGCAGAGGAGAGACGATGAATGTTTGATGAAGACGAGAGCATGATAGAGCAGGCGTATTCACACCAGAAGTAGATGGAGTGGAATGGGATTATTTCTTGACAACGACGAGGGGGTCTTCGTGCCCAAGCTGGCCACCGCACAATTTGGCCCACTCGCCATGGACAAGCCACAAATAGAAGTGGGGACCATGTATTAAGTGTATACTTCACCACTTACGGCTATACCATCACAGTATATCTATCTTCACCTCGCTAATTTCTGGCTCTAACGGTATCATGCAGAGTGTTCTTGGTAACCGCATCACTCTTCACTCCCCTTCCCGCGGCTACACCATGGAGTTGGGTGCCGCTACAACTGTCGTCCTCGCCTCCCAACTCGGACTTCCAGTCTCTACCACCCAGTCCATCTTTGGTGCCACCGTCGCGGTTGGTATCTGCAACGGAGACCTCAGCACAATTAACCGGAGGACGCGCCTAAGAGGCATCTTGGATGGACCCTCACAGTACCTTGCGCTGCAGTAATCTCTGAATATTTATTTGGCATCATCATCAATGCGCCGCGTTTCGGCTTCGCTGGATAGGTGATGAACAAATCTCGTAGACGACTCGTATGAGCACCATATATAGTGGCCCTAGCACTCTGAATTTCTTTTCTAACTTCATTCTCGCTCAATGAGCATATTTCACTTTATATGGTAGTGATCATATTTTCTTTTCCGGAACTTGGGATCCCACCATCTGTGGAGTTGTGGTGCCCGAATATCAAACGTTTGCACGGAACGACTTGTGAGCCAGAGGGCATCATGGGGATATGTGGCTAAATGAAGACCCCGATAAGTGAGAGACGGACCCTTTTCCAGCACGTCCCGCCTAAACAAGGGTCGCACAGAATGCCACATGAACCGCACCCGAACCGCCAAGACCTCCCCCTACCGTGGCGCTCAGTGTACATGATCTTTGTCCACACTCAAGAGATGTATCATCCATTTATTTACAATTGGGGTACGACGCTATCATACAACTCGTTTCAAAACATTGAACCGGTGCATCCCTCCCTGCTCTTTCCCCAAAATCTTGATTCACGTTCACACCCCGGCTTCATTATCCTCGTGACTACGATATCCTCCTTCCTTCCCTTCGGTGATGTCGGGATACTCTACCGGAGGTCCCGATTTTCGAGGAGGACCGTTTCCGGAGTCTGTCATCGGGATAGCGAGGACAACGACCTCGAGGGATGGGACCTCGTTAAGGTCAATTCTTTGGTTATCAATTTGCTGATGACTACAGCATGAGCATGGTACATTAATGGGTTATACATGGTCTCACCCTGAGAATGCACCACGATAGATTCTCTTTTAGAAAAGGTTCTGCGACCGCCGGCTGCAGCCCATCACTACCCAGCCTTTTGGTCATCGCTCGAGTGAGGTTGACAAACGATTGGATCACGGTAGGTGTCTTGTCCCCAGGGTTCAGGCTGTCCTGGGCCAAGTCATCGAAGAAAGTGTCCCAGGAGCCGACGTAATGCGGACTACCTCGAGGATCGTCCGATCCCTCTGGTACTGGGCCGAAGAATATGAGGAAAGATATGTTAGTCGTGGTCTTATTCTCGACGCATCGAATCCGCGCCGTCCATTGAAAGGTTGTGCGAGTCATCGCGGATTGCGCTGACGTGGTCGTTTATGGAGAAACGTCGACAAGCGAGATGAGTATGATAAGCTCTGCACCTGGCTTCGGATCGTGGCCGCAGGCAGTTGAAGATTCCGATAGGTCGATCGGACTGAGCTCAAAGGGGCTGGAACCTGGCTCAAATTTCTTTCACGCTTTACATTTATTGCAGACTATTCGTGAACAATGTGACAAGTACTATTCGGAACCCGAGCGCACTACTATTTTGTTGGTTTTATCTCTTCAAGGACGACTCGGGACACGAACGCGACCACCAGGCCTATCAAAAGTGATTTCGTTGTGCTTACGGATCGCTCCAATGGCTGGAATATCTACCCCTTCCCCACCCACCAAGGGGGTATCAATAACAGTCACCTCAAGCGATTTCAAATCCTCAACTCGTCCATACTCTCCATTGTGCTACGAAAGTTTCGTTAGATCGCTGATTGCATAGTCGAGGACCGGAAGACATACCATTCGTGGAACCCATTTAAGGTTCTTATGCAAATATTCCTCTACCGCACGAGCGTCAAGAACGTTCAGGCCGCGCTTGATCAAACTGTAGGTAATATGGACAAAGCCCTCGATAACGATACCGTCACCGTCCACGCAGTTCTGGCACAGTTTGGGGAAGGGATTGACGAAGGGATCGAATGATCCGGCATATCGTTTGTCGTTCATAAAGCCGTATTGATCATCCGGCACGCCGTCGATGAAGATGAGGATGGAAGCGACGTGGCGCAGGTCGGCCTGCTTGCAGCGAACGCGAACAGTCCACTCGATAGACTCCGGGGTACGACGGGAGCTGCCAGAGGCGCCCAGACTAGCAGCAGCAGCAGCTACGGACTCGACGGCGCCAGTAAGTGGGACGCTTGCGGCCGCAATCCCTAGCGGAGCTTGGGCCTCGGCGATTTTTGCAGCAGCCATGGTCGGGACGAGTCCGGGGAAGGCAGCAAAGGTATCCTTGTCGTAGTAGAGCTGAGTGACGCGTTGAGTGATGGCCGTGCTAACTGCAGGAAGATCGTTCATGTCGAGGCCTTGGAAGTCTGGATATGTATAGCGGAGAGTCATCGGAGCGCGACACTGAGTCGATGTCCAAAAGCTGTTTTGATCGATCCTGAACGGGGCGAGTTCTATGTCAACAGAAGTTAGCCGTTGCCGGTTATCTCAGAATACCAGCTAACTCACGGGTGTTTTCGTCTGCCAAGCTTCCAGGTTTGGTGACCCAAGTCGAACCCGCGTCATTTCGAGGACTAACCCAGGTGTTATAATTGATGTATTGCCAGAGGGCCACCACTCGATCGACGTTGCAGTGGTGCATCCAGAAGATGGGATCGAAAGCTGAAGGGGGATCTCTGATCGTCAGAGAAGACAGCCGTGTATCCCTCGGCCATCCCCTTACCCGCATATGGAACGTAGTTCATGTGCCCGGAGAATCCGATTTTGACGTGTAGAGTGTTATGGATAGCCTCGAGACTCCTCGTCCACGCACCGCTCGCCGCCGCCTGCGTACTGAACCCAAACCAATCTGTCACCTCCAGCAAAAGCGTCGCAGTATCCGGGCGAGTGTCTTCAAATTCACGCGTTAGCACGCTAACGTAAGCGGAAGTGTCATGAGTACCCTGCGGACGGTAACTGGGATAAACTGTACCTTTCAAAACTTGCGATGTCGGAGGTTGAGTTTGGCCCGACAGGTCGAGTGGGATGACGAAGAGTCGCGGGAAGAGTACTCAGCACATTGTATGTCGGGTTATCGTGGTTTGGAGGGGCTGGGCCGTGGCCACTGTGGAACCGGTAACTCAGCATTGGGTTTTTGACGGGTTTCTTCGAGCCATCGGGAAGAGTGATCGTCACTTCGGAGTATTGTCGATGGTCATAGAACTGCTTTGGAGGAAGGGCATGAAGAGCCCAATCCCAGAAGGGAAGGCGAAGATCGGCAGCAGCTTTCTGCCACTCCTCCCGATTGGTCGTATATGTTCCAGCGATCTCGACGGCGTGCTTGTTCAATATTTGCTGCGTAAGGCAGAGGGAGGGGGGGGGGGTCAGAGGAGAAAAGTAGCAAAACAGGAGAAAAACAAACCTCGTAGAGAGCACAATATGGTCGGTGCCAAGTGGGAAAGATCACCGTCGAGTGTTGGCAGTAGCCAGCCGGAACGCCAACTGGCTTCTCAGGCCCAGCGTTATCCCATCGTACTGAAAGACGGAAGGCGACTTTAGTCGCTTGAGAGAAAACAAAGCACGAGGGCTTACCATACGGTAGCCCATGGATACCCCCGATCTGGAAGTGAGAGTCGGCTTTGTTTTCTTGGCTATCATAGAAACGCTCTGATAGAGAGCGTAGGTTAACGGCTAGGGCAGCGAGCACGCAGGCCGAAGACAGAAGACCTACGCAGAGCTTGAACGTAAAGAGAGAATAGCCTTTCATTTTTCACGAAGTCATGGGATTCGATGCGAGGAGCAACGCTGGGTTGTAAACCGGGCGCAGCACCGGTAGTCACGATAGGTTCGCTCATTGTAGTGAATAACAGGAGAGGGAATGATGTGTCTGGTAAACGATAGAGCGAGTACAAAAGATATTTATTTGTTGCGGGATCGACGGCTCCTCTCGAAAGGGGTGAAATGCAATAGACGCTGGGGTACCATCGGCCATTGGAATTTCGGAAGAGCACATTGTCTGGGTGCAGTTTGGGGACCATGCATATTGGGCGGAGCCTCTGTGCTGGGCCGAGGTTGATTGGAAGCTCTCCGCTTTGGGATCACGTGGCGCCAAATCCAAAACCTTGGTATCACAGCTTTGTCCAATCCGCGTGCGGAGACTCCGGAGAGTCGCACATGTGTCATCCAGAATCACCTGCCAAGTAAATTTTGTCTCGAATAGCATAAATGACCCTGGTTTTTGATAGATCGCCCAGCTAATCGTGGGTCGAAGCGCTGGAGCCCGCCTCTCAAGCGGAATTTGCATAGTTAGGCGGCTTCTACCCATCGGCGCTTACAGCTAAAAATAAGTATAAGAGCACCAGTTAGGATCTCACGGAGTGAGCCGAGGGCTTCGATTGAAGAGCAGCTGACCGCCAAGAATAGATCATCCACTTTGCCTCGGAGCCGCCCGAGGATCCTCAGCTTAGGTTGAAGCAACATCGAAAAACACCATATGCCTACAATTTCGTCGTTAAAGTGCTTATTTCTTCCTTATTTCTTCCTTTTGCTGTGCGAGATGTAGCCAAGAAGGACTTGGCAGAAGGCAGTTTGACGAGGGTGATCAATTACCTGCTCTAACATAGTGAGCGCTAGCCACCAGCGCCGAGCTTAGACAGAAATGCAAGTGGGCGCAGGCGAACATAGGCACTCCAATCTTAATGCCATTGCACAAGAGGTAGATCAGACGACTCAGACCAAGATCCAACTCTAGTTTCAAGCGTGGCCTGGAACGCGAATGCGACCTCCCGGTTTGTCCAAAGTACTTCGTTGGGCTTGCGAACACCCCCAATAACAGGAACCTCCGCTCCCTCGTGACCAAGGAGAAGTGTGTCAATAACAGAAACCTCGAGTGATTTCAAATCTTTGACTATACCAGATTCTCCGGTATTCCGCAAGCGAATATTAAGCTGCGGGTCATACAAGGGCATGCCCCGGAAACTTACTTTTCGAATAGCCCACTTGAGGTTCTCCTTAAGATATCCTTCGACCACGGCAGCGTCCATGGCATCTAGACCTCGCCGAATCAAGCTAGCGGTCATATGAATGAATCGCTCGAGAACCATATCCTCCCTCTTGACGCAATTCCGGCAGCCTTTAGGGTAAGTGTTGACGAAAGGATCGTACGATCCAACTAAAAGTTCGTCAGCTCGGTAGAGCTCCTCGTTCTCCGGTACTCCACAGAGGTAGATAAGCATAGAACTTGTCTCGAGGAGGTCGGACCGTTTGCAACGGATGCGATTGGTGGCCGCTCCCGTCAAGACAGAGGCTACACCGGCAACAGCTCCGCTCATCAGAGAGTTAGCGGTGGCAGCGATCATGTTGGCTCGAGGAGCTGCGAAAGCGGGAGCCGCAACAGCTGGAGCACCTGCCAGAGGGGTGGAGCTACGGAAAGCTGGGATAAGTGTGCCGAAGGACCGCCCAGTCACGGCATTGGGTCGAGGTCCAGAAGCTGCTCTCGCCCACTCGTCATAGACAAGCCACAAATCGAAGTGGGGTCCGTTTACTGAGTGCATATACAAGCGCCGAAGATATCAAGTTCTGGGCAACTGCTGTCACTTAGAAGCTCGAGTCTTGCGGCAACAACCCAAGGGCTGGGATCACCTGCTATCGAAGAAAGCCTAGGCAGAAGATCATTTTAGATGCATAAACACTATTCAGCTCCACTTTCCAAGCCACTTGGCGTCTTCGGTATGTCTTAACCAAGGAAATCCTGTATCAGAAGCGTTTCGATGCTGACTTGGACTCGGCGTGAGACGCTTCCGATAGTCACTCAACCAATTGATTTAGGATAGAAGCACGTACGACGCACCGAGTCCTACAAGTCCTCGAGGGACAACTTCCCCGTCGGGCACAAGAAGCAGGTCACTTGGTCCCGCGGGGCTCGGGCAAGCCACGAACATATCATCGTTGCTTTTGATTCGTCAGCAGGTCTTTGTTTGAAAGAAAGCCTCCATGTGACCGACGGAATACCGGTCTGACTCTTGATGAGCTCGAGAGGATTTGAGCGAAGTTGTCTCCGAAAAAGGAGGCGATGAATCCTCTCAGTATAATCGGGCGGGCCCTCCGTTCGACTGAGAATACAAGCTGCTACACCCCACTCTATTAGCATTACTAAAATGCCCTGCGGGAGTTTGTTAAAGGGGTCGACGCGTCGTCGCCTTGGACATCAAAAGGCTCTGAGGCGTCGTCAGGTTCGGGCTGAATGCCGAGCGGGGCGCCGCGCTGTTTGTCGACGTTGAGGTTTGGACTGCGGTTCGTCTCTTCCCCACCAGCAACCCATCCTCCTCCCAATCCCCTTATCGCATACCACAACCAAATTTCCTTATTTCTTTTTTCTTTTCAATATATGTCTTCTCGATATGCGCCTTTACCAACTTCAAACCAGCAAGATGAGATGAACGCTGCGTTCGATGATTCCGACGACGAGGATCACTTGCATGACGACCACCCAGACCAGGATCGTGCTCCACTCCTCCCATCTTCGCAGTCTACCGTACACTCATCGCAGTCCCATCCTCTCGCGGGCGATGAGGATTCTCCAACATCGGCCTTGAACACGCGCCGGTCACTCGCTATGTCAGCGCCAGCACCACCCATCCCTGGCACTTACGACTTCGAGTACGACTATCCACCGCCACCCGGCTCACCCCCGCCCGTCACTGCCTACGGAAACTCCAACGGCTACGTACCCGTAGGTCCTGTTCCAGCAGGCCCAAGCAGGCCGAACATCTTCCGTCGTGCTCTTGGCACCATCTTGCCAACGCACTATGTCCGAGACGAGCGAGGCGGGGGTGTCGGTAATGATGGTGTATTCGCCAATATGTCCGCGAAACCCGTTGGTCCTTCGCAAGCAATACAGGAAGCTACCAACTCGGGTGTACATTTTGCTCCCGAGGAGGTACAAAAGGAGGCACCTCCGGTAAGTAGTACCCAATGAATTGCAATCTCGACCAACGTCATTCTGGCATGAGCGCTGACTTGGCATTACTTCTAGTCTTATCAATCTGCTCAAGCTGACGCTGTCCCTGCGTATTGGGAGACGACGATCGTAACCTCAACCGCACCCGGTGCAGATGGTGAACTCATCGTGGACCAATTGCCTACAGGCTCGGTCTTCTCCTTCCTTTGGAACCTTCTGGTTTCCATGTCCTTCCAATTTGTTGGCTTCCTCCTCACATATCTCCTTCACACCACGCACGCAGCCAAATGCGGTTCTCGTGCCGGCCTTGGCGTCACCCTCATTCAATACGGCTTCTACCTGCGGCAACGGATGGACTTCGAGGGCGACCAGCAGGATAACCTTTGGGGCTGGCCGAACCAAGATGGGACTCCAGCTGAACCACGACCCAGTTTCGCAACCGCGGACGATGCTCGGAAGTATTACGAAGCCCTGGCGGACAAGAACAACACGATGGCTTTAGACCCAGACACTATTGCGTCCATCCAAGCCACAGCCACAACCGCCAACGAATGGCTTTCCTTCTTCCTCATGACTGTTGGATGGTTCGTACTCCTCACCTCTGTCCTCGGTTTCTGGAGAGTGAAACGGTGGGAGCGCGGCGTTCGGCGTGCCGCTCACGAAGCCGCCAATCCCAGACCTCCACCAACTGCGGAGGAGTTGGCTCAGGAACAAGAGATCATCGCCCAGATTGAAGCCGCGTTCGGATTAGTTCACAACAGAGTGCAGAACAGTGCCGACCGCATTCGAACTGGGCTTGGCTTGCCCCCGAATTGGGATCAGAGTCCTGGAGAACGGGATGACGCGATGGAAGCCGGGGAAGAAGACAGAAGGAGGTTCGCGGAGTTAACTCGACGGTTATAACTTCGTTTTCGGATGTGGTATGGGAAAAATAAAGGGGACTTGTCGAGACGCAAGTCTTGGTTTCTGCTGTAACTTTCGTGATATCGATTTAAATCGTCGGACTTCTACTCTCGTTCCTTTACGCCTTTGAGTGCTTTGTTCTCTCCTTTTCTACCCCAACTAATTATTATCGTTTCCAACTGTAGAGTTATTCACATCAAATGGTAGATTTAGAACCGCACTGCTGGAGACTTTTCAACGCTCTCGATTGAAACTTTATGTCCGACAAGAGTTCTGATGTTGTTGATTCCGTACCTATTTTGGAGATCGTTTAAGGACTGAGGTTTTCTAGAAGCAATGGAAGTGCTACGCACCGAATCATCGTTGGTCGTTCGAGACTCAGGCCCCAACCAAGCACTTGGACACCGTCTGGAAGACCCATGGGTGCCAACATCTCAGGCCGGAACATGCCGCTATTGCCGATTTCGACCCATTTATTCAGCATGGGGTGAAAGGCGAAGATCTCGAGTGAAGGCTAGCAGGGCACGTCGTCAGCTATAAATCCCGGCGGATAGCCAGGCCAGCCTGTCGCGCACCTCTGTGTAAGGATTGTAAGCCGGCTTGAATCGCAAGTTGTGGATCCCCATCTTCTGGAAGAAAGTCTGCATGAAGCCGATCAAATCCGCCAAACTAATCCCATAGTCGGCGACGACTCCTTCGACTTGATGGAACTCGGCCAAGTGAGTGGCGTCGGTCGCTTCGTTTCGGAAGACGCGGTCGATGGAGAACATTTTGACGGGTTTGAAGCCTCCTTTCCGGTTTGCCAAGCGCCAGAGGAGGTTTGATGAGGAGGCGGTCGTGTGGGTTCGTAGGAGGAGTTTGCGCGAGTCGGCATCTGACCAGGGTGCTCGGTATCCGATTGAGCCGTATCCGCCCACGGTGTGAACCTTCTGAACTTTTTCGTAGTAGTCTGCTGGCGGAGGGAGGGACTCGGGTGGGTCTAGAGGAGAGGAGGCTCGTATGTTAGACTCTGGTATGAGATTAGAGGGTGTGGAGTAGCTGACCTGAGACGTAGAAAGTGTCCTGGAGATCTCGAGCTGGATGCTGTTGTGGCACGAAGAGGGTGTCGAAACACCAGAAACCAGATTCGACGAATTGAGCCGTTGGCATCTCAGCGAAACTGATAACGCAGTTCTCTATCAGTTTCGTCGCATGGTTGTGCGATAGACCAAAGACTTCGTTACCCCATCTCCATAAAGATATTCCGGAACTCCTCTCGAACTTTGAGCAAAGGATGCAATGCGCCACCGTTTGGAGGGATGCCCTCAGCGTCGAAGTTGTATTTCTTAAACTTGGCAGTCTTCCACGCGCCGCTGCATGAAGAGAAATCAGAGAGGGAGGAGGGGATTTCGAGGACACCACATGACTCACGATTGGAGCATCTCCGCTGTCAAGTCCGTTTCTAGCTTATCCAAGGATGTGCTGAAGTTGGGGCCCTTCTGAGCCGAGAACCATAGCAACTTCCTGAACGGCGTTGAGAGGAAGGTGAGTCGCTAGGCAGGTCGCGCGACGACCCATGGCTCGCTCACTTCTGCTGGACTAGCTTGCGCTTTCGCAGCTCCGCTAGGGCCTTTTCTCCCGCAGCGAGGGTCCCCGTTGATCTAATCTCAGTCAACTCAGTGCGGGTAGAATCGTCGATGGATTCTGTCTAGCGGTGGGACTACATAAGCTCAGGCGGGAAGCGGACCCTGGAAAACAACGTCACGCACCAGCTTGACTAGGCCATCACCTTCCTTGCCAATCCAACCGTTCTTGAAAGCACGTCCTTGACCGATTTTCGCCGTCTCATCCCCGACCTTCTGCTTCAAGTCTTTGATGGAAACTGGAGTGCCTTGACCTTTGAGCGGGAGGACGGACCACACCACAGCTTCATGAGAACCCTTGTCGGCAATATCGTTGCCTTCTTGGGTCAAAGCATAGGCGAACGCCTCTTGTATCGAGTACGTCACCATCTACCGTAAAAGCCCCCCTTCTCGTTAGCGCGAAGTTCTCCATGGATTCAGTTCCTGGAGATTGTGATTTTACCTCTTTGCTCAGAAGCGAGTTGAGCGCCCCCTGAATCACCATCTGGGATTCTTGGGATGTTGCTGGAGCCGCATCACCGGGGATAGTCAACGTCCGGGTGTCCTTGATCTCCTTTTCTCGGTCGAGGGTGTCGAGAATGAGCTGTTGGAGTTGTTCGGCCATCGCAGTTTGCAGGAAAGAAAAAGCTTAGCTGGAGTCACGGCAGTCCGCGAGGCGTGGCGTTGCGGTTGTCGTTGTTTGTTGTCTGTCATTATCTATTGGTTCGGGTTCTTCGAACCGAAACTCCGCAAGTCGCCGAGTTCTTATCTCTGCCTGCCGCACAGTGCCCATGTGGAACCCCTTCCAGACGCAGTCAAATTCCCTTGGTCTTGCCTGAATTTGGATCGGATTACGACAACCGTGGATTGTGATTCGCTGGTTCTTGGGTTCGGATGCACTTCTGGAGCAGGGTTGAGTGATGTGTGGCCCCTCAGCAAAATCCGGTCGGCCAGGCACCAATTTCCAGCCGCTTATCTCAACTGATGGAGAGCAAGACTTCAAGCCAATTAGAGCCCAAAATATCCTTGGACTCTGTACGTTGTCTTCGATCTTAAGCCACCCCAACGGAGCAGTCGGAGCGCCGTCGGTTGGTGCAGGCCATTTGGAGAAGCAGAGCCGTAACGTACACGTCTAACCTTCCTCCTTGCACATCGGATATACCGGTTTGGGTCGAACCACATAAAGTTGCCCAGAGGCTTCCGTGAGTTCTGAACGGCACGCGACAAAGTCTCCCCTTCGCGCTTCCCCTCTACATCCAAGTGGCCTTCTCTTGACTTTGACGACTTAACGACTTTGCCATGGGTGTCAAGCAGTTTATTCAGAAGCTCGAGGTCGACCATGAACCAGGTCTGACCAACACTCAGCTGTTCCTTAACGTTAGCGTTATCTTATTTCTTCATCCGTATTCCGCTTTTGGCTGATCGAGATCTCTGTCCTGCAGAACGATGACTTGCTTCCAGTGCCCGAATACAAGCGCGCCTGGAAGGCTTGGAACTTTGGTGCTTTCTGGCTGGCCGACAGGTGAGATTCAATTGCCTCCGATGTCTGAGGCAGAAACTGAGTTGCGCGCTCAACAGCTTCAACATCAACACTTGGATGATCGTCTCTTCCATGATTACGGCTGGTCTCTCATGGTGGCAAGCTTGGATTTGCGGTTAGTTGCCCTTCGTTCTCTCAAGGGAAGCTCCTTGCTGATAACGATTTTTTCCCGCACCCCAGTGTGGATCGGATATGGGATTGTGGGGCCCTTCCTCGTCGCCAACGCTCGCCCCGGTGCCATCTTCCACATTACTTTCCCCGCTGTCGCTCGTACGAGTTTCGGTCTTTTCGGAAGCTTGTGGTGCACCTTCGTATGTCACTCGCGCCCGTTCTGTCGGTTTAGGGCTGTGCGACTAATGATGTCTCGCTCCCTCTGCTTAGAATCGGGCGGCTATGGCTTGCATTTGGTACGGTGTCCAAGCTTGGATCGGCGGTTCCTGCGTCAAGACTATGCTCCGCTCAATGTGGCTCTCCGTCGAGAACATCCCCAACGGGCTGCCCGAATCGTCTGGAACCAACACTCGCGACTTTGTTTGCTTCTTCCTTTTCTGGCTCATTTCCCTCCCCGCTCTTTACCCAGAAATGCACAAGATGTAAGTTTGAATCCTTAGCGCCCGCAGTCCCAAGAGTTCGTACTAACCGCTTATCATCTTCATTTAGCCGCCACCTCTTCACCGCGAAAGCCATCTTCGCCCCCACCGCCGGTATCATCTTCTTCATCTGGAGCATCGTCAAAGCCAAAGGTGTCGGCCCCATCATCCACCAGCCCGGCAAGCTGCACGGTTCCGACCTCGCTTGGCAAATGGTCATCGCTATCATGAGCTGCGTCAGCAACATGGCCACCTTGATTACCAACGCTCCCGACTTTGCGTCTCGCGCGCATAAGCCCAGGGACGCCGTCTACCCGCAAATCATCGGCATCCCCCTCGGATTCTCGTTGGTCTCGTTCTTAGGTATCATCGTCTCCTCGTCTTCCACGGTTATCTACGGAGAGCCGGTGTGGAACCCCATCGACCTTCTCGGCAAGCTTCTGGACGGACATCCCAGCGGTGCGACTCGCTTCGGAGTTTGGTTCATCTCTGCTTCGTTCATCCTCGCCCAGGTACGTCGTACGCCACGGTGATTGGTTTTCTGAGTAATTAACCAGAATGTGGACTCGTAGCTCGGGACGAACATCGCTGCCAATAGCGTCTCTGCTGGTTGCGACTTGACTGCTCTCTTCCCTCGATTCATCAACATCCGTCGTGGTGGCTACGTCGCAGCTATCGTCGGTCTGGTCATGTGCCCCTGGAACCTCCTCAAGGATTCTAACAGCTTCACGTCTTACCTCTCTGCCTACTCCGTCTTCCTCAGCTCGATTGCTGGTGTCATGGTGAGTGCTTGCGGTTAGAACCTCTCTCTGTGTGGCATTGGTCACTCACTCTACTCTTGCCTTCAGATCTCCGAATATTGGTTCGTCCGCCGTGGTCACTACCGTGTCGCCGATCTCTATCACACTGGACGAGACGGATGGTACTGGTACACCTTTGGCATCAACTGGCGTGCATATGCCGCTTATATCAGCGGTATTCTTATCAACGTCGTTGGCTTCGCGGGAGCTGGTGGGTCCTACGTTCACAGGTTAAATCGAGAATTGTTCGCTCATCCGAGTTTATGGAAACATAGTGGGCCGAACCGTACCCCTCGGAGCGACCCGAGTCTACGAACTCTCTTTCTTCACTGGATTTGGTGTTTCTTCGGTTAGTTCCTTTCTTTGGATGCACCGTTTACCTCGCCGTTGCTGACCACGACCCTATCCACAGCTCATCTACTGCCTTTTGAACAAGTTCTTCCCTACCCCGGGCTCTTGGCAACCATTCGAGGAGGTCGACGAGTCGGACTACAAGCCACGCGAGAAGACCCACGTTATGGAGGAAAGTGACGATGACAAGAAGACATCCGCGGTTAGCGTCGATGTCAGAGAGGTTTCTTGAATATGAATGAGACAGCTTTTGCTATGATCTGTTTTTGGCCATTGTGATGTCCCCTATGATCTTCATTTTTTTGTACCTCTCCTCTCTTTTGTGTACCATAGAATTCTAGTACGCCACTCGATGATTTTGGAAGTCGCCTTCGTGAAACTCCCGAGGAAAAAAGTCAACGGATGCAAATCCTTGTAAGAACCGAAGGAAGCAAACCCTACGGAGTGTTCTTGGGGTGTACCTTTCCCGAATCCGGGTTGTTATGAGATGACTACTAAGGTGCAAAGTTGGGTCCGGATCGTCTACGCTTCGAGCGGACAAAAGCAAAATCTAACGGGTTACCATATGGCAAGGATATATACGAACACAGCAGGGGAGCGGTTAATCATAGAAAGTTATGGGTGCGCAACCCTTGGAGTGAGACACTTGTGGGTTAGGGATGTGATGGTAATACACAGTTTGGCCGTTGGAGTTCACCTGTAGTTTGTCACGACGATTCCCAGAATCAGTCCAACAATCACCGCGTAATGTCTATATCCGGTGGGATGTGCGCGCCTGAAATTCAACGACCGCAGCGTCAAACTTGAACATCACGCGAAGGTGACGTTGCACTTCGATAATGAAGTCCCAAATCTCAGCGCAGCCGTTAACGTCCTGAAAACTTAGGGAGTAGTCCGTTCCATCGGGTTCTCTCCACCAGATGAGGGTTTCTACAGGGCATTGGCATTAGGTAGATCAGTCCAGAGCGACCTCAGCCGTTCGAGTGACCCGGTTCAACCAACCTTGCTGTCGCTGATAGACGTCGTTCAAGCCGATCTCGCTACGTAACAGCTCGACGTCCGAAGTTCCGCTTCGAACGACAATGTGCGCATGTTCAACCTCGTCGTCCCATAAACCTTCACACAGACCGGTTCCACGGTCGGTCCAACGAGATCCAATAAGTTCGTATAGCTGGCACAAGATCCCCTCGTTAGCTCCGACGGCTTCCCGACAACAAGAGTGAGATAACCAAAGAGCATCAATATTCACCTTGACACGACGCATATCGGCCAGCCATTCGTCGGAAAAGACCTCCCCGTCTGCATCAGAACGACCGGACTCGTCTGCATCAGAACGACCGGACTTGGCTGTCACAGCCACATGTAAAGCCGTGGTCCTACGAAACCATTGACAGGACGAACTCTCAGCATCGTTCCAAATTCTGTAAAGGCTACCTGTTGAGCCGTGCCCCGCGTGCACCGCAGGCGGTCGTCTCGCTCACCTGTCAATGCCTTCCATCAATCGCGGAGTCGGCAAAGCTGACTCGATTATTTGGAAGCAGTCAATTGCTGAAGGTCGTTCGGAAGGCTGAATAGTCCAACATCTTCCCAGTAGGTTTTTGAGATCTGTGACAGGAAGTGAGAGACTTTCTATATCACTTGGGGGCTCGTTATTCATAAGGGCACGGATAATTGAATGCTCCGACTTCTTCTCTGCATAAGGTAATCTGTCGGTTAATGCCTAAGGGTTTCGACATTAAACATGGATGCGAAAGGACAGAGCTCATGCGTAGCATGTCATACTGACCTCGAGAACCAAACAACCCCACGCCCAGATATCACTTGGTAAGGAGTGCTTGCTATCCTCATCCCTTATGAGCTCTGGGCTGTAGTAACGGAGTGTACCTTTAAGCCCGCCACTGGTGGTAAGTCCTGTTGGGCCATCTTCCAAGGCTTTTGATAGGCCAAAGTCCGCAAGCATTCCCCTTGTATTCGCGCTCACGAGAACGTTTTTCTTCAAATATGACCCTTCAGGGTGAAGGAATGCACAGCGGAAAGGAAGCCTCGTACCATCTTCAGGTCTCCGTGAAGTACGGGTGGGGTTTGCTCGTGAAGGTATGCAAGTCCATCCGTTAGGTCACAGACCTGCGCCTGGGGTCACCATACGCGGCTGGGTACTTATTGACGTGTAGAAACTCACCAAATGCAGGCGCACATCCCACGATGGGTTCCGCCGGTCAATATATTCCTTCAGATCGCCATTAATCATGTACTGGGAAATAAGCACCGCCGCTCTATAGTCCTCATCAAGGTAGTAACCCAGGAGGGGAAGAACATGCGGGTGTCGAAATCCTGCCCAAATTTTGAGCTCACGAGCCAAGCGCTAAGAGGGGGTCAACGTTGACAAAGGATAGAACAGCAGAGCTATGATTCACGAACAAATGCTAGCCGTTGGGGTTCTTTGTGCAGATTTTTGAGGCGAATCATTTTAGCTGCAACCAGCACAGCACCCGGCGTTCCGGAATCCAAGGTTGACACCCGAACGGTGCCATATCCACCAATCTGTTCTTCATATTCCGTTTCTAGAGTAAGCCTGCTTATGTCTATAAAAAGGTGATCGAGTTCCTGGAGGCACGTGGTCTATTGAAGCGGAGGCGGCATCAATAAGGCTGATACGGCGTGGGGTCCCAGCACATACAAGAGCGGTAAAGTCGAGTTGAATGCTCATATCTGGTCTTACACAAGCGCTGTGGCAAAGTGACGTAGTGATTGCAAGTTGATATCTGCAGGGCTCGGGGACAGTCTGGATTGAAACTGGTTGTGGCTGTGGAGTTGAACGAGTGGTGTCGGGCGGTTCCGTGGAAAGCGTCGTTTTCTATCGAGACTTGCGCAGTGATGGCTGTGGTCCCCCCCGGGCGTCAAGCTGGTTCATGCGGGAGGATGCTTCTGAGCCGTCCTCTAAGTTTCGGAGGATGTCCACCACATGTGACGTCAGTGAGCGGCGTTCTGACGCCAGACAAGGAAAGCACGCCGTGGGCAATGGTATGGGATGTTCCGAGTCACGCTCGGTTCATTTCCCTTGGGAAGAATTGCGAGGTTGTTACGCTGCTATATACCAAGAATATACATGAACACAACAGGAGAGCGGCTAGTCATGAAAGCCATGGGTGCGGGCGATATCCTGGAGTGAGAAGCTGTAGGTTAAGGGTGTGGCGGTAACACATAGAGTTCGGCCTGAGAGCTCACCGGTACCGGTACCTGGTATTTTGTCACGATAATTCCCCTAATAAAGTGAAATCTACCAATTGCTCTCCGGTTGGACGAGTGTCTAGAGCTCGACGGGTTTCAAGGTAGCCCAAGTTTCCCGCGGAGGTGACGCACCTCGACAATAAAGTCCCAAGTTTCGGCGCAACCATCGACTTCCTGGAAACTTAGGGCGTAGTCCGTTCCATCGGACTCAGTCCACACGATGCGCGCTTCTACAAGGCATATGCATTAGTCGAGAGTAACATTAGCCATTAAACTACCGAGTGTACCAACCTTGCTGCCGATGATAGACGTCGTTCACACGGATCTCTCTCCGCATCAGCTCGACGTCCGAACTTTCGCTTCGAACAACGATAGATGCCTGGTCAACCTCCTCGTCGTATATACACGTACACTGACAAGTTCCACGGTCGGTCTGGCGATCTCCGATCAGTTCGTATAACTGGCACAAAGATCCCCTCGTTAGCTCCGACGACTTCCCGACAACAAGAGAGCTGATAACCAAAAGAGCATTAATATTCACCTGGACACGACGCATATCGGCCAGCCAGTCGGGGATCCCGTCCGCATCAGAACGACCAGACTCGGCTGTTACAGCCTCCGTAGCTAAAGTGGTTGCTGTTAACGTCCGCACTTCATTCGAGTCGGTACCGCTCTCACCCCGTTCAGTCGTGGTATTGTCCCCTGTATACGCTTCACTGCTACTCGGTTCTAATCCATGTTGTCACGGACTTCGATTCTGACCGGGCGATGAAGCTGAGGAATCGGGAGACTGAGATTGCGGTGCGGTCGCAGACATCTGGCGTGGTGATCCCGGGTTCGTGCGATCCCTTGGTATGCTGCTTTCATGGCAGAAAGGCCGGCCAGTAATTGTACGGATTTGTTAGATGGATATATTTGGCTGGGATGCGCGTCGATCCCTTGTCCCGTTCTTCAATGAATGCTTTTGAGCCCTTCTCCAAGTTTCGGAGCCTGTCCACTACATGTGACGTCAGTGAGTGGCGTTCTGACGCCAGACAAGGAAAGTACGCCGTAAATGACACGCGAGTCATGCTCGGTTCTCCCTTGGGAAGAATTGCGCGGTTGCGCTCGGCTGTTGTGGAGCTTCGTTTGAGTGGTGTGACAATCGACCACATGACGTCAGGTTCAACTCCGCCCGTTATAAAGGAGGACCGGGACTGATCGCACTCTGATCCTTCAGTCTAAACACACCACATCTCACTCATCAATTAACTAGCTCGCATCACTTATTACATCTAACGCACTATCATCATGGTTAAGCCAATCAGCAAGGTAATGGTCTGACGTTGGTGCGGATCAAGGGCGGCCGCTGACGTCGTTGCTGCCCCTGACCAGGTCGTCTACAAGCCCAAGAGCCAGTCTACCGACGAGTTCATCGCCATCGTGAACCCCGAAGAGGTACTGTGGTATCGACCTGCAGTCCAACTCGGAGATGCTAATGCGACGTTTTGCCATTACAGTACAAGAAGTGGAAAGATGGTGGTAAGCTCTAACCGTCGACACGCACACGAGTAGGGAAATTGACTCGAGCCTTACCATTTACAGACAAGTAAGACATAAAAATATATATCATTTACAAGAATGTCGATACTAACCGGTACTACTAGGACTGTGCCGCTCGTCGAGGTCGTAGAATGTAAGTCGTCTTTCACTCCCCACGCGCCGTCGGTATCCTCCACTAACTTGTATGCCATCCGCCCCTCACCCTTCATCACGCCTAGCTTTCGATATCTTCCACTCTGGTCAAGGCGCTCAAGGTCTACTGGGTAAAGCCTCCAAGCAGGAGATCGCTGCGGCCTTCGACGTTAGGAACGAGACTGAAGCAATGGAGATCCTGCTCGAGAAAGGCACACTGCAAAGCGGTGACAGGCTCAAAGAGTTTGGCGATAGCAATAGTAGTCGTGGTGCCAGGATCACTTCTTCAGGTGCCGTTGGCGGTGGACGATAGAAGAGGTGCTTTGTTCGTCGGCAGGGGTAGCGAAATCACTTATATGTGTAAATGGTGAATTAATAATGTAAACACACCTCATTCTTGGGAAGCCGTGAAATTTACTTTGTATGGGGTTCTTAAGTGTGACTTGCTGTGCGTCTTGAGCTTGGCTGAGTCTTCAAATACACTCCTGGAGGTGCACCATTTCGATCTGGACTGTTTCCCGCGTGGCACGACGCGTCGCGTCTCTCCTACTCCTCTACACCCTCACTAGCCACACAGACAAGACCCTGCCTAACTACTCTCTCAACCCGGAGGGAACCACTGCAATCCAACCGATACGAGAGCTCTTAAACGTATATAATACTTGATCGACGTGATGGAAGTCGACGCGAGCGATCCCCAAGTAACGCTCTCCTTCTACAAGCGGCTATATCCATTCAAGCCCTTGTTTACATGGCTGAATCAGAACCACGGTGAGCTTCTCATTCCTGGTTATCTACCTACCTTGCAGTTTGGAATGACGCGTTCTCCTCGTCGAACCCAGCACCAAGCAACCTCTTCACCCACCGCGAATTCGCCTTCACGCTCATCGGCGACACGTACCTCCGCTACCACTCCTTCAGCAACGTCGAAGAATTTAAACAGACCGCTCTACGGCTGAACCCTACACGTTTTGAAATCGGGCCTATTTATAATGCTAGGGTGGGAGCGTTCTCTCTTCGTCCGCACTTTTTGACGTACTGAAAACGCTGGATTACCATGCAAATCAGCCAAGAGACCGCAAAACCCTCCCTCCTGGTGTGCTAAAGCCGATGCTGAGGGAGTTGGTCTTTGATATTGATATGACGGATTACGACGAAATCCGAACGTGCTGTTCGGGTAAGGAGATTTGTGGGAGGTGTTGGGCGTACATTAGCGCTGCTGTGGAAGTTCTGGATCCGGCTTTACGAGGTACGTATTCTCAAATTCAATAATGCCCCTCTGCGACATTCTCTGACCTGATGGGGGCACTCCGCGCGTATAGAGGAATTCGGGTTCAAGCATCTCCTGTGGGTGTACTCCGGTCGACGAGGGATCCATTGTTGGGTGTCGGACCAAGCTGCTCTAGCGTTGACGGACGACGAGCGGCGAACGCTGCTCTCGTATTTAGAGGTGATCAAAGGTGGCAAAGAGATGTCTAAAAAAGTCAACGTGCGGTCGACGACGCAACTGGGCAAACCCGCGGCTTTGCACCCGGCGTTGAGGGAATCGTACGACCGGTTGAGTGGCAAGTTCGTGGAGATTGTTTTGGAGGATCAGAAATGCTTTGATAAGAAGGAAGGAGGGTGGGAGGAGTTATTAAAGTTGATACCGAGGAAAGGTGAGGACTGGGATTTTTTTTTTCACCCCAACACCGTTGGCTGGCTCCCTTGACGTTAAGGTGCTGATCGAATTTGGGTCTGCCCTGGGTAGATGTTGTTGATGCTCTCAGAGAAAAGTGGGAAGCTAATCCCGATAAGCCGTCAAAGGCGAAATGGGCGGACTTTGTAAAGTTTATGAAAGCTGACCAGGTCAGCCCTATTTTCTATGCGCAACAATCTCGCTTCTCCTGTACTGCAAACACTGAAGCATCCTTCGTCGTAATTCCTGTTTTGAACAGACAGGAACGTTGCTGCCCGCAGCTGAAGATATCATCCTCCAATACACTTACCCTCGCCTCGACGCCGAAGTCTCGAAGCATCGAAACCACTTGTTGAAAGCGCCGTTCTGTATCCACCCAGCTACTGGTGCGTCTCCTCTCAGATTTTACGCTTGTTGACGTGGGCTTTCATTTTACGCAGCTGATGGTGAATCTCTATTCAGGACGGATATGCGTACCGGTCGACCCAGCAAAGATCAACGAATTTGATCCGATGACTGTGCCAACCGTTGGAGAATTGTTGGAGGAGCTGGGCCTCGCTCAGGCAGGCGGCGGAGTTGAGGGCCAAGCCGAGAACAACAACTCTGGTATGGTCACACTTCTTTCCAACTTTGAAGCGCGCACAGCCCGCTGAGAGAAGGAGGGACTTTTTTTCACTCAGAGTGGGAACGAACCAAGTTGAAGCCATATGTGGATATGCTTGAGAAACACACTGCTGCTATTATGGCTGATGCTAGAGAACGACGACAAGGTGGGTTGTGGAAACAGTGATGGGCTACTACTTCCGAGGTGTACTGACATGAACGTGGTACCTAGCTGCGGCTAAAGGTGCCCTGAGTTGGTGATCACCCTCCCTGCGATGTCGTGGAGCTTCTTCGGCGTGCGAAAGAGGGCTGTCACTTTGAGCGATTGTGACCTGTTCGGATCCAGTGGTGCCTTAAGCTTCTGGATGTTCAACAAGGGTTAGACATGAACGGGCAGATGGGGGACCAACCCGTTTGCACTGGTTTTCAAACGTTGACGAATTTCCATGTCGCTAATGGGTTTTATATCTTTGTGTCTTCTACGTAATCGGTAGAACTGCCTAATTCATTAAACTTGGAAATTGCCGCCGACAGCAGCCCTGAAAGATGTCCCTGTGGCGTCGGGTGAACTCGGACACGGAGACCTTTTTCGTGGCTTGGTGACTGTAACGAGGGCAAGACTCCGTTCTGATTGCAATGCAGTCCGCTCGTTGATGCCCCCAACGCCCCCCAACGTTTACCCTCGTCTGGGGGATGATCTGAGTGGTTCATGATGCTCTGTAATATGAATACTTAACATTTAGAACGTTTTATGGGATGTCAATAGTGAAAGTTTTGGTGCTGACCAGAGTCCGGATGGTCGGAGGAGTTTCGTGATGTGTTCCCGTTTGCTTTTGAGAAGAGGGATCTACCTGTTTCTTTTCCCTCTCCCAGAACCACCCTTTAACCACCACCAACCTCCCCTCATCATGGTGCACGTCCCCGCGACAACTGCCCCAGTAAAAACTCCAGGTCGCAGGGGACGACCTCCAAAGCACAGAGACCCCGTCATCCCCGCTCCTGCTGCAGACGGTTCAGCACCCAAACCCACTTTTGTCTCCTCGCTCTCCTTCAAGGGTGATGTGGCTTCCGTCGTCTCCTCATATCCACCATCCCCACTTCCAACTCCTTCTATCCAGCAGATTTCCACAGAACTTTCTGGCGCTTCGTCGTCCCAAGCGAACCTTTCTTCATCTCAACCAAAGTCTCCCGCGCCAGCTCCGTCGCCAACCACCGCCACCGCTGTCCCCGCCGCCGTTGCCGCTTCGTCGTCCGCCAACAATGGCAATCCGAATCAGGCTCCAATATACGAACCTGTTCGCGGTCGAGCACCTAGAAAATCCAAGAGTGACGCGATGGCTGCTTTGACGGCTCGGTCGGTGTCCCCTTCCGAGGGGACCAGAGCGTCTTCTGTGACAACGCCACAATCCAACGGTGGTCCACGATCCAACGGCACCGCGAGCAAAGCATCGACGAAACCGCCTCCCCAACCCACCGTTCCAGAATCTCCACCAGTAGATTTCTCGCATATTAAGCTGCCGAAGCGGAATGTAGACCCTCCTAGGACGACTCCCCGGCCTTTCGGCATCGAGGATTGTCCGGCTTTCTATCCTACCGCCGAAGAGTGGAAGGATCCCATGGCATATGTCAAGTCCATATCTGACGTTGCAAGACGTTATGGAATCTGCAAAATCGTGCCGCCGGAAGGATGGAAGATGCCTTTTGTTATTGACACCAAGGTACTGGAATCGATACTTTCGATTTTTTTTCTTGGCATTTTTCTCACTTTTTTGCAACTCTTAATTAACACCTTTGCCAACACCGTAGACTTTCAGCTTTAAGACACGCCTTCAGCGTCTGAACTCTATCGAGGCCTCATCTCGGGCGAAAATCAACTTCCTGGAGCAGCTGTACCGCTTCCACCAACAGCAAGAACAGATCGGGCCTGTCGTGCCCACCATCAATCACAAACCGCTCGATCTATGGCTCTTACGCAAAGAAACCCATAGTAGAGGTGGATTTGATATTGTGAGTTTTTCGCGTCCTATCCTGGGCTGACCCCGCGGCAGTCCGTGTATGAATTACTCCTAATCGCGGGATTGTTTGTGTTTGCTCTTCTCTTCTTCTTTTCCGCCCGTTATCACCGAATCCCACACACCAAAATAGGTCAGTCGCACCAAGCAATGGGGCGAAGTTGCAAGAGCCATGGGATACGATGGCATTGTTGGTGTTTCGACACAACTCAAGAACGCGTACATTCGAATCATCTTGCCGTTCGAACAATTCTCGGATCATATCCGTAACTCGGCGTCAATGTCAGCACTCTCACCCGAAATCAGGTATCCTCCGACATCACCGGGAGCTGCGACCAGGATGGGCGGACGAATGGGAGCTTCCAATCAAGCGTCTTCAAGGATGTCAAGGATGCGCGCCAATCCTCCAGGCACGAACGGAGCTGTCAACGGAAAGTCGGGAGCGTCGAATTCACTTTCGAGGACTTCGACTCCCTTAAGCATCTCGTCAAGCTCTTTGTCAGAACCTTCCGAGGAGGAGAAGCCGAATATCAAGAACGAGATCAAAATTGAGGTCACCCCTGCGGAAGATGGGGACGTGACGATGAACGGTATGTTTTTGAGGTCTAATCAATCGCTGCCGAAGCTGCGACTGATTGGGCTCGCTCAACATTAGGCATCGCAACGACTTCTACGCCTTTGCCAAAGATATCTACCGAGAAGGAGAGGCCGCCAGATTATGTCCAGGGTGACGTAAGTTTCATCTTTTGATCCACACTATGCATGGCAGACGTTGAACTCGATATTTGTTTTCCGCAATGCCAGTCGTGCGAGGTTTGCAACAGCGGAGACAAGGGCACCCAAATGCTGCTTTGCGATGGTTGTGATCGAGGTGATTACAACGCAGGATTACCTCCTATTAAAAACCCACGTTGCTAACCTATTATTAGGCTACCACACCTTCTGTTTGGATCCTCCTCTCGGACACGTCCCGAAAGGGCAATGGTACTGTCACATCTGCCTTTTCGACACTGGCGGGGACTATGGGTTCGATGAAGGCGAGGACCATAGTCTGCATAGCTTCCAAGCGAGAGATCTAGCCTTCCGGAAAGCTTGGTTTGAGGCGCATCGACCTGCCCCACCCCCCGAAGGCCATAACGACCCCTACCGGTACAAGATTGGCGATATCGAGCTTGGGGAAGACGATGTGGAAAGGGAGTTTTGGCGCTTGACTGAAAGTCCGCTAGAGACCGTGGAGATTGAGTACGGGGCGGACGTGCATTCAACTACTCATGGAAGGTAATGGTCTAACCTCCTCGAATTATACATCGGCTCACCGAAGTCATGACCTTCTAGCGCAAGTCCCTCCCTGGAAACTCACCCGCTAGATCCCTACTCGAAGGACGGCTGGAATATGAACAATATGCCGATCGTTTCGGACTCTCTTCTTCGCTACGTCAAGTCGGATATCTCTGGAATGACCGTTCCTTGGGTCTATGTTGGCATGATCTTCTCAACGTTCTGCTGGCACAACGAGGTTTGTCGTCTTCGCTGGTCTCCTATTGACGAGGGTTTCTGACTACCAATCCTGTATCCTTAGGACCACTACACTTATAGCGTGAATTACATGCATTGGGGTGAGACGAAAACCTGGTACGGTATCCCTGGCGAAGATGCGGAGAAGTTCGAAGCAGCGATCAAGAGCGAGGCCCCCGATCTCTTCGAAGCCCAACCGGATCTACTTTTCCAACTTGTTACCTTAATGAGCCCTAAAAGGCTGAAGGAAGCCGGCGTGCGAGTTTACGGCTGTAACCAGCGCCCCGGGGAATACGTCATCACGTTCCCGAAGGCGTATCATGCGGGTTTCAATCACGGGGTATGTGGAAATCATCAAGTTTATTTTCTGAAAAGATGTCTGATCCGAGTTAAAACTGTGTAGCTGAACCTCAACGAGGCCGTTAACTTTGCGATTCCAGATTGGCTGAACGATGGCCGAGACTGCGTAAGACGGTACCAGGAGCACCAGAAACTGCCCGTCTTCTCGCACGAGGAACTCCTTATAACCATAACTCAACATTCGACCAGCATCAAGACTGCGACTTGGTACGTTCCGCGGAGAGACCGGCCTTCGATCTAGTGCTGACGTGGATACTGTAGGCTTCTTGACAGCCTCCGCGAGATGATCGACGGTCACCTTGCGCTACGAGAAAAGCTTCGCCGGGCGGTACCCAACATTTTAGATGTCACTGAAGAGCACGACGTTCCCGAAGACCAGTATCAATGTGCCGTTTGCAAAGGGTTCTCATACCTCGCACAAGTCACGTGTCAATGCACGAAGCAAGTGGCATGCCTAGAGCATTGGACGGAGCTCTGTAACTGTCCTCACACCAATCGCACCCTTCGCAAGCGCTTCGACGACGACCAACTCCTAGGCATCCTACACAAGGTTCAAGAACGTTCAACTGCCCCGATCACATGGCGTCGCACTTTGCAAGCAACCCTTGCGGGACCCGGAAAGCCGGAACTCAATGCCCTCCGTTCACTGGCAAAGGACGCCACCGAAATGGAAGTCACGCTTCCCGAGTACCCAAACCTCCGGAAGTTCGTCGACAAGGCAAACCACATCGTGGAACGTGCTTGCGATATCCTCGGCAACCGTCCGCTACCCATCTTGGGGAAACACCTTCCCCGCCAGCAACCTTCCGCGAGTCAAGCATTTGTCCCCGCAAAGTATGATTCCGAAGACGTTGCGGACCTCCTTCGTGAGGCGGAGGAGCTTTGGTTTGATTCGTCCGAAATGCGCGCTCTTGCGAATCTGGACACATGGGCGGCTGAATGGGACCAGCGCGCCGGTGCGATGCTGACCGAATTGCATCAAGCTGGCCCCAACGCACCATTGGATCGGGCCGTTTGGGACACCCTACTTTCCGAAGCGTTCAGTCGCAACTACGGTCTACGCCGGTTCAATGACGTCGGAAGAGTCGTAAAGCGCATCAGGCTACTTGAGGAACTCCGCGACTTGCAGGATACGGCCTTGACTATGGAAGACGTCGAGGAACTGCAAAGACAGGCCGTAAACTGCCACCTGCCCCCAGAGAATGAACAAGCTGTCAAGTTGAAGGAGCTGGCAGAACGAGGGAGCCAATGGTGCAAGTATGCCCATATGGTCCTCGAACAACCTGTCATCGCACTGGAGGACCTCAACAAGTTGGTGGCCCCACCGTGCTCGGTCCCGGTCTTCCCGTCGCTGTTGGAGAGGATCGACACCGTCCGTGGCCGTGCTCGCGAAATTGAAAAGCAGGCCAAAGCTATCCTCTATCCTTCTGTCGGCCGCCGCACACCGATCGCAGATGCGCAACGTCTCGTTTCCAACACCCAAAAGGACTTCCTGATCCCTGCTATCTCCATCCTAGCGGAAGTCGCTCCACAGGCTGCTCACATCGAGAAAACCTGCTTCGACATCATCAACAACCGTTATTCTCCGCAAGCCTCGCACAAGCCGCTGTTCGAGGAGCTTCGGGACATGCGCAATAGCGTTCAGAAGAAATTATGGATGTTCATGATTCCAAGCTTCGACATCGTCGACCAGCAACTCGTTCAGCATGACGCCTGGCTGGAGAAACTCCCATGGTACCGAACCCCGGAACCTGCGATGCAAGGCAAGCTTATCGTCGACGACGTCGTGCACAACACTCGGCCGGAGGACGACAAACCACCGACAGACCCTGAATGCACTTGTATCTGCCCTCATCCGGTAAAGGTTACAGTGGAGAAACAAGCCGATGCCGTACAATGCGACCACTGTGGGGCGAAATTCCACTCCAAGTGTATCGAGGGATCATGCCCATTCTGCGATCATCACCACTGGAATGGGTCGTTGACCAAAACGCGCAATTTCGAATTCACGGATCTCCTCCCGATCGCGAGGGCGGCACCCGACCTTACCCGC
>WSUB01000013.1:265481-355552 GCA_019633425.1 Tulasnella sp. 424 | reverse complement strand
ATGGGTCGTTGACCAAAACGCGCAATTTCGAATTCACGGATCTCCTCCCGATCGCGAGGGCGGCACCCGACCTTACCCGCAATTACTCCTTGGCGTGGAAGCATATGGATATCATCATCACCTACGTTGACCGACTCACTCGGGCGATTGACGTTTTTCTGGCCACTGTAACGGAAGCGACCATCAACCCACCAGCCACCACCTCCATCCCGCAAACCCGGCATTTCATGCGCAAACTTTACAAGATGCAATTCAGTATCAAAGCCCGCCCCGACTTACCATCATATGGTCTCACCCTATGCCATCTCCATCGTGTGCTTGCAAACAATACCAAAGCGTCCCAGGACACGTCTCAGAAGAAAAAGGCCCAACGTCGCCCGAAGTTCATCTTCACTGCCGAAGTCATGCCTCTCGCGACTGACGGCTCTCGGTGCCTCTGCAAGGGCAGTCACGTTGGACATCGCCTCATAACTTGCAATTCCTGTTCATACAACTTCCACGGCTATTGCGTGCGATACGATGAAGCCAACAGCCCTGCCCCCAAACCCTGGCGGTGTCCGATGTGCATGATCCGAAAGGGTAAACAATATCCCCAATCCGCCGTGCGCGTTCGAACAGTCGGTAAGTCACATAGCGCGACGTACAAAGTCTCGTCTCTGATGCCCCCTTCCACAACAGCCGAACAAGAAGCAGATGTCTATGTCGATACTAAAGCCTGTCTTGAAAACTACAGCTGGCAGTTGATCCGACAGCGTCTCCCCCCTCCCACGGACTACACCATTATATTGGAACTGGAACGATTCATCCCAGGTAGCAACCAGTACCCGGAGTCGTCGCTCGCGGCCAAGCCACCTGCAGCCGCCCCTCAACCGCATAGCTCTGCGGGACCGTCAACTCCCGTCCCACGGGAGCCTTCGCGAACCCCCAAGCCTACAGCGCCTCCTTCAGGATCGGCCTCGTCTGGATCGGCTTCGCAGGCCCCTCCAGCAGCCAGCTCTTCGAGTGGGAGCTCACGAGCCGTTATGCCATCGCCAGCGTATGTAGCGCCAAGCATCACGAAACGGAAAGCCCCGACATCGCCTGCGGCTGAGAATCCTAGGAGAGTCAAGTTACTCTTCCGAGAGGGAGACAAGGCGACAGATGAGGCTGCAAGTCGCCCTGCAACATAGTGGAAATACGTGGCGGACAGATTAATATGGCTGGATAGGCGAGGGCTTTGTAGTCATATCCTCTTGTATTACCTATTTTATTGCTTTATGTGATGATTTCTTGATTCTGTTCGAGAGCGCTCTGTACTCTCGTTTGCAGTTAGAAATTTCCTTGCACCACTTTCGCGTTGACCCAGACCAAACCAACCAAAGTCTGCCGTCACAGTTAACAGGCCTCAGTCAGGGGGGGGGGCGCTAACTTCAGTTTTATGGATCTCAAAGCCGCCAGCGATACGCTCTCCTTGGCGGGACAAGATGAGCTACTCTCTGCTCAGTGAGAAATTTCACCAACCACCAATATTTACGGCGGCGAAGAAGACGACGACGTCACGTGTACTTGGCAAAGAACAAACCACCTTCTCTTACGAACTGCCTTTTAAAATGTCTCGCTCTTACGCATTTTCCGAGACCTGCTGTACTCTCTCTGAATATTATATACGTAAGTTTGAGGCATTTTGAGGCGATGATCAGAACAGCGAGTAGCCTGTGAGTTACGTCGCCCGAAACTTGAGAGGGCGCCACGCCGAGTTTCACGAACCCCGAATGTGCACAGCACCGAGAATTCGGTTGATGAAACGCAAAGCTTTCTTTTCTCTCGTTGTATTATACTACAAGCTACCACTGCGGGCGCCTTCGGCGGGGAATGAGTGAAAGTCAGAATACCTTCAGGGAGGAAGTCTACGTAGAAAACAATCTTTCCATAGAACCGGCAGACACCACTTGTTCAACGCTACACCCACGACCAGTTTCGATCCAGACTATTCCCCCCACATATCAGCTTGCAAGCACTACATCTTTTTACCTCGGCCATTGTGCAAGATCATCTATGAGCGTTCAACTCGACTTTACCGCTCTTGTATGTGCACGGGTCCCATGCCGTATCAGCCCTACTGATGCCACCTCTGCCTCAATAGACTACCTGCCTCCAAGACCTCGATCACCTTTTTATAGACATTAGCAGGCTTACCCAAGAATCAGGATATGACGAACAGATTGGCGGATATGGCATCGTTCGGGTGTCAACCTTGGATTCCGGAGCGCCGAGTGCGGTGCTGGTTGCGGCTAAAACGATTAACATCAAAAATCGACACAAAGAACCCCAACGACTAGCATTTGTTCGTGAATCCTATCCCCGATCTTCAATTTATGGCAATGTTGACCCTCTCTTAGCGTTTGGCTCGTGAGCTCAAAATTTGGGCAGGATTTCGACACCCGCATGTTCTCCCCCTCTTAGGTTACTATCTTGACAAGGACTACAGAATAGCGGTGCTCATTTCCCAATACATGATTCATGGCGATCTGAAGGAATATATTGACCGGCAGAATCCATCGTGGGATGTGCGCCTGCATTTGGTGAGTTTCCACCTAAACGAATGCCCGGCCTTGGATGGGTGACCCCGGATGCAGGTCTGTGACTTAACGGATGGACTCGCATACCTCCACGGACAAACCCCACCCGTACTTCATGGAGACCTGAAAATGGTACGAGGCTTCCTTTCCGCAGTGCATTCGTCCACCCTGAAGGGTCATTTTTAAGAAAAACGTTCTCGTGAGCGCGAGTAGAAGGGGAATGCTTGCGGACTTTGGCCTATCCAAAGCCTTGGAAGATGGCTCAACGGGACTTACCACCAGTGATGGGCTTAAAGGTACACTCCGTTGCTACAGCCCAGAGCTCCTAAAAGATGAGAATAGCAAGCACTCTTTACCACGTGATATCTGGGCGTGGGGTTGTTTGGTTCTCGAGGTCAGTTTGACCTGCTCCGCATCAACCTTGCCTTTTCGCATCCATGTTTAATGTTGAGGCCGTTAGGCACTAGCCAACAGAATACCTTATGAAGAGAAGAAGATGGAACATTCAATTATACTTGCCCTCATGAATAATGAGCCTCCGAGTGATACAGAAAGTCTTTCTCTACCTGTCGCAGATCTCAAGAACCTCCTGGGAAGATGTTGGACGGTTCAGCCTTGCGAACGACCTTCAGCAATTGACTGCTTCCGAGTAATAGAGTCAGCTTTGCCGACTCCACGATTGGTGGAGGATTTTGACAGGTGAGCGAGACAACCGCCTGCCTCGCACGCGGGGGTCAGCTAGTGGCCGTTGCGGAATTTAGAACGATGCTGAGAGCTCGTCGTATCAATGGCTCTGTAGGACCACGGCCCCACATGATTCCTTGCACCAAAGCTCTCCGTCACTCGGCATCAACGCCACCAACAGCTTCCCCCAATCACACCAGACAGTAGCGCAAGGTCATCAGCAATCCCAGCCGGAGCGCTCGACTTCCTCTCTGCAGCTTTATGAGCTCTTCTGGAACGCTTTCAACATTTACTCGGATGAACGGCAAATTGCCTTCGAGCCGCAAATGGTCGAGGGAAAGGAGGTTGAACTTCATCAGCTGTTCTTCATGGTTGGTGCTTTGGGAGGTGGCCGCGCGGTAAGCCTTAACCTTTCCACTGCGATCTCGTATGCCACAATTTGACCATTTGCCGAAACAGGTTGCTGAGAAGCAATTATGGTCAGCCGTCGGGGCTAAGCTGGGACTTCCGGAGTCAGGGTCTCAGGCTAACCAAGCATCGATCAATCAGCTGTCCGCAATTTATCAAAACGTCCTCTCTGATTTTGAAACGTACCGGCACACTTCCCTGCGCTCCACCGATCCAAACGCCGCTTTTCCCCCACCTCATCATCTTCGAGTTCTTCGGCCTGAAATTGAGGAGCTTGCCTCGGCGCCATTACATTCGCGTCAAAAGCTATATGACTCCACCCTAGGGGAAGAAAACTCTCTTCGCGAGCGTTCTAACTCCAGGTTTAGAGGCGACGTCAACGAAATAATATCTCTTGCTTCCAAAATTCTCGGCAACCGTCCGTTACCGATCCTGGGGAAACACCTTCCCCGCCAGCAACCCCCCGCGAGTCAAGCATTTGTTCCCGCAAAGTACGATTCCGAGGACGTGGCGGACCTCCTTCGTGAGGCGGCCGAGCTTCGGTTTGACTCGTCCGAAATGCGCGCTCTTGCGAATCTGGACACATGGGCGGCTGGGTGGGACCAGCGCGCTGGTACGATGCTTACCGAATTGCATCAAGCTGGCCCCAACGCACCATTGGATCGGGCCGTTTGGGACACCCTGTTTTACGAAGCGTTCAGTCACAACTACGTTCTGCGCCGGTTCAATGACGTTGCAAGAGTCGTAAAACGCATCAGGCTACTTGAGGAACTCCGCGACTTGCAAGATACGGCCTTGACTATGGAAGACGTCGAGGAACTGCAAAGACAGGCCGTAAACTGCCATCTGCCCCCGGAGAATGAACAAGCTGTCAAGCTGAAGGAGCTGGCAGAACGAGGGAGCCAATGGTGCAGGTATGCCCATATGGTCCTCGAACAACCTGTCATCGCACTGGAGGACCTCAATAAGTTGGTGGCCCCACCGTGCCCGGTCCCGGTCTTCCCGTCGCTGTTGGAGAAGCTTAACACTGTCCGTAGCCGTGCTCGCGAAATTGAAAAGCAGGCCATAGCTATACTTATCCCTCTTGCCGGCCACCGCACACCGTTCGCGGACGCGCAACATCTCGTTTCCAACACGCAAAAGGACTTCCTCATCCCTGCTATCCAGATCCTAGCGAAAGTCGCTCCACAGGCTGCTCACATTGAGAAGACCTGCTTCGACATCCTCAACAATCGTTATTCTCCGCAGGCCTCACACAAGCCGCTATTCGAGGAGCTTCGGGACATGCGCAACACCGTTCAGAAGGTATTATGGCTGTTCATAATCCCAAGCTTCGACATCGTCGACCAGCAACTCGTTCAGCATGACGCCTGGCTGGGGAAACTCCCGTGGTACCGGACTCCAGAACCTGCGATGCAAGGCAAGCTTATCGTCGACGACGTCGTGCACAACACTCGGCCGGAGGACGACAAACCGCCGACAGACCCTGAATGCACTTGTATCTGCCCTCGTCCTGTAAAGGCTACCGTGGAGAAACAAGCCGACGCCGTACAATGCGATGAATGTGGGGCTAAATTCCACTCCAAGTGTATCGAGGGATCATGCCCGTTCTGCGATCATCACCACTGGAACGGGTCGTTGACCAAAACGCGCAATTTCGAATTCACGGATCTCCTCCCGATCGCGAGGGCGGCACCCGACCTTACCCGCAATTACTCCTTGGCATGGGAGCATATGGATATCATCATCACCTACGTTGATCGACTCACTAGGGCGATTGATGTTTTCCTGGCCACTGTAACGGAAGCGACCATCAATCCACCAGCCACTACCTTCATCCCTCAGACCCGGCATTTCTTGCGCAAACTTTACAAGATGCAATTCAGTATCAGTATCAAAGCCCGCCCCGACTTGCCATCATATGGTCTTACCCTGTGCCATCTCCATCGTGTACTTACAAACAATACCAAAGCGTCCCAGGACACGTCTCAGAAGAAAAAGACCCAACGTCGCCCGAAGTTCATCTTCACTGCAGAAGTCACGCGTCTCGCGACCGACGGATCCCGGTGCCTCTGCAAGGGCAGTCACCTTGGGCATCGCCTCATCGCTTGCAATTCCTGTTCATACAGCTTCCACGGCTATTGCGTGCGATACGACGAAGCCAACAATCCTGCCCCCAAACCCTGGCGGTGTCCGATGTGCATGATCCGAAAGGGCAAACAATATCCCCAATCTCCTGTGCGCGTTCGAACAGTCGGTAAGTCACATAGCCCGGCGTACCAAGTCCCGTCTCTGATACCACTTTCACAACAGCCGAACAGGAAGCAGATGTCTATGTCGATACTAAAGCCTGTCTTGAAAGCTACAGCTGGCAGTTGATCCGGAAGCGTCTCCCCCCTCCCACAGACTACACCATTATATTGGAACTGGAACGATTCGTCCCAGGTAGCAACCAGTACCCAGACTCGTCGTTCGCGGCCAAGCCACCAGCATCCGCTGCTCAACCGCAAAGCTCTGTGGGACCGTCGACTCCCGCTCCACGAGAGCCTTCGCAAACTCCGATGCTTGCAGTGCCTTCTGCCGGATTGGCCTCGCCGGCTTCTCTGGCACCCAGTTCTTTGGATGGGAGCTCAAGCACTATCATACCGCACTCAAGACTCGCGAAGCGGAAGGTCCCAGCATCACCTGCAACTAAAAATCCTAGGAGAGTGAAGAGGCTCCTCGGGGAGGGTGGCAAGGCGTTTGATGAGACTACAAGTCAAGGGGATTACCCTATTGAGAAGTAGATACCTTCGTGGATATATGACCCAGCTTGGCGAGCTTAGGCTTTGTATTCATAACTTCTTCTATTACATCCATTCTATTGCTTTCTGTGATGTTTCTTAGTGTTGATCCAAAACTTCTCTTGGCCAAGCTTTGAATGTGACTGAAAACAAACGCATTCTCGAGCGCGAGCACTTTCTCGATTTGAATTTCTTGAGCTTCGTACCTCTGTCTATTCACTATAGTTCCTCCGAGCAAACGGAAATTACAGGCAACTTTCATTTAAAGGTTTGAGATGAACGACCTCGCCTCGTCCATTTAATTATTCCGAGTATTCGCTCTTTGCCAATGATTGCTCTTCCGCTTTTCCACTCGTTAGACATCCAAAGTGCTCGACATCGGCATTTCTCTCCCCGTCGGCCAGCTAAGCTTCTCCGAGATAGCAGGGAGGCAGCGGAAGACTTTGGATTTCGAGGTTCAGCTTCGTCCTTCTACCTCCGGGTGGAAAACACCTCATCCGTATTTAGCCTTGATAAAATCGGAGATAACGAACCACGGGCCTTTTAGGATGATTATTAGCAATATGGCCAGAAATGGCTCACCTTAATGGGTATTTCTAACATGCAACCCCTCGCTGGTCTCGGAGTCTCAGACTGCCAGGCCAGGAGTGCCCAGATGGGAGGACAGGCAGGCTGAGACTCTGAGACTAACCCCTCGCGGTGAGTCTCGGTCTAATCCTTCCGAACGGAAGGCATATTGACTTATTAATTTCGTCGGCGCCGCTATCTCTGACTTTATTACTACTACCCATCCCTAAAAATTCTATAGTTAGGAATCTCTGGTTTATTCAAGGCTGTATACGGGGGAATGCTGGCGAAGTGGGACGAAGCCGAACATCAACATCCGAATCTTCCCCTATCCTCTAGGCTTCCGTACTTGAACTTGCATCATCTCCATTCGTGCCGGAGCTTAGGACAGACAACGAGACGCTTATCAGCTCTTTTACTACATTTTATGATAGGGTGCTCTGATTGTTGGCTTTATTTCAGAGCCTGAGGTTCTTAATTTCCTTGTCTACTCCCAATCACGACATCCCCTGAATTCGAGAATAAGAAGTATACTATGCTCTTAATACCGGTTAAACACGTGGGAACGAGAAGGGGAAACACTGTCTTGTATTGCACACTCTATGATGTCAAATTTTCCATATCGTGCCAGTCGGCCAAAGTTCGAAGTGCGGACATTGACTGGGGTAAGTTTCTTAGCTGGACAATACACAGCAAATGATTAAGCAGGAGATGGAGTATGAGAGCCCAGATAACGGGTGTAGAAGCTAGAGAAGGATGGAGCTCAAGGCGAAGCAGGTCCAAAGTGAATAAGCGACGATTCGACATCCAGCTCCTCATAAGCGTCCGTTGAGATAGAGGGAAACCTATAGTCGTCAAGCGCGCCAGTTTCCGACGTTTGTTCGGGTCGATCAAAAATGATTTGTGACGAGGTCGCAGTTGATTGAGAGGCATAAGACGTCGGCTCTGATTTTACGGTGAAGCCGACGTCGACGTCGAACAGCGAAGGTTGCCGGTTTGAAAGACTCCGGGCCGCAAACGGGTTTGCTGTTTTTGCTGATAGAGTCGCAGCCGGAGGACTTTCAAGGCACGTCGATTGCGAGGAACCAGGTGTAATGGACGGTGTAAGGTGCGTGGTTGCCGACCGAACCAAAGGGAACTGGAGTCCCTGGGACCCAAAGAGACTCCTTTGGAACGAGTTCACGTCGTCGATTACGACGCGCTTTAATCGAGCCACTTCGGAGAGCGGAACTTCAGGACTCTCCGGACTTGGCCTTCGAGCCTGAGTCTTGGTTGGCGATGGGGTGCGGCGTGGCCGGAGGTATTTTGGTGGGTTCGAAGTCTGAGGTTTGTTTGCCGGTGTGGAGACGGGAGAGTCGAGCGAGCAATGGTAGTTTAAACATTTTTTGAAGTGTCTTCTCCAATAATCTAAACGGGCGAACCACCTTTCGCAAAGCTGGCACTGGTATTGGGGAGCCTGGTGCAGTGTTCTGTAAGAAATGGTTCTATTAACTGCATGTTCGGTACCGCGTGGTCGGAATATCTCACGCACTTCACATGGCGGCTGCGGTGCCAGATCGTCGTAAAAGTCACTTCGCACCCCTTAAAATGACATACGTAGGGTGGCTTCTCCGTAGCGCTCTCAGAACCCCTTTTGCGGGTCTTGCGAGCTTTGGACGCGTTGCGCGATGGTTGAGTATTGCGGGTCGCTCGGACTTTGGCAGTCGACGGCGGTTGATCAGCTGTATTTTCCACCTTAATCGGAACGGGAAGTTCATCAAACGTGGATCCCGACTTTTTAGGCTTCCAGTCTGTTGCGGGAGTGTTCTCCAACGGGCGCATCGGTCGCGTGGCACCGTTTATGGGAAGAAGATTCTCTTCGCGTTTTGGTTTTGAAGACTTGATGAATGGCTTCCAATCGCCCGTGTCACGAGGAGGCTCTGTACCGGGATATATCCAGTGCATGAATATCATGTCTACAAGACCAGGATAGTCGGTGAGTGCGGGATGCCAACATGCCACATTACCAGCGGGGCTTGCCAGAATCGTCTTCTGCGGCGAAGGGAAGAGGCTTCACGTCTCCTCTGTTGTTATTTGACGCCTTGTCACTGTGAATCTTTTGCGTTGAGAGGTTAGGCGCGTCCATGAAGAGGAGGAGTCGACTCGAGCTTGCCGGAGGGCGTTTGCGAGAGCTCATCGGTAAATGAATGGCCGGTCTGTTTATTTTCTTTCTCACTCGGAAGAGTTCTTTTAAGATCTAGGGCTTATCAGATACAATTCGGGTCGACCCCGTATGAAGTATACTTTGAAGATCGCGGACATAAGCTGATTAATTCCTCGTTACATGTCCGCTGAAAGCACTTCCTCAAGGGCTGACTTACCTGGGTTGTCTTCTATGGTGGTAGGAGGAGACTTTAATATTCTTCGTTTGTTATCGATCACACTGCGCCCGCAATATTGGGGTTGTCCATGAGGGAGAGAGGGGGAGGTGAGCAAAGGCGTCTAGGGGAATTTGCGGGTACCTGAATTTCCGTTCTGTTTATTTTGATTCTTTCCTACGTATACTTGTCTTAATCCGCAATGCGCTTTATATGTCTATTTGTAATCGAGGAAGTATGCTCTTCTGGCTTATAAGGGACCTGATTAGATGTGGGTTGACCCGCAGAGAACCCGAATACCGCGGATATAAGACCCGGACATACGAAGCGCGGAAATCCTTTGCGTCCTGACCGACTTTCCTCACCCAGCGTCATCACGCTAACCGACCACAGAAAAATGTCATCACCTCATCGCCGCCCCTCAGAGTCTCCAAGAACAGTTCGCATCGACTCTAACGTATCCATAGAAGGTGGCCACCGACCACTCGTTCGAAGTCCCAGCGGCGAGCAGACTCCTGCTGGGAGCGGTCCCTCTGGTTTACCCGAACCAAGGCATTCACCTACATTACCTCGATCATTTGACCCGAATGAATCGGATGCGACGGAGAGGCAGAGAGTGATGGATGTGGATTCTGCTATCCAGCTATGTGAGTGTCGAATTTCGTGTTTGTTCATCTTGCCGTCGACGGCCACAAGTGGCAGGGGCTTCGCTGTTTGACTGACACACACAACATCGTTCTAGCCCGAGCTCGGAGTGGGAGCATGAGCAACGTGAGCCCACATGAAATTCGAGCACATATGGAGCCTTATGCGTCTTCTGGGGGGATGCCTATTGGGGTTCGTCGAACTTCAAACGAGGAGTCTCCGTTCCCGATGCTTTCCTTAGCGGAACAAGATGAGCTGCTCGTCGCTCAAGGAGAACCTCCACGAGCCACCAGTGTTTTCGGTGGCGAAGAAGAAGAAGTCGACTTGGTAGGAGAGGAGGCACCAACTCGTCCACCGCCACCACATCATGCGCTGAGCTCGGACCACGAAGCTCAGCGACTGGGAGTGGACATGGGTTTAGTCGATTCGATGACGACACCTATGAACCTCAACGCGAACGACCCTACTACAATGGGAATGGGGATGGGGATCGGAGGACTACCAACCTACCAGCCGACGGTGTACAAGTCACATTTCGATTTTTCGTACATGGAGCAGTTCGCCGCCGAGGAGAAAGACCGGCTTGGGTTGACTTCACCGGGACTTACGGGTGCTCAGGGACCTTTGGGATCGTCCAGCACCGGTGCAGAACTGAGGAGGAGGTTAGCGCAAGCTGCGAATGCGAATTTGGGGGTGGGGCCATCGGGACCTGCACCGGAGTATTCGGAGACAGCTCAAAATGGATTTGGTGGAGCGCCGTCGGAGGAAGGAGGAGAAGGGGGAGTGAGGATCCCGTCGCCTTCGAGCTTTGTGAAGAAGCGACAACGGAAACTCAGTCAGAGTAATAGCACTCCGAGACGGCAAGGGAAATTGGCCATGTTCGAAGGTCATTCGGGTCCACCTCCAGCAGCGCTCATGCCCTCGACGTCCCATCACATTTCATTTAACGTCGACCCACTCGCAGCAAGTTCATCTACGAACCTTCCAAACGGCCTATCGTCCACCCTCCCCTCAGTCCCTCCACACCTACCCTCCGCCTTATCCACCCTTGGAGCGGGCCACGACCGACCATACCGATTCTCCTTCTACTCCAACGCTTTGCCGCATACGATTCACGCCAGGTCTTTGGGCGAGCTACCCGCCGAAGGACAGAGCTTTGAAGAACTGTTTGTTGGGAGAGGTGGGGACTCGACGGAAGCGACTAGGCCGAATAGTCGGTTGAGCCGGTCGGCGGCTACGGGTACTGCTACCCCGGCGGATGAAAGTGGCGGGATGAAGTCGTTGCCCAAGGATGGCGGGTTTAGTGGGAAGGCTACTGCGATGAACCGGCCGTTCGCCATGAGTGGGATGGGGCCTGGTGGAGGCGGCGGAGGGAGGGGTGGACCGTCGAACGCGGATGTGGATCCTGACGGGAATACCTGGTGGTTGGATGTGACTTGTCCGACAGAAGAAGAGATGAGGATGTTGAGCAAGGTGAGGAGTTAGGCGCTGGTTCTGCTGAAGCTTGGGGAGGCACGAGAGGTCCTAACGCACTCTTATCTCTCTCGATTCTATTTTAGGTGTTCTCGATTCACCCTTTGACGACAGAGGATATTCTCATGGAAGAAGCACGAGAGAAAATAGAATTATTCCGGAACTACTATTTCGTGGGTGGCCATGAACTGATCTCATTGTTGGTTTGACTGACATGTGGTTCGCTGGCCGCGTAGGTCTGTTTCCGGAGCTTCGATCAAGATATTTATAGCCCGACGCATTTAGAGCCCCTCAATATGTATATCATTGTATTTAGAGAAGGTACATTATCTGTGAGTCTCTCTATGCCTAATGTCTCGCCTTTCAACTTTGTTTTTACTGACGGCTTCTGGACCTTGCTTAGTTCCATTTCCGTGGTACACCCCACCCCCAAGCCGTTCGACGACGAATCAAGCAACTCAAGGACTACATCAACGTTACATCGGATTGGATTTCTTACGCCCTTATTGATGACATCACGGACGCGTTTGGACCGCTCATTCAGAGCATTGAGTTTGAAGTCGACAGTATTGACGAGTTGGTGTTGATATTGAAGGAGACGGAGCAGAGTGATATGTTGAGAAGGTGCGATCGAAGAGCGGCCGTCGTGGGTCGTGGATTTTGTCGCTGACAACTGGACCTTTTTTTCTTGCCTGACGCGCAGAATCGGGACCTGTCGCAAGAAAGTGATGGGTCTGTTGAGATTGATGGGAAATAAAGCTGATGTAGTGAAAGGGTTGGCGAAGAGGTGTAATGAGAATTGGAGTATAGCGCCAAAGTCGGATATTGGGCTTTACTTGTCTGACATTCAGGTAAGCACTTGGACTGGATTACGCTGGACTGGCGAGCCTGATTCCTTGCTTAGGACCATTTGATCACCATGACGCAAAATTTGAACCACTACGAGAAGATTCTGTCTCGGTCGCACTCGAATTACCTGGCTCAAATATCCATCGAGATGACGGATGCCAATAACCAGATCAACGATGTTTTGTCAAAGTTGACTGCTCTGGGTACTGTGCTTGTGCCGATGAACTTGGTCACTGGTTTATGGGGTATGAACGTCCATGTACCGGGGCAGGATATCGAGACTGGGTATACGTGGTTCCTTTCGTGAGTTGACCTTCTAGAAGAAGACAAAGTGAGAAAAGAAGCTGACTCGTGTGAATAGGATTATCGGTGCCTTGGTTGGGTTCGCGGTGTTGGGTGGGATCTTAACGTACAAGCTGCTTCGGTCGTCGTGATGTCGCCGGACCCGTCGAGAGTCGTCTTTTCCCCCTTGTCATCTTCGGAATGGAAGGCGGTGTCTGCATCCCGCGTGCTTTAGGCGGACTCCCAAAGTGTGATGGCAACGGATATACTTTTTGAAATTTCCCTAATGCGGGAAGCCGACGGCGCCTTCTCAATAGGTGGCTGTGTAAAACGCCACGCACCTCGGAACCCTTGTTGTCAGACCAAAAATGACTTTTGTCTGGGGGGAGGTCTCGGCAGATGCGTCGGCAGCATGGAGATGAAAATTTATGGGTACCTATCGAAGAGTATCTTGCGCATACGCGATTGTAAATGATTCGGGGGCAGTGTCTGAGTCTCGATATGGGTGTACACAAAAGGTTGCCGTAGATGTTATCGTTAAGGGGGTTAGAACCAGTGAACGAGGCTGTTCTGCTGATGACAGAAAATAGCTCGCGGGTTTCAGGGGCACGGCAATCAATTAGGTCTTGGCGCTCGAAATCAGGCAAGGTCCAATGAAAATGTGTTGTCACTGCACACAAAGCATATAAAGGCCCTTGTCACCTGTCCTCGGTCAAAAATACAATTCCCAGATCTGCTCACTTCCCTCTCCCCTCGTCCCCCTTCATCCACCACCTCATCCACACCGTCAACGTCTGTAACAATGACGGTACTCCATACCGTGCGCCTTGTTCTGTTTAGTGAGTGAGCTTCAGTGGTCCCAGTCGCAGGGCGACGGTTTCTGACCTCGAGCCCTACTCGCGTGCCACTTCAACAGTCGTTACAGCTTGTTTCTCTCTCATCGTGCTTGGGTGAGTGATCCCAATACATCTAGGCGGGATTTGCAAAACATGCAACGCTAACGAATGATGATTGCTGGCCGTCGCCCTCAGGATCCTATGTAACTTTACCAACATCACCTCCCAAGCCGGTTTTTACTACCAGTCTTTTGCGCTGGGCATCGCCACGTCACTCTTGACGTTCATCCTCATCGTTGCAAGTCTTGTCATCGACAAGTTCCGTCGAGGAGCGGTAAGTCTATGAGCAGACAGCTAGATATTTTGACCTGGTCTGACGCGTTGCTATGACCCCAGGTCACCTCTCTTGTCATGGTCGAGTTGGCTTGGGTCGGTTTACTCTGGGTTCTCTGGCTCTCTACGGCAGCTGCCATTACGGATCTGGGCATCTTCACCAGCTGCGGATATTACAATAGTAAGTGAGATCCCCATCCTACCCACATCCGCTTTGACCTCCACCGCACCGCAATCGCGGCACCTCGCACCATCCTGCCGGTTCTCGCTCCAAAAACATTAATCTCCTCGGGCAAACCGGTTACTGACCCCATCCCCGTTCCCAATAATAGCTGAAGTCGAATCGACCTGCCACCAATACCAAGCGGTCGAGGCTTTCTCGTTCCTCAACTGGCTCATGCTCCTGGGATGGTGGTGCACCCTCCTGGCCCTGTCCATCCGAGCCGCGTCGAACGGGATCAGCGGAGTCTGGCGAACGCCCGTCACCGAGCACCCCGGCTGGAGCAAGAACGCAACGTCACCTTACGGCCAACCTTCGACCACGACTTACCCGACCATGCCTTCCACCAACTACGGCTCGCCGGCTCCAGGACAGCCTCAGCCGAATTACGGTATGCCTCAGCAGCAAGGTTATGGCACACCCCCACCGCAGCAGCACGGTTATCCTTCACCTCAACCCCAATATGGCGCACCTGCTCCCGGTTCGCCGTACGGTGCTCCTCAGCAGATGGGATATGCCGGTCAACTCGCTCAGCCTTACCCTGCTTACCCGCAACCTCAGGCTTAAGCTTCCCGGTTCTCGTGTAAATGTATAGCCCGTCTTTTCATTCGGTCTGCTCTTCTTTTCTTTGCCCTTGGATGTCTCTTTTTCTTTATTTGCCAGATTGGGGGGTCCCGGAGAGGCGGGCTAGAAGACCTCCCACTCCGTGTCTCTCGACATCTGTCATATGCCGTTCCTGGTTTTTATTCCTCAACCCGAAAAGGTTTCTCGTAACTTGCTCAGTTGTAACATCCTTTGATATTGAGGCTTCTTCTCTGTTGGTTGTATTTATCTACGCTCGTTGTTTGCCCTGTCTAATACACCCAAGTTCGTTCTTGGTTTTCATTGCATGCTAGCATTGCGCAGTTCAGGACCGAGGTTAAATTGGGATTCAATGCCAATCCGTCGCATACTGTTTCGGTCCATCATACCAGTGATGAGAGAGAAGATATTACATTTCATGACTAAAAGAGATGCAAAGGCACAACACAATTGATCATGACACGACAGACCTGCAGAGCAAACACCAAGAGGAAACACAGAGCTGAGAGACGCACGGCATATCAGCAATCACAGAATGTCCAAGAGAATGGCAACCACAAGAATTACACGAGACTGTAAAGCGAGACAAAGGAGCCCGAACACCAGACGTTAACGTGAAGGATGAAACAGGAAAAAGCTGTGATCGACAGATGGTACAGCAAATCTGATCGCCGAACTAAGAACCGTCCATACCTCCATTACACGAAAGGGTTCTTCCTGACTAGCCATTTTATCCTTTATTCCTCAAACGTATCTATCGCAATCGCTCTCCTCAGCTGTTTCTCGAGCGATTGTTCCACTTCGTCTCGCCTCTCGTCCGTATGGATTCCATTCCATTGGAAGATATCCGTGAACAGTGACCTCTGGGGAACGGGAACCGCGCCCTGCTGCATAGTTCGGTCAGAACGCTTTGATATTTTTCGGAGTAACATTGTCATAAAACAAGATGATAAACCACTCACGATTAGGGCCCTGAAGGCTCCGTACGCCGGCATAAAATCTCTGGTAATGCCTAGATATAGGCGATGCACCTCAGGGGCACGTGGAGCGACCATTTGAGCAGTTACTTGTTGGATGAAATTCGCAAGTGGCTCCACAAGCGGCAGGACTGCAGCATTTTGAAGGTTGTTCAAGGCAACGGCGTCTTCTTCGTCCTCTTGGCGAGTCGTCGCTATTATAAACCTCAGGTACTCGGTGAGCGAACCCAAGGCCAACCATATGGTCGACCTGCCGGCGAATTAAGCCAGGCCGATGATATTCAGGGTTAGTACGTCGCGAAACCGCTGAGCGCAGAAAGGGCCGGCGAAACTTACCGGTGTAGATACATAACGTCCTCGCCGGCGCCGCGGTAGGAATCATCCCGAAGCCTAAATACCGCTTGAGCAAAGCATGCTTCGATGATTTCCACAGCCGCAGCTCGTAGGGCGCGCGCAATAATGAGCTTCAACGCATCCAGACCGTGTTTCGGGTCCCGCAATTGTTGTTCCAAGGGGCGGAGGATGAGGAGTGCCTTCCTGACAATGCCTTCGAGGTAACGCTCGTCATTGCGGTTCGCTTTTCGGAGTTGAGCAGTAACGGCTCTGAGCAGTGCGATGTAGACTTGGTAGGAAGGTCTTTGTTCTCGATGCCAGTGACCTGTAAAAGTGAAAGTATGCAGCGCGCTGGATACTATTTCGATCAAATCCTCATCCACTCTACACCTAGACGATGAACGATGTCGTAAGCGATGGAAGCCACAAACGCGACAACCGGAACCCAAGCACTCACTTCCAGAATAAATTTCGAATGGACGGGAAGGTGGACAAAGCCCACGCGGGGAAAGATTGCGTTGCTGGCGTTTCCGGGAGATCCGCAGAAGCTGAAATTGCAAATGCAATGAAGCCAACGGTCTGAATCGAGAGAGGCGGGGGAGAGATTTCGGAGGTCCGCAGCCTCAGTTGCTGCACCAGGGACTCGCTGCCGAACCAAGCTTCAAAAAACCACATCATCACGTGACAAGATGTTGGGAGCTCGACATTCAAAGCTCGTTTCCCTTTGACCAATACCCCGGCGAGCCCCCCCGACGACTGGAACATCTCCTCCGCGGACTGGTCCTGCCCAGACCAACCAGCGGCTACGACTGCACTTTCGTATAATACGAGCTGCAAATGAGCCCCCCCAAATGCAATTGCATCCCCGCCAGCCCGGAGCGAAGGAGTTTTCGAGACTCGAGTTCCAACCCCTCGCCTCGTCATGTCCAAAAACATGTCTCGGAAGCGAGTCGCGATAGCTCCGTCTTGTGAGACTAATTGAATAGCCGTGAGGTCGTGGACTAGTTGAATGTTGAGTGCGGCATAAAAAACGGCTTCTCGGTCGACGGAAATCGTCAAATGCGTCCGACAAAGTCCGCCTGGAAGTGAACTGGCATGTCTCCCTCCCGATAACGAGGGAAAATCCCCTTTATTGTATGTCTCGTCCGTCTTGCGACAACAATCCCGGATTCATGCTGGTCGCCTGCGATAGCGAATGCGACCGCAGTGAGAGACTTGACCAACCTTGCAATCATCACGACCACCCAAATGACGAACAAAAGGATGGCAGGCCCTGACCACTTCAAGAAGCGCGACACAGGAGTCACGTATGGCGAGTAAGGGTCCCATAGGGACACGAAGAGTGCGTAGACAGCGAAGATGGTAGCAAGTGACGCGAGCCCCACAATGGTATACCCAAGGGCGTGATCCAAACGCACCAAGTAGATAATAATGCCTACCGCAAAAATGACCAATGCAAATTGCAGGAGAAGCGGTATGGCGACGTCGAGAAATGGTACGAGACCCCAGCGTTCAGCGCTTCGTGAGCGCTTTAACTGGGCCCCGCGTTGTTTTTCTCCTCCGGATCCATCTAACGTCTGATAGTTTGCTAACCACTGCTTCCCTGAGACCGCAAAGAATGCTGCTATCAAGGCGCTCGCAAGGCTGATCATAAGTAAATGGTTGACCAGGGGGATATGAGGCTTAGGGGAGAAGGTCTTCGACGGTAAGTCAACGGGTAAGTCCACGGGTGACGTCCCGTTCCTTCTCACGAGCTCTAGCAGCAACGCGTTGGTATCGTCCACTGGATTAGCGCTCATCTGAGGAAGTGTTAATGCGAGAAACGAAGAGTTGATTGCGGCGAAAAGACCGGCCTGTCAGGGTCCGGTTTAGCGCGCGACGGTCAGGCCCAAATCACTTGATGGATTCGGATGATGATGTCAACGGCTTACAAAGATTAAGAGCCCATCGAGGCTAGCTTTGAGTCCCTTGACTATTCCATTGTCCAGTTGGTCCGCGATCTTGTCGTAATGCCTGTAAAACTCTCCTCCATCACGTCCAAACTCTGGGGGTGGCACAGCGTAGGCGCGAGCTGGTGCAGCCATAGTAGGAAGATTGCAATGTTCGATAGTGAAGCCTTGTCCAAGAGCAACCTCCTTTTATATCTCGACATATAGTGCTATAAAAAGGTCAACTCGGCGATAAGGGGATGATCCCAGAACACCCGGATGGTCTGAGAACGGAGGATGCACCTCGTTCGGATCCGAGGGCCACAAACGATACCATACTAGGTCTGTAAAGATATAGTGGGCGCCAATACTCACCGCCCAAACAATAATAATAATAAAATACCGCTCCTTGAGTACTGTATAATTTCGACCTTAGCGTCGTTCCTGTGGCGTTTCTGAAAATTTCCACGGACGTTCCTGAAGAATCCATAAGGAAAGTGGGCCAAATCCGGTGTCAGAAAAAATGGGGTGGGACACGGGGACCGACTTTAAGGTCGAAATTATACAGTATTCCGTAAGCGCTAGGAGTGACAGCATTGCCGTCGTTTTAGAAAGGGCAGCGGTTCGGAGGCATTGGCTGAGACATACATACTCCAGAATACTGAGGACCGACGTTTAGGTTCCATCTCAGTCGTGTTGCGGGCTGCGAGTCGTAGACTAACATCGCAAAGTGTTGCAATTGTTAGTCTGGCACAAGAGATTAGATGAAACATCAGTGTCGGGCGCAGATATGCCCTTTTGGACTTGGGACTTATGCGTCATGTGTTCGAATTTGAGGCCTATTCGATTTGGGAAATATTAGATCCGGTTCCGTGGGAAGATCCTACGACCATTATTCGCTGCTGCCTGCAACAGTCTGAGTCGTTAACGTTGAGAACTTACCGAAGGATGGGTTACATGGATTAGACGGGGTTGAACTTGAAGCTTTTATGATGACAGGTCCGCATCAATGCATTAATGAACCTGAGCCTCACGCGATGAGAGGAGTAAAGCCGAACAACGCATCGGGTGAACAGCCAAGCGCGGAAATTAATGTTGGTTTTGGTTTCCGTCACTACTTGGACAAGTGGTCTCTAGAAACGCCTCGACTGACACTCCGAGAATATGACCCTTCGTTTTGTCTGCGAACAGTCTAGGATTATCGATGCAGGAAAGTGGTTGCGATGCAAGCAGATAGAGCGTCCAAAGTTTGAAGTGCAACGTTTCTGGTGGAATTAATTCTGCGTCGAAAGCACATTAGATAGAAGTGTGACGAAGGCGGGCGGCATTAATTTAGCAAAAAAATGCTCATAGACAATTGGAGATGAGGGCTTTAGGTACGTCGTGTTCTTGACTTTAAAAAGCTCCAGAATGCGCTCACTTTGATTCTCAAGAACTCCTCGCCTCTCGCCTCCGTTCGCCACACATTTTCATCACACATTCTTCGGCCCGCAGCCCTCTCATCCCACTTTCTCCTTGACCACTTTCAACCGTATAGAACTCGGCTTCGACATGGCGGACAACGTCTCGACTCAGTGCACGACAACTGAAAGCCAAAGCAAGGCCGTGAGTCCTCCCCATACATAGAGGTGGAAGGAGGCGCTGACGTGGGACCTCGAAGCGAGAGATTCTCGACGGATTGTCCTGGCGCCGAATCGACCCAAGTACAATAAAAATGATAGACTCCGAACCGTGTGCAAAGGGCGGACAAGGGACTATTGTCGTTGGAACTAGAATTGCTCCTGAAGAAGTGCCGACATGGCTGCCTGAGGAATTCCTGAAAAAGTTCCTCGAGAGGAAACTGGCAATAAAGAAGCTCGAATGGGATCGTGAGGATGTCGAAGCATCAGCAAAGTTCTTCAATGTATGGTTATGTTGGTGTGTTGCTCCCACTGTTCTAATTGCCCCTTCCCCCGCCCACCAGTCTTTTGTCAATGAGCTCAGCATAATGGCGAGCCTTTTTCACCCCAACATTGTCGAATTCGTTGGGTTTGTCGAGGATATGGAGAAAGGCGAAGCGTGGATCGTTTTACCATGGGAAGCAAACGGAAACGTTCGAGAGTTTCTGGCGTCAGGCGAGTGGGACATTCCCGAGCGTTTGTCTTTGGTGAGCGTGTGTCGTGCGGACCGTTAATTTTGAGAGATATTTATGAATTATCGACTTAGATTCAAGATGTAGCTAATGGAGTGGAGTACTTACACACGAGACAGCCTCCGATCTGCCACGGCGACCTTAAGTCGGTGAGTCCGTCAAGCAGCCGTTTCAAGATGTTGGTGCACTCATCGAGGGGTGTTCAGATGAACATCCTAGTCAACTCATCCTACCGCGCAGTGATCACGGATCTTGGATCGGCTCGGGCAAAAGGAAACATTGACCCAAAGACTAAGGATAGTGGCTCAAAGCCACCGCACCGAGTAACTATCGAGGACGTCGTCCAAGAATTGCTGTCTCTAAAAATCGAATTCAACCGGTCAACCTTGGAGCTCACTTTGACGGGACCTGGATATTCCTTGCGTTGGACGGCCCCAGAGGTGTTGAGCAGTGAGGTGCAAGATTTACCCAGCGATATGTGGGCTCTCGGTTGGATATGCTGGGAGGTAAGTTCGCAATGGACTGGCGCAGGATCCACACCGCCGTTTGCTCACATGTACGACTATGCTTCAGATTGTCACCGGTAAAATACCCTTCGAAGAACTCCGTGCTATGGGACCGATTGTATCGAAAGTTGTTCAAGGAAAATTGCCAACGATCCGGGAGGAAGCCGACCTGTCCCATATTCTGAAACTGTGCAGTTTAATGATGGATTGTTGGATGTCGAAACCAGGGGAGAGGATAGATGTTTCGACGTTTCGGCGAAAGGTTGGCTTCATGGTGAGTGCGTTTATGGATGACGACGTCATCGATATCATTGTTAAACGAGCCGCGTGTCAGCCATTCGCTACCCCTTCGGTCAATAGATCTGGCGGCGCGAAGGTACGGTCCGCATCGTTGTTGCGTGAGCTAGGCAAAATGTATCAGTATCAGCATAACTACGTGGACGCCGAGTTCCACTACCAGTCTGCCATCGAGGTTGCAACTCGAACGAAGGACGGGAAGGCGAAGGCGAACGCGCTGCACGGGCTGGGAGAGATCTACCGCACTCGGTCGAAGTATCGAGAGGCGGAGGAGGCTTTCATGGAAGCGGACCAGATCTACTCTCGCATCGGGGACGATCTGGGTGCGGCGAACGCGTTGCTCTGCCTGGGGAATATCTACTGCGCTCAGTCGAGGTATCGAGAGGCGGAGAAGCCTCTCATGGAAGCGCGTGAAATCCACTCTCGCATCGGGAACGACCTAGGTGCGGCGAATGCGCTGGCCGTGCTGGGAGACCTCTATCACGCTCAGTCGAGGTATCGAGAGGCGGAGAAGGCTTGCATGGAAGCGCGCCAAATCCACTCTCGCATCGGGAACGACCTGGGTGCGGCGTACGCGTTGGTCGGCCTGGGGGATATCTGCCACGCTCTATCAAGGTATCGAGAGGCGGAGAAGGCTTTCATAGAAGCGCGCGAAATCTACTCTCGCATCGGGGACAGCCTGGGTGCGGCGAACGCGTTGAAAGGCCTGGGGAATAACTATCTCACTCAGTCGAGGTATCGAGAGGCGGAGAAGGCTTTCGCGGAAGCGCACGAAATCTACTCTCGCATCGGAAACGACCAAGGTATGGCGAACACGTTGTTCGGTATAGGGAGTATCTATCGTGCCCAGTCGAAGAATCAAGCGGCGGAGAAGGCTTTCGCACAGTCGCACGAGATCCACTCTCGCATCGGGAGGGACCAGGATGCGGCGAACGTGTTGAACGGCCTGGGCCGTATCTATCACGCTCAGTCGAAAAATCGAGAAGCGGAGAAGGCATTCATGGAAGCGCACAAAATCCACTCTCGCATCGGGGACGACCTGGGTGCGGCGAACGCGTTGCTCGGCCTGGGGGATATCTATCGCGGGCAGTCGAAGATTCGAGAGGCGGAGAACGCTCTGAACGACGCTCGCACGATCTACTCTCGCATTGGACACACCCTCGGCACTGGCAACGCATCCTACATCCTCGCAATGCTTTATAGCAGCCAGAACAGATACGACGCTGCCGAGGCGTCCTACCGCCTAGCAGCTGCTTCTTATGATTCGGCTGACGCGGGTGACAGCAGAGCCAAAATGCTACTCGCCCTTGGGAAAGACTATCACGCTCAGCGCCGATACTCCGACGCTGAGGAAGCTTTCAGCAAAGCCCTCGCCATTTTTATCAGCATCGCCAACGAAAAAGGTCAAGCGGATGCTTCGCTACATTTGGCAGAGATCTTTAGGTCTCAATCACGGCACAACGAAGAAAAAGAGGTCCTCGTTCAAGCTGAAGCCGCATTTGCTCAAATTGGCCGTGATGGAGCTCGCGCGGTGACCTTGAATCGGATGGGCGACATCCACGTCGCGCAGGGCGAGTACGACGAAGCGGAGGAGTGTTACCGTCTCGCTCGAGCGATATTCTCCATTCTAGACGATGTTCGCGGTGAAGCTACCGAGTTGTTCGGTCTTGGGATGTTATACTATCGCCAGGATCGACATGACGAGGCAGAGGAGTGCTTCGCTGAGGCGCGCGTCGCATATGCTAGAATTGTCGACGAGGAGGGTGAAGCAAAGGCCTTGGATTGTCTGGCAGTAGCATATGATCGGAAAGGTAAAATTGCTGATGCGAGGGTGGCTTGTACAGAAGCTCGGCAAATCTACGCGCGGATGGGCCGGCCGATGAGCAAGACGTGTGCAAACACTTGGGAACTTCTCCAAGCTTCGGTAAACCCGTAGGACAGCTGTTGGCAGGTCTATCGGGTCGTAACTAGTGCAGGCTGCTTTGTGGTAAGGTGGGTATCCGTGTTGTAGAACGCTGATCCTTTGCTCTGGGACTAATGGCAATCGTTTCCAGGCAATTTCTCCGATTCCTTATGCAATATCTCTGACAGTCTCGTTCTCTAGCGTTGTTTCGTATGCACTGTTGCTCTTTCTCCCTCGTTCTTTGGCCACCCTCAGGTGCGTTTGTTGTCCTATTACTTAACTCTTTTGGACTAAACAATGTTTCTCGCCCTCGTCAACCTTCACTTCCGAACTTGGCGACTTTGTCACGTGTGATATGTATCTGGGCGTAGGTGGCGTTATCGTTAAATGTTCAGTGTTCCTTCCCTCGTGGTGGAATCATCTCTACTCAGGGATTTCGACTTGTGCTGTACTGCCGACCCTAAGATACTCGCTAATCACTCGATCTATCCCTTCGCGTGCTACCGGCGAGTGAAGCTGGGTGCGTGCTGGTGTTCGTGCCGTCGTTTCTTTCGACGAGTCCGTTCCAAATGCGAGCGCGGCTCTCCAAATATAATCGGCGTTACAGTGATCGCCAGGTGGGTGATGTGGACGATTATTGAGGAGGGCCTTTCGTGCCTTTCGTGCCTTTCGTTGGCTGCGGCCAACGTATTCTTCAGCGAATCCCTCTATCGCAGAGGGAATACAAGATACTATATCGCAGTCATGTCAACTTGTCTCGTTTACGTCCCAAGAATTGCGTAAATGAGCAAACAGCATGTCCTGAACTATGGTAGCTCCATCCTGTCCCTTTTCCCCTTTGAAATCACAGTCAACCGTCACTACCGTCAATTTACTTTTTGTAGCGCCTGCTCGACTACCTTGCGTGGCGAAGCGGTTCGGTCTAAATGCTCAAGACCGTTTGTTTCTATGCCGAGAGGAGAACCCCCCCCCCCCCCCCAAAAAAAAAAAAGAAAAACCAAACCCAAATTAATACGCGCCCTTCAACCATAAACAGCTATCTGCTATCTAACGTACATCGACACCCCTCCTGGTGAAAACGCAAGTCCGAGTCCAGTTTGCACTACATTTGAACCTTTCAAGGGGTTAAAGCGAGGTCCTGCGCAATGGCTGTTCGGAGGACACTGATTGGGACTTGAACACGGAAACGAAATCTGAGTCAGGTCACAAGGCTTCGACGGCGATGGATTTCATGGAGCAACGCTCACCAGTCTAGCGGTTTGGATATTCCGCTCCGCCGCTCGCTTCATCGAGTGATACTTGTCAACCACATCTTTAATGAGATTCTTTGAAACACTGCCTTGGAGTCCGGGGTTTTTCGAAAGAGATTTTCCGGAAATAGTGCCCAGCAAGGGGTCTAATGCTCGTAGGGCTTCGGCGCCGTCGAACTTGGCGCCAGGCTGTCCGTCCAGTAACGTGTCCAAGTACTCCCCTACTTGAGAAATAATGATAAATATGTTTCCTCTGATGTGGAAACACGAATACGTCAACACTCCAACGGACTTCGATATCACCATCAGGGCAACGGCAACTTACTGGTGGCGCCCGGACGTTTCGTCATCAAGGCCCGGCCGGAGTGCAGCAATGGAATGTTCGAGGCAAGCATTGGCTGCATTGAATGCCTCGCTCTTCAGGGGAAGCCAGAGCTCGGGCTCGAGCGATTCTAGGGGGTCTTCACTATTCTCGACTATGTTCCAGGCGGTGTAGAGCGAAACGGCGTGTATTGCCCGAATAATCGGTCTAAGGTAATAGACGTCGTTGCTGAGCTCTGCCTGTCGTACCTGAGCTGCCACGCCTTTGAGAAGCGCTATGTAGACCTGAAGAGACGGTTTTCGGTCCCAATACCTGGTGCATGTCTCGAGCGCATTGCAGATGATGTCGGTGAGGTCATCGTCCATTTCTTTCCTGCATCACATGATCAATCAGGTTCAAGATATGAGCAGACATTGCGGATAAGAGGCTCTCAAACTCACTTCCAAAACACGTCTTGAATATCAGGGAAGAGGGAGCTCGACCAAGAGGGAAACGTCCAAGAAGGATCCACAACTTCGAGTCCACGAGACACGCTCAAAGACAGAGCAATGAAAGCCGTGGTCTGCAATGGAAGAGGGGGTAGAAGGGAGGCCGCAGTCTTGAATGTCAACAGCCGCCCGGGAGACTGATCTTCAGACCAAGCTTCCCAAAGCCACTTCATAATGGAGTACGACGCTGGGAGCGGAGCCATCACCGACTGGTTTTTTTCGGATCCTTCTGCCAGTAGCAGGCTTGCAAATCCTGTGGAGGATTGGAACATCGTTTCAGGCGACCAGTTAGGGTCCAAGTTCGCTGGGGAACTCGAGTTGCCGTATAGAGTGAGCTGTAGTACAGCGCCTCCAAATGCGATTGCGTCCCGTCCCATGGTTATGGGCAAGCGTTGGCCGAGCTGTACTGGTCCTGTACGCTCCAGGTCCATGAAGAGTTCTCGAAGACGCGCGACGGTGACGCCATCATCTACTATGCGTCGAATCGTACGGGGGTCCCGTATGATGTGTATGTTGAGAGCCGCATGGAAAACGGCCTCACGGTCCGCCGAGACTGCCAAAATGCGCCTGACGAAGTCTCCCTGGAGTTGTGCTGGCGGGTCTGCTTTCCGCTGGAGAGGTAGCTTCCACATCAATTGGTCACCTACTTCCTTCACTACGATCTCCAGGGGTTGGGTTCGATTCCCTGCTGTTGCCAACTCGATCTGAAAGGCATCCTCCAACCCTCTAGAGATTAGCACGAGGGCATGCATTGATACAAATATCAATCCGTCGCTGCACCAATTGAACAATTGCGATGCTGGAGTTCGGTAGGGTGAGTAGGGGTCCCAGAACGAAACCCCTATCGTGAGGCAGAAACAAACGAATGCAAGTGACGAGAGCGCCACCATCGTGAACGCGAGGGCGTTGCTCAGCGTCTTGAGATAGAGAATGATGCCTACTGCAAAAATTACCAAGGCAAATTGCAGAAGTAGGGGTATCAGGCCGTCGAGTATTGGAATCAGCCGCCATCGCTCTGCGCCTTGAGATCGTTTGAGCTGCTCCCCTCGTTGCTTGTCCCCTCCGGATCCCTCCGGAGTCTGATAGTATGCAAGCCATTGTTTCCCGACGACGGCGAAAAACGAGGCGAAGAGGGCGCTTGCGAGGCTAACCAGAAACAAGAAGTTAATGGTGTAGATGTGAGGTGTCGGAGAGAATTTGGCCGACGGCAGCGTCAGAGATAACGCTGTCTCGTTGTTTCCTCGAATCAACTCTAGGAGGAGGGCATTCGTATCGTCGACGGGGTCCGCGCTCATCTTTGGGAGCGTTAAGGCTAGAAATGCTGAGTTTATCCCTGCGAAGAGACCAGCCTACAATTGACCCATTTCCGTATTCTGGATTAGCAGCGAACGCCTCGATTGCAAAAAAGCAGCGTACAAAGATCAGGAGACCATCAAGACTTGACTTGAGTCCTTTAATCATTCCATTGTCGAGTTCGTCCGCAATTTTGTCGTAGTGCTTGTAGAACTCTCCCCCGTCTCGGCCGAACTCAAGGGGAGGTACAGGATATGTTAGAGTTGAGGCAGCCATGTGGGCCACTATTAGATGTGCAGTGGGGTATCAGGACTACTCCTGCAACCGCAAAGCGGATGTTTGCGCTCTTAAGTGAGTTTTCAGCTTAGGGGGTGTGGTTGGTTGAAGCACAAACACTTGTGATTGGTCCCTAGGTCTGTAAACTGCAACAATCGAGCCCCCAACCAGTGTTTTGCTAAGAATGACGCTCCCACTTATCACTCGATAGCGTGCATTCTTGTTAGATGGCCCTAAAATAGAACAAAGGGAGAACACCTGAGTCCATGCAATAACGGTCAAGGAAAGATTAAGGCATAATCGTGAAGTATGTGTACGGTATACGTCCCCGCATCCGGACCCGGTTGTGTGGAAATATAGCTGCAATGCGTCCAACGCGAATCAAGGGTTCATGCCAACTGCTTCTAGGGCTTTGACGCGGAGCTCGTCCTTCCATTGTCGAGTATAGTACCTTGACAAAAGGCCCCTTCAGCGGGCAATCAGGCTGCATGCTAGCGCTCTTCCTCTTGGGGAATGTAAACACGTACTAGTACTATACGTTTAGGACATGTTTACTTGACTGCCCGTTTCCTTATATTTAACAAACGTACGGGTTCTACAGGGCTTGAATACTTTAAGGAGGGGATGTCAAATTTCGTGACAAAGGGCAGATGGATTCGAAGTTCAAATAGGGCATGCGGGCTTCGACGTGAGGCACCGAGGGGCAACGGCAATGAATAATATCAAAATTGGGTACCAACATCTAGAGCCCAAGAAATCCTGATAGACCTCACGCTTTCTTGACATGCCCTCCTTTGGCCAAACCCTGCTTCAAGGCGTCTCCAGCCTCCTCCATCCCCTTCATGGCAACGTCGAATGGAGGAACAACCAAGGTGCCCCCGCTCGAGCTGGGAGTCATCATTCCAGACGCCAGCTTGTTCTCACGCTCCTCCATCTCCATGTGGACCTTCAATGCCTCCTTTGACGCGGCCTTCTCCGCACGAGCCTTCACCAATTTGCCCAGCCATCGGAATCCGCCGAGGCTTTGGCCCCAAACGAGCCAAACAATGACTGTAACATGGCCGTACCAGAAGAGCGTGTTCCAGTTCTTGATCGAAGGTCCGAGTTCCAACAGCATGAACGGTGCCGCCATGTAGTTGATAACGAGCAGGCAAGCGATCGTTCCAACGACGTCGTATAGACGTTTGGCGAGCGTCTGAGGGGGGAGCACCTTGGACTTGGCTGGGAAGAGTGCCGGGAGGAAGAACGGGCGGATATATGTTCGAACTTGGCGAGCGGCTGAGCTGACGAGTCCTCCAAAGAAGAAAGTGAGATAGTAGCCGGGGTAAATACCATGCTACATTCGCATCAAAGTTAAGAAGAATCAGGCAAGGTGATGACGAAAATGCAGGCGTTTTGATTGTCCACTTACCCAAATGGCACTGGTCATGAAAGTGTACATCGTAACCAACGATCCAGGTTTCTTGCCAGGTGGAGTAAGTCGCTTGTAGACCGAGTTTCTCAGCCACGTGTTGGTATTGATGTTCCAGTTGTCCAACAAGACTTTGACATTGGGCGCAAACTCGATATTCATCACGTTAATATTGGCAGCTTTGTCCCATCGAGTGCTTCCATCCTTGTTGAAACCATTGAAGCCGAGTCCAGTGAAGATACAGCCACCCTAAATGCGTTTAGCAAAGGTTGATGTTAGCAGATCCTTCAAATACAATGACCGATACTCCCACCTCGGTCAAGGACCAGGCACCGTAGTACCTAATTCGCTGGACCACGCCCACTATTTGCGTATAGAGTAACCTGCAAGCATAAAGTGAGATAGAAAATTCGGCATGACGCTCGCTTTAGGCTTACCGATACCAGAAAGGTTTCGTCATCCACCAATCAGCAGCCGCTACAGTATAGTTGAACTTGCCGCCATACAGGGCGAAAAACGCGATACAAGAAATACCAAAGGCCAATTTCTGGTACGCGACCCTCTTACGACCAACGGGAACCCGCTTGCGACTGTTAGGACTGGCAGGTGCTGCATCCTTGTACAGAGTCTCGTCGATGAGAGCCATGTATTCGGAGAAAGTTAAGGAGGGGCCGATGAGGAAAGCTGGGAAGTAAAAGCTATGAGGGCAAGGCAAAGAATTAGCATAATCAGAACAGACACCCGAGTGCAGTTCAGAGTTATGCTCACACGTAGCCGAAAAATTCGAGGAGCGAAGGAAGCTTTGGGATGCGAGTCTCCTTTTGAGATTCGTCCAAGGACTATGGTGCCGGAAGGACGTTAGAAAACCATTCATTCGCTGGTTAACGAGCCCGTCACACACCTCGATCTCTTGTTGACCATCATACACGTTCCAGGCAAAGGTTGTAAGCTTCATGGTCAGCACCATTTGCGGGCCGCTGATTTCCACTGCGTCGGACGGCCACATGTATCGGATCCAGTGGCTACCCCAAGGTCGCGGTCAGTTGATACTACTCGTTTCAACTTCCGAACGAAAGGAATACCTTATAAGCAAGTGTCCCATAACAACACTAGCGGGAGTTATGGTCAGGTCAGTCTCAGCAACTAAACGATGAATAGGAGGAGCCTATGAGCTCACCCGAAGACCGTCCAAGGCATCTGTCTCCCTCGGAAATTCCCAGCCATAAAGTATGTGAACAACGCGCTCCCAAAGACATTTAGGGATCCGATCCATAGCTTGAGCATCCCCCAAAGGAAGAAAAGCGTGACGCCGATGCTGAAGAGATGCTTAGCCGCCGGTTGGTTTTTGGGGATCCGTACAAAGACGGAGCCGAGTGGGTACGATAGGACGAAGCAGGTCAACAGCTTTTACAAAAGAGTTTTGTTAGCATATGAATGAGCTCGGTTTCGGGTGGAGAACGTTGTTAAAAAGCGAAGGGAGCTGGCTTACTTTCAGCTGGCTGCCATGAACCCCTGCTGCTGCCCCAGCTGCGTCATAGAAGTTGTCTATTGCTTCCATCTCTGGTATAATCGAGAGCAGCGACTAGCTCTAGCGCCTCCCGAAATCTAGTGTCGCAGGTTTTGAAGGGGGTTTTGTAGGGCGAATTCGCGTGAAAATAACGAGAACTGAAACCTTTGGGGCAAAATTCTCTTGTGGTTGGGGCGCCACACAGAGCGAATTAGATAGCGAGAAGAGGTATATGGGTCTATATTTTGAGTAGGTTCGTCGTTTGGGGCAAGCACTGAAGCTGTTCCTTTGACGTGTCAGGCTGGCTGGAGGGATGAAAGAAAAAGTCTCAAGAGTGGCTTGCAGACCACATTAAAACGTCAGGCACACACGTGGGGACCAGATCATCGGGCGGAAGCAATCCCAGGCCGAAATTCGTGAATCCACATTATCCATGCGATACAGAAGAAAGAGAAAAAGTCTACGGACTACAAAGAGGTGATTAAGAAGACATTTTTGTGTACGAAGTCGTAGATCGTAAAAAAAAAATAGTTCGTGCAAGGTCCATCAAGGTCGGTTTTCGGGTTCGTTACATAGCAGCGCCATAGACGCGATTTGAAGTGCTAGTTGTTTCCAGTCGTTGCAGGTCAGCGCCTACGAGATGGTGATTCGAAGCCGTTGCGAGAGAGTGTGAGCTGAGCTGAGCGGCGGCTATGGCATGATGTGCAGAGCGAATGGACACGGGGAGAGTTTGCTCCGAAGGATTCCTCTCCGTAGCGAGCCGCGGGGCAGATCGTTCTGGCACGTATCCAAGGGACCGCATCGCAGAGCGCACGGACAGGGTGGGTGATGGAGGACGGTCCCGTGGGGGTCCAGAGTCGGCTAGGGAGGCTTGATACCGCTGTTGCAAACCCAGGTTGGCCAACGTTTCGTCCAGTGCTTGCGCTCGCTCGCGTTGTTCCCGTTCGAACAGGACTGATGGCGCAATTTTGGGGGCGATTTCAAAGTCTGATATGGCCGTTGACCACACATAATGGTAACCTCGGCTCGAGTTGTATAGGCAGAAGGCTAGGATGCCGAGGATGATGAGAAGCACTACGGGGACAAGTGACCTGTCAGCAGCTGCACCAACAAAGCGAGGGGGTACGCACATATTGAAAAGCCGACCCAGAGTAATGCTTGAGCGGCAATGTGAAGGCGACACCACCCAAATTGGGAATCTGTTTTGACCAGAAATTTAGACGCGACATGCAGCCACCTTCAGCCATGAGTGCTGACCGTGGTTCCAACTAAAGAACCGACCTCGATATATGGAGCAAGAAGGGAACCCTTGCATTTGGAGTGTGAAGAACATTGCTGCGGCTGTACGTGGAGGGGTGGTCTGAGCATGGAAATAGCGACGGTCCCATGCGCACACTCACCAAGCCACACGAGGGTAACAACTGCAAGCCAGCATAGTTCCACCCTAGGCTGGTGAACAGCAGCATCCCGCCGTAGACGGTCTAGCACAGCCCTGAGGTTGAGGTGCATCACGAGGTAAGGCGCTGCATTCGAACGGGGCAGAGAGAAGAACGTACAACGGCAGAACAGTCGCAACGGTCGAAATTCCAACGATGAACGGAAGCAGATACACCGCGACTAATGATGAAGACGACGTCGTAAGCACGGGACGGGGAGCAGCGAAAAGGGAGCTGAGACCGTACGGGGTTTCCAATGTTGGATATATTCGAGATAGGCAGCTGCAATGAGACGAGGATGAGCGTCGATAGTCACAATCAGGACCGACGAGATGACGCACAAATGCCAATGACTGAGCAGGCGATGGCCGCCACAAGCACTGTTCGAACGTAAAAAAAGCGAGCGAAAGCGGATTCATTAGAAGCCGACCTCTTTCACAGTAGCAAAGGCTTTCAAGACGTACAGTAAGAACCAACTCGTGACCATATTAGTAGCGTCTTTCTAGAGATTCGTAGTCTTGCCATTGAGGAGAGTCGTAGCAGGTCGTAGACAAAGGAGAAGAAGAGTGACGAGGGTTTGCATCATGAGGGTCGGGGTATAAGTGATTAATGTTTGAGCTGCCATGAGGCATCCCGTCGGTCGACAACGCGGGTTGTTTGAGAAAAAGCGTGTTCTGTGGCTGTGCACCGAACTAGAACAACCACAACCAAAACAAACAACCCTGAAACCAGGTCCACAACAAGGAAATTTGACCTCTTCACCTTCACCCCCAGACAAACCCTTAGCAATGGGTCTCATTAGAAAGCGTATGTTAAGGGTTCAAATCAACGAAAAAAAGACAACGAATCTCATGGAATTTTGGTTTTAGCGAAAAGCAAGCGTGTCAGGATTAAAGACGCGGAGCGATGGAGGAAGAAGGCAAAGGAGCGTAAGCGCAAGGCGACAAGGGATGCAAAACGCAACCCACAGTGGAAATCTAGTACGTGAAATAGATGTATCATTTAGAAACCTTTTTTTCTTAGGAGCTTTATGCGTTTACAGGGGTAAAGAAAGATCCCGGAGTTCCCAATAGCTTCCCTTTCAAGGATTTGATCCTGGCAGAGGCAGAGCAAGCCCGAGTCCTTGTGAGTGGTAGTTTAATTGCTCAAGGTCAATTATAATTACCATTCTGTGTAGGATCTGGAAGAGAAGAAGAAGGCGAAAGAGCTCAAGATGTCCGATATTGTCCAACTCAGTGGCCTAACGGTCGTGGATCCAAGCCGCATTTCAACTGCTGCCGTCATCGACGATGCAGCATCAGATGATGATGAAGAAGCTCCTGCGCTTTTAGATCCGGATCTCCCTGACCTCGATGCCGCTATTAACAAAGCCGACCTCGTGATTCAACTTCTGGACAGTCGAGATCCGTTATCGTACAGAGTACCTTCGTTCGAGAAGACCTTGGCTGAGCGCGGAAAGAAGCTTATATTCGTGCTCAACAAAACAGGTAGGCTCGTGAAACCGTCTGTTGCGTTGGGTTGCACTAACTTAGACGGCGCGGGCCTTTCAGAGCTCGTTCCGAGAGAAGCGGTGTCCGCCTGGCTCTCTCACCTTCGGCTCGAACATCCAGCGTTTCCGTTCAGGCCTTCGACAGCATTTTTAACTAGCATCTTCATTCCCGTGAACCCCAAAGGCAAGGAGAGGGCACCATTGGATGATGAGCTGGGCGCAACCGCTCTGCGAGAATGCATCACGACCTTGGCTAAGGAAAAAAGGGCGTCGGGCGGCAGTTCTGCTCCCTTTGTGGTGGCATTTGCTGGAATGACAAATGTGCGAGATCATGCCTACTAACTTACTGAGGTGCTGTATCCGCTGGGGAGGATGAGCTTACTAACCTCTCTCCTCGATGTCTATATAGACCGGCAAGTCCGCCATCATCAACTCACTCCTACACGAAGAGAGTCAAAAGGTATACCGCATCCGCATCGGAGATGACTCGAATTCTCGAACGACGGTCCATCCTCGCCGGCTCTCTTCTAACAGCCTATCCGTGGGGGATGGCTTGGAAGTCACTCTCGTCGATACGCCCGGATTCACCTTCAAGCTGCCCACGGACGTTACAGATGAGGCGTTGGCTGATTTGAGAACCAAGGAGTTGCTTTTCCACCGCCGAGGGTTGTTCGAAAAGATGAAGAATCCTGTCAACGCAGGTACGTTCGATTATCGTAGCAGGCACCTTACTAGACAACTCAGTTTCCTCATCGCATCTAGCGAGCTGGGTTCTCCTGAGAACGAATCCCGAGGATCTTCAAGTCTTGTACAATACGCAAGCCTTTGATTCCAGCGACCTCGAAGCAATCATCAAATCCCTCGGCCGCGCATCCGGTCGCTTGAGCAGAGTGAGTTCCCGTCTGCGCCTTTTACTGATAAAAAAAAAAAAATTAAACTTCACGATCAACTTTCCGTTTCACTCTTAACCGTAATGTGCAGTCCGGTAAAACCGACAAAAACAGCACAGCGAGTATGATCCTCCGCGACTGGCGCCAAGGCAAACTCGGAATCTACACGTTCCCGCCCAAATCGTCCTTATCCACCATCTTAAACGCCACCACTCCAACGTCATCGCCCTTCAAAGACTTGTACGAACGCACCGACGCGCTCGTTCTCGACCACCTTCCTACCAAGGCGGAGATGATCGCAGGCCCCCACGGATCGAGCGTGGTGAGGTTTAAAGTCGGCGAACCGTGGCCGGAGAACGTTCAAGTTGATTTACACGCGCGGTATGACGTTGGAGGGGAAGGTGAAGAGTTGGATGCCTTGAGGCTGAAGAAGCGACTCGCGAATGGAGATCGCATGGACGTTGACGAAGACTCGGATGAAGAGGACGAGGAAGATGAGCTTGACGATGACGACGAAATGGAAGATGGAGAGGACCAATCCGACGACGACGGTGAAGAAGAATGGGGTGGATTCGGAAACAACAGCGACTCAGCGTCCAACGAGGACCAAGACTCCGACTCCGATGAACCTTCACCTCCCCCCAAATCCAAATCCAACCGTCGAGCCTCAGCCAACGCTCCTCTCGAACCCACCCCGCTCAAAGCATCCAAGTCCAAAAAAGTCGCGTTCGCATCTGCCCATGCCGCCCCATCCGCTCCCGCACCTCGTTCCACGAAAGATGCCAAACCGTCCAAGACATCACTAAAGAAAGCGACTCAAGAGGCGGCGAAGGAACGCTCTCGAGCAGCAGCCGCGAAATCCGCGGCTTCCAAGCCTGCGACAAAGCCCAGTGCACCCATTGAGAAGAAGTCTTCCTTGAAAGTGACGAACGAGCCCTCAGCGGCGCGCAAGAAGGCTCTCACAACGGCCGCAGCGTCAGGCGATCCCTCAGAACAACCGTACGATTTCAACCTTCACTTTAAGTAGCTCAGGTTGCCCCTCTTGTACGCGTATATGGAAGAGTTCGAGCAAAATAAATCGGTTGCAAAAGCTACACATAACATACTACTATATACTAGAGGGGGCTACATTGACCAGGTACGCCACGAAAAACATAAAAGTAAAAGGCCCATAAAATGCGTGAATTCGAAGAGTGGAGTAAGGGGGAAAAAAAGGTCGATGGAGAAAGGGAAAAAAGGCAATAACAGTTATGCGACAAAGGCCGGAACGCCAAAAAAATAGAGAGGTGTATGAAGAAACGAAAAAGACATCAATAAGTTACACAAGAAAACGCTGGTCCCAGACCCCCAAAAAACGAAAAGGATCCCACTATCCAGAAACTCAGAAAAAGAACCCCCTATCCAGCAACCTTGACAGCACACAACCCATCTTCACCATCCTTGAACGCATCCATACCCCTCTCAAACGTAACGACTTTTCTCGGCGTGGGAGGGATAAGCGTTCCTTGTTCCACCATCCTCGTAATCTCGACCAAGTTGGTTCTGATATCGTCCCCCTCGGTGTCGATGTCGACCGCAGGGCAGACCCACTCGTACCCGAGCGTCTTGCCTCCGGATTTGATGAACGCGTGTCGGAGGGAGCGAAGACCGCTTTTGGTGTAGGCTTGTCGTGTGGGGATGGCGTTGGGGTCGTCTCCGACGACGGTCGTGAACTGCAATGGAAAGAAAAAGGCAAGCGAGATACTCGTCAATCTCACACCTACGAGAGGCGCTTGGTAAAAAGTAACCCACCTGCCCACACCTAGGATCCAACACCCTCCTCGAAGCCTTCCAAACGTTCTCTCCACCAACGCAATCCACAACCATGACAAAGACCCCATTCGGCAAGTTGGCCAACACGTTCTCCACCTCACCCTGCACGACCTCCACCGTATCCAGACCTTCCCAAACGAGCGTGTCCGTTCCAGGAGGTACTTGAACCGTAACGTGCAGATCATCCCGCATCATAAACTCCTGGACGACCAAGTCCCCGACGTCCGTATGCGCCCCGAGTACGAGTACTTTCAGCTTTCCCAAGCCTGGAGGCGGGGGTTGCTCCCGCTCTTTCCCCTTGCCTTTACTCTTCCTGGGGGACGTAGGCGGGGACATGGACGGTACGGTCCTCCTCATCGTCACGACCGCATGCGGGAAGGTCTTGACCGCCCGATGAGCAAAGACCGCTACCATCGGCAACGCGACGATCTGCTCCATCGTCAACCCGGACGTCGCACCAGGCCACAGCATTAAACCCGGTTTCGGCGCCCGACTGACCCTCGTTCGGTCCACCACGACGTATTCGGCCAGCGTGCCAGAGTTCTTGGAAGAGGACGTAGAGGTGGACAGTTCCGTGAGACCCATCACCCAATCCCCGCTCCGGACATCGTTGACTTCCCAACCCGTCTCCAGGACTTTCCCCACAAACGCTCGTCCGGGTACGAATCCGTAACCCTCATCAGCCTTGGAGCGGACTTTACTCCGAACGGCCAGCCGATCCAAAGTCGATATACCCGCAACGAAGATTTTGACGATCATCTGCGAAGGTCCGTATTTCGAAGGAGTCGTAGTGGAGGTGGTGAACGCCAATGCGTGTTCCACGCCGGTTTGCAACCTTGCTGGAGTTTCGGCTTCTTTGTTTTTACTGGACGAGGTCGAGAACGACCGGGATAAGCGTCGTAATCGGGAGGTGGATCGACCGAGCGTCGTGGGCGGTGTGGATACCTTTGCTGCTCCTTTGATGATCGATATGGTCCCCATCGTGACTTGAGCCAGCCCGCTCCTCGCTAGGTCCACATGCCCACTGAACAAGTCCGGTCCGTCGGGGGTGACCGCCGCCCTAGGCAACGTGAGGGAGGTGAATCCATTCGGGTACGTCACCTGGCCGTCCGTCGTTGCTGGGATGGAGGGCAGCTCTACGGTCCGATACGAAGACGTCCCCGACGACCGAGAGAAGACGCTCGGAGGCCGTGACCCAGAGTGCCCAGGAGACGATCGAGAACGGCCGTGGACCGACGGCGGTTTTGGTGCACCGTAGGCATGTTGACTTGCAGGTCCTACGGAAGTCCCAATAACCTCTCCATTATCATCGACTTCCAACACGGCGCTCATCCGCTTCTGCATCTCGGCGTCCGCAGCAGCCGACGTCCTCGCCCTCGCATGCCTCCTCCGCGTCCCAACGACACCCCCACTACTCCCCAAGCTCCCCATCGAATTCGACCGCTTATGGCGCGACGGGCTGTCGTTATTGTTGTTGTTGTTGCTGCTGCTAATGTCCAAGTCCCAGTGCTTAGGCCGATCGTTCGACGCAGTGGCGGAATCGAAGCTCCTCCTCCTCTCGCTTCTGTCGATAACGACAGGGTGGTCGAATATCGACGAGGCAGATGACGCGGAGGTGGACAAGTCTACGGAGCTGCGGCGGGAATGAGTCCACGATCGTCGTGACGGCCGAGCGGGCTTCTCGTCGGACGCGCCAAGCCACTTGACACCCTTGGCCCAATCCGCCGAGGTCGAGTCGATGCTCTTCCCATGGGAAGACGACTTGCTCGGCGATCCCCGCGAGCTCGTCGTCGAGGTGTGTGCTGTCGGTCGATGCGAGGATTTGCCAGGCGAGGAAGATTTTGGCGGCGACGAACCCGAGAACCCTGACACGGATGTCGGTGCGGTTGATAACGACGGTGCGTACGATGACGATGAGCGCCAATTGGAGAAAGAGTCGTCGGATGAACTACCATCATCCGAAGGTGAAGCGGACCGAATAGGGGTAGTTCCGTCTTTTGCTATCGCCGGGCGTCGTCGCAGTGCCCTAGGAGTTTTCGACGGCGAGGAGTAGCCATTCTGTTCCTCTGCTTCATGCCGCTCAGCCTCCCTCGCTGCCTTGTCGAGTGACGGAAAGTACTGCTTGAGAGTTATGGTCGGGGTGGGCGAACCAGGTGGTGACGTCGGAGGTGTGAAAAATTGGTCCTCCTCCTCTGCTTCCTCAGCCACAGCCTCCCGCATACTATCCCTCCTCAGATCCTGCTTATCCATAATACCCATCTCTCCCAGCTCTCTTTGCAGAGCGATAATTTCATCCTCCGTCCTTGATTTCCTCTGCTTCCTTAGCCGGCGGGATGGCATGGCTGATGGTGGTGGTCGTGTTGTTGGATGAAGTGGCGATGATGACGTCGACGTGTCGGCTAGGGGATCCACTAGGGATGCTCTGGGCGTAGTGGATCGGCTCGTTGCAGCCCAAGAATGCCTTTCAGATGCCTCGTAAAAATCTTGAGTGGATGAAGAAGTCGAGGCCGTCGAAATGGGCCTCTGCTCCACAGCACTAGCTGCGGCCAAATTGCTTCGTGGCGGCGGCCTGATGTTGGATCCCGCCGGCTTTGCCAAGCCCTTTCTTGATGTTGACTCCGCTTTGTCCTCCGTCTTCATCGTCTTCTTCATGCGCTCATGGCCCTCTTTTGGAGGTGGTGGTGGGACAGCAGTTGGAAGATCTGGGAAAGAAAAAGTTGTGGTGGCGAAAGATGCACCTGAGAGTCTCAGGGAACTCCTGCGACTGTTTGCTGGTGAAGCTCCGTCGTAGGACCGTCGATACTGCTGTTTTTGCGGTTGAAGGGTGTAAAACTCTTGAGTACTTGAATTCAAGTCTATGTAAGATCTAGATGGTTGATTGAAGAGCGTCTGGAGCAGAGTGGGTTTGGTCATGGAGCGAGGGGGTGTGGATAGAGGGAAGCGCAGTTGGGTGAGTTTCTTTTGGGTGAAAGGAGTTCGGTGTGAATCCCCCGGTCCCTATTTCCCCGATGCCTCGTTGCTGCTTACCCACCAACGTCGCGTCATCTCAAAAGCAACTGCAACGAGCCCAGGTCCTTTCTCTAAGCTCCACTTGCCATAAACAGTTCGTATTGTAAGCATTTAGAAACGATCTGCAAGGGGAAGGATCGCTCCAAACGTGACGCAACCGCTTTGGGCAGAATCTACACCCGAGGACCCCGTGGACCCCGAGGATCTCCGTCACACCTCAGCCTGCTTTCATCACGGCGCCAAGTACGCAGCACAGATCATTTCCCATGGGCATCAAAATGATATACAATGTTTACAAAGGTTGCAGCGACAGCGAGCTCAAAACGACCCGACAAAAGAGTAGCGTAAAGAGAGGGCGAGAGGTTGGTGTGGTTAAGATATAACGATTAGAAGAGATCTTCGAGCGTCATTTGCTTCACAATGTCCTAGGCGCCAAGAACCAAGGTCCGATCAGTGTGAATTCAATCGGAAAGCAACTGAAGCACCTACCGTCTTTGCGACCATCTGCGTAAACTCTTCAAAGCTCAGCTTGCCATCACCGTCCTTGTCAGCCTCCATGATCGTCTTGTCTACGATCTGCTGAAGTTGCGTGTCCTAGAGTTTTTCCAAGCCATCAGAGCAGATTTCGCCCGACGTTCGTTTCAAACTCTAACCTTCAAGTTGTTTCCGACCATCATCTTCAATACGAGGAACAGTTCGCCATTCGAAATGTAGCCATCCCGATCAATGTCGTACACCTTGAAGGCAACTTTTTTGGAAACGAAAGGCGCATTCGTCAGGGACCGCGCAACGAAGAAGGTAACGACGACTGACATCTTAGCTTTTCCTCTCGTCCACCTCGACTGCTGAACGCGCTCAGGCCGCCAACAAACTCTTGGAAATCCACAGTTCCTCCACCACTAAACGAAAAGAAGATAAGCGCGTTTAGATCACATTGACCCCAGAGAGAGGCTAACATGACGGCACGGCTTACTCATCGTCGAAAATCGCGATCATGCGCGACGCAAGGGGGTTATTAGCGATTTGGGGTATCTGTAAGAACTCTTCACGATCTATTGAGCCTGAACCATCGCTAAAGGAAGCCAATCAAGGTATTTCCTTAGATCAGGGGGGCTCTGGGGAAGAGAAGCAACCCTTGCGCCGCACCTATCGAGTTTCATGAACCGCTTCCTCAGCCGATCCAATTCATGCTGGTTGACTATTTACGTCCCCAAGTCGCTCGTGTGTCAGAAAAGGCTTCTTCTCCAGAAGTCGATCAATGAACGTACAATTGGAGGTCTTCTCCATCTCATCCATAAACTGCGACGCTGAGCGCGGTAAAGTCGGTAAAGGTTCCCATGGATTGTAAAACGTCGAAGGTTTCGTGATTGCGATGGATGGCAGTGGTTTCGACGGATCATGGGAATCGTCGGCGGTGGTGTTGGTGGTATCAGTGGAATTGCGGGTATCAGATTCAGTGTCGTTGTCGGTCCAAGATGATACAAGCGTAGCCGTCGTCGTCGTCGTAGTCGTGATGATCACCGAATTATTATCATCATCGTTCGATGAGTTGGTGTCCCGTTGGGCGTCAGATAGCGTGGTTTCCGATGATTGTTGATGGCGCGCAGTAGGTGCAGCGGAGGGGGCGGAGGACGACGTTGGGTTAGTCCGTTTCGATTTCGATTTCGATTTCGATTTAGACGAGGTTGACGATTTCGTCGAACCAGCCGCAGACGTGTTATTAGAAGAGTCCGAGTGCAAAGAAGAAAGAGAAGGAGAATCAGGATCCACTCGTTTCGACTGTCGTTTGGACGAAGAGGAGGAGGAGGCTGGGGAGGAGGGAGGGTATGGAGGCTGAGAGGAAAGAGACGAACGCGTTTGACCCATTATTCAACTAACTCTTCCCGACGAGAACGATGGGTGGTTGGGGGGATTTTCGTTAGACGTGCTCTAAAGGGGGAGGTGTGGGTTGTGATTTGGTTCTGGGCGGACGTCCTGAAGGGAAATCTTGATTCGACAGCACGGCCAAGCGGGGTATTAGTGCTGTGCCCTAAGCTCGAAACGTGTGGTGCCTGTAAGAGAACTCCTTACCTGTCAAAGAAGACGGGCACAAGGACGTGGTTTAGATGAGAGGGTAGGAGAGTCGAGAGTCGTGGGGGGGTGGGTTGGGGGAAAGAGATGGTGGTATTGTCGACAGTCGATTCTATGTTAGCCGACAGAGTCTGATTCTGACTTCGGGTGTTTTCCTTTCCACTCTCTACTAGCGCCCTACCCCCCTTGAACCATCTCAAGCTCACCACTACTGCATTCTCACTACTATCTTATATTATACTTGATATTTATTCAAAAAGATCGAAGATCCCTTCTAGACTTCAAGCTAAATCTATATAATTCTTGGGTCCAGAAGGCTTTTTGGGGCGCATGAAATTTCCGGCTCGCCATTGGTCTGCTCCATTGAACTTAAACCACGTATTCCCAAAGCATGCTCGACTGCTTAGCACCACCACTCAACCAGCCAGAAATACCATAAGCCGACCGTCCACCCTAACTTCTCACCAGCTATTTCACGGCAAAATCCCAATCTCAGGGCCCAACCTCTCCTCACCTCGTCAACGAGCACTTCACTTGACACAATCTCCATCACAAAGACAAACCATCTACGCGCTCGCGACTCCACCGGGAAAGGCAGGAGTGGCAGTCATTCGCGTTTCCGGTCCAGCTGTTCCAGATGTCTACGCAAAAATCGTCCGAAAAGTCGGGGGCAGGACCAAGGATTCGGGTTCCCCGGAGATCGCGAGCCTTCCAAAACCTCGTATGATGGAACGAGCCGAGATCGTCGATCCCGACACGGGTGAAGTCTTGGACGACGGATTGGTTGTTTACTTTGCAGGTGAGCGCGTTTTTTACTCATCGCCGACGAAAACTCACTCACAGTTCTCCCAAACGTTTTTGTCCAGCACGCAAATCATTCACAACCGAACCAGTCCTCGAACTGCACACGCACTCGGGTCGAGCGATCATCTCGTCGGTTTTACACTCCTTATCCCGAATCCGTGGGTGTCGTCTAGCGGAACCAGGAGAATTCACTCGCAGGGCTTTTGAGAGCGGGAGACTAGATTTAACGCAAGTGGAGGGTTTGAAAGATTTGATTGACGCAGAGACGAGCGTGCAACGGAAGTTGGCTTTGCGAGCTGCTGGGGTGCGTGTTTTCTGCTCCGATCGTGAGTTCTCCTGGGGCTAAGGAGAGACGAACTTTGCTGATACGTGTCTCTACCCCATTCTTGAATCGACAGGGTGCTATCCGCAAGAAATATGATGATTTGAGAGAGCGTATTATCTACTGCCTCGCCATGGTAGAGGCTATAATCGACTTCGGCGAAGGGGAGGAAATCGAGGGCGGCGTTTGGGAGAAAGGTACGGTTTTCCCCTCCCCCAGGGGCGCTTTCACGCCCTACTGCTTAACAAATCTAAAATGATCTCCGCTGAACAGCTCAACAGAAAGTCTCCGAGCTACGATCTGAAATCACCGGTCACTTGCACGACGGTCGTCGCGGCGAGATCCTCCGAAACGGCATTCGTTTAGCCATTTTCGGTCCACCGAACGCTGGAAAGAGCAGCCTGCTGAACTTTCTAGGTGCGCTTGACTTTTACCTGCTTTGCCCGAGGGATGGCTTCATAACCGATCGCCTCGCTCTGGACATGCATGATTTTCCAACGCAGCTCAACGTGAAGCTGCTATCGTAACTCCACTTCCGGGTACAACGAGAGACGTATTGGAGATTTCCTTGGACATTGGTGGAATGCCGGTTATCGTAGCGGATACCGCAGGGCTGCGCAAGACGGAGGATTTGGTGGAGTCCATTGGAATTGAACGGGCGAGAGCAGCGTAAGCTTGACTATTTCCATCAGTCGCATACTTCCTCCCTATTGACTATCCGCTCCTATAGCGTTGCCTCAGCGGATATCTCCCTTTGCGTCCTCTCACTTCCCGACGTCCTCTCAGGCTCAATTCCAACCTCGATCAAAGAGCTTATTTCACCCGACACGCTGCTCCTCCTTAACAAGACGGACATCATCGACGACGACAAGCAACCTCGATCCGCTGACCCCTCCGCCGCTTTACCTGTGTCGGAGCATCGATGGCAAGTCAGCGTCAATACCGGAACAGGGATGAAGTCGTTCCTGGATGACTTTATCCAAGTCCTTCGAGACCGATTCGACATTGACAGCAACGGGGAAGACCGAGAGCCCCTCATCACCCAAGCGCGTCACCGAATTCACTTGCAGAACGCTCTTCAATACCTCGATGCGTTTATGGCGATGGGTCAGTCCTCTCTTGGTCGTCGCTTCGTTGGAATACGAACCCGACTAACCAAACCCTTTTAACTTATAAATTAGGTTCGGAAGACGTGGTCTTTGCTGCTGAAGAACTGCGTTACGCAGCCCAGGAAGTCGGCAAGGTATCTGGGGCGATTGGAGTGGAGGATATACTAGATACTGTCTTCAAGGAGTTTTGTATAGGGAAGTAGTGTACAGCGAAGAAGAGATATGCAGTTGGTCCAGTTTGCATCTGGAATCACCGGATATTGGAATCATCATCGGGAACAGTCGCTGAAATTCAAAGCCGAGTGCTACATATAAGGCTGATTGCGCGCACGTGCGCCGAGCTTTCGCCCGTATTGTGCGGGCTGTGCTGGAAAGACTTAGGGGTACTCCAACCACCCAGCTCTCCAGTCGATCAACTTTCAAAACAATTGCCCAGCGATAAAGTACGAAGATATGGAAGAACAACAGTCCCAGCAACCCAGTCGGGGGCGCTTTAACGATGATCCGGTCGCGCTCATGGGCCTTCCTCGATTGGAAAAGATAAGCGAGTTCTGGAAACGCTACGATCGCCTAGCAGACATTCATCACAACAAGATGACCTCCAACCTCAGCGAGAACTTGGACGTACTACTGATCTTTGTGAGTTGACTCGTCTGTTATGTTGATGGTATTCTCTCGATCTAACTACACAGCGGATTGCAGGCCGCCCTGTTCTCAGCAATCAACACGGCGTTCATCTCCCTCACGATGCCAGGTCTTTCGTCTGATCTCTTCACCGAGACCAATACACTACTCCGCCTTCTAGTTACGAGAGGGGACAATAGCACCATTCCAGCCGACCTGTCTCCTGCATTTTCCCCCTCCTCCGGATCCGTCGCCGTCAATTGCTTACTGTATGCCAGTTTGAGCTGCAGCTTGCTTGCTGCAGTGGGTGCTATGATGGCGAAAGAATGGTTGCAGAGCTTCGACCGAACGGGACAAACCGGTTCATTGGAGGAGCAGGGTCAATTTCGACAACGCAAGTTTAATGGAGTGCAGCGATGGCATTTAGAAGCGACTATCCAATTCCTCCCCAACCTCCTCCTCTTATCCGTGATGCTTTTCTTCGTGGGCGTTTATCTCTTCCTTCTTTCTGTCAACAAGGCCGTCGCAGGAGTCGTAGTTGCATTTTCTGGCGGCGGGGCCGTCCTGTGTGGCGCGGCCATTGTTGCAGGCGCCACCTCTCCCCTATGCCCATATCAATCTGCTGCATCCCGTGCCTTGAGGCGGACAAGGGTTTTATTTTCTCCACGATGGTGGAGGCGTCTATTGCGGGCGGCCGTAGACTTCGTAACCATAAGGCCATCGAAGCTCGTTGGGAGGTTCTTGGATGCCATGCACCACAATTCGGGGATTGTCTCAGCGAGCGTCGAGCTACTGAATACTCGGCTCATTTCATCCAATGCTGGCTGCGCAGGCTCTCTCGAGCAAGTAGTGACTGCGGAGGCGGCTGGCTGGCTCCTTGGGACAACGTCTAATCGTGGAGACCAAATAGTTGCTGTGCAGTTTATATGCACTCTCGACAATGCCGCATGCGCATACGCATTCGAGAACTCGGAAATTTGGCGACCTCTTGTATCCCTGTGTCACGAAGCGTTTGACATCTGGCGCTCCCAACCAAGTGAAAGAAATCAAGAGATAGCAGAGTTTTTCGGGTTGGGATTATGTCGCGTGGTCCTTCAATTCTCCAAAGATCCTGTCAAAAGGAGGTACCTCACCGACCTCCTGCTGTTTCGTTCAAGGACTTTTGGCGGGTCTTTTTTGCGAGCATTGGAACTTGCCGCTGCCATATATCCGTTTCACGTGTCCGAAGACGCAGAATACATTCTCCACGTTGCCTTTCTTTTCACGATCCTCAGCAGCGGCCCAGTCATCCCAGAATATCAATGGGCGAGAGCGTCACAGGGTTTCTTGGCTGGGAGAACACACCATATGGCTGATGTCCTTCTGGGCCTATGGGCAATTGATTTTTGCAGAATCGACCCCGCTTCCGGTCACGCTTATTCAACCTACACTTTTCGGGTCCTTGCTAAAGCAGGAGAGAACGAGTAAGTGATATGTCGACCATCAGTGTGGAAGGGTTTGGCTGATGGTTAACATTTAAAAGATTTATCCTTGCACGGATTTTGGGAAATGCTATAGTTTGGGGAAACGCAGCCCTGCCCTCGCTTAAGGGGAATCCGCGATATGAACTCGATACCGTGAGGAATTACACAGCGTGCTTGCGAAGGACCGTCGAACTCTCTCCTAAGCTTGCGAACGAGCAACCGGACAGATTGGGACAGGGTATTACATGCCTGATCTTGTCATACCTCGACCCTTTGATATCGATGGACTCCGGAGAACCCAGTTTGGAGTTTGTTAGGCTCTCGTTCGAGGCAGTGCTCGCGTTGCACGCTCTGATCCACAATGGCCTCCGCACGAACGCGATTTCCATTCCCAGAGATCCACAGCCCGAACAACTTCTAACTGACAGTCTTATCAATGCCATTGTTGATATCATGCTTGATGATTCCGAATGTCTTGTAACCCCCGAGTTGTTGCGCCTGGGGCGGGTGGCAGGAACTCCAGAGTTTACTACACCAGCCCAAGCATGGGCAAGAAAACCGGCTCCAGGTGCTTGATCGGCGGCTGATGCGGACATTAAGGCCGCTGGTAAAATCCTGCATTGTAAGAGTAATGTTATGGATATTCAAGAGGACGACCACCATCCAGCTCGGTCATTCAGACAAACACAAGATATTTGTTGCGAGCTGTCGACTCTGGGTTCCTCTGGAAGCAATAGTTGACGTAGCAATAAACGGGGCATGGTCTAGCAGCAGGTTGAAAGCTCGCACACCGCATGCTCCCAATCGGAACAAACTCCTCACATCCAAAGATCTGAACATGATCTCCGAATTCATGGAATTTGTTCAAAAGGATCAAAAATCCTATGAATTCATTGCCCGTAACGCGGACGTAGGGATCAATCGACTGTATGTTCATCTCAATCGACGGGCGGACTGGGGCTATGAAATGTACGATTTACGTCCAGCGGACATTATGTTCTCGCTCAATGAACGTTGATAACGGACTGATTTAGAACCTTGGGTATCATTCCTCCTGTGTAGAGGTTAGCTATCGTTAGAATACATAAGTTACAGGTTGCAGAATGGCACGGAAACTATGACTGCATTTTTCACGGAATATTGACTTCAATGGCTCTATGCTTTGGGTGTACACGGTGCAAATCCATATCCTACACGCAAGTCCTACAACTTATGGTTCCCCTTGGAGCCTCTTCCTTTTCCTCACTGGCTGCTTGCCATATAACCAGCACCCATTTCAAGCAGATAACAGGATAGATTGAGACTTTGAAGGTCGTTCACCGCATATTACCTAATGCATTGGTGACATTGGAAGGTCCACACGCGCTGACGACACACCCGCCCACCACCAAGACCCTGGTGTGGATGCGCAGGGCAATGATCTAATCTGGAGGAATGGCTGCCAGGGATTCCACCATTAGCGCGGTATGTCCGCCCTCCCTTACCGGTCCTCCTTGCCCTGGACCGACTCCCAAATGTCTCCCCTGGGCAATATTATTCAGTGTACGAAGCGAATCAGGTGTCCACTTTAGCCCCGCCTTCGGAGCGCGGCCGAGAGACCCTTGAAATACGTCGGGTCGCAAACAGAGTAGGATTGGCGCGTTGGTACTAACACTAGGTTGTAGGATTGGATTTTCCGTGAAGAGAAACGTCATACGAAACAGCAACCTAGAATGATGAAGAGATGCTCAGTGCAGTTCGACTTGATTGAATCACTCTACCGCACACGGCACGGGATGACACACTGCTTTGTATACGTAGAAGCGTTTTTAAGCATTAGGTACAATACTGAAACCCCTGATATCTCGATTACTCAATTAGTACTTCGGAGGGAACTTACGTGTCTGCCTGACTTTGAGCTCAAAGAACATGGTTGGAAAGTTTCACCTGGGAATTATACATCTAAGCAGAGACCACAGCCAGGTATGGGACATCCTGAAAATGCAGGTTGTTAAAGGCGAGCTCGAAATCCTGCGCCTGCCATCAAAGCACACCGAATAAATTCCCTCAGGTAGTCACGGTGAGCGAGATCTGATGTTGTGAAATTGAGTGCTATAGGAAAGCTAGTGGCACCGTCATCCTTCAGACCTTACGTTCCTCGCGGACTGTCACTCAAATGGGTTGGGTTGATCGTGTCCTAAACAGTACAGAAATGCTTAGTATACCTGGAGGGAGAGAACTATGGTACGAGGGACCGTTTCTTCTACAGCAGGTAGGGGGTGTCAACGGATGACAGAAAACGGAATGCAGGCGCTTAGGCTAATGAAACATAGTGCATGGAACTTTAGGCACCCCACATACAACAGAATTTTACCCTAACGAAAACAAAGAGTCTAGTTTAATCTCGAATATATGCGTTAAATCATCATACGGCCTCCTCGGTGCGGAGATCAGCCGCTTGCTTCAAAGCGTCGGCTGCGTTCTGGGGGAATCCAGCTTCTCGCCAGACTTCAGAGGCTTTCTTGTAGCAAGATATTGCTTCACTACGGTGGCCCTGCCTATCGTGTATTTCAGCAAGGCCGAGCAGAGCATTGGCGCTGCATTGGTGACTGGCGATTTCGGTAGAAATTTGCAGGGCTTTGGAGTAGAACGTAGCGGCGTCGTCGTACTCCTCGAGAGAGAGATGCGCCTCAGCGAGGCTCCATAGAGCTGTGGCTTGTCTCAATCTGTAGCCCATTTCCGCGGATATCTGGAAGGATTCGGAGTGAAACTTGATGGCCTCGCTGTACTCCCTTCGAGACCGATGAACTTCACCAAGACTCCACAAAACGTCGGCTCTCCCTAGGCTAAATCCCTCGTCCATACATATTTGGAGGGTTTCAGAATACAATTTGATAGCCTCGTCGTACTCCCCTCGTACCCGATGTATCTCGGCGAGACCCCAAAGGGCATCACTTCTCCCAGGTTGATAACTGATGTCAGTATAAATCTGTAGGGCCTCGGAGTAGGACGTGGAGGCTTCAGTGTACTGGTATTCTAATCGATGCACCTCAGCGAGACCCCAGAGAGTAAAGGCTCTCCAACGGTGACTGCCGATTTCGGTATAAAGCTGCAGGGCTTCGGAGTAGAAACGTGCTGCCTTGATGTATTCAGCTTGAAACCGATGTACTTCAGCAAGACCCCTCAGAGCGTCAGCTTTTCCGTGGATGTCTTGGGTGGTTGCGCAAATATTCAATGCCTTGGTGCAGCAGTCCAATGCGTTGACATAGTCGCTTTGACGCATGTACATGGCTCCGATTTGATTGAGAAGGCCAACATCGCGAATCCGAGAAGCCTCTGGGTCGATGGCTTGGGTAGGCTCTGGAGTGATCATTGGCTGCATCGAGTGCATCGTGAGTCAACCGCACAGAAACATAGACGATATCTGTTCGTTACCAGCACCACTCACTCACCATCCAAGAGATTGATTTGACACAATCGGCTGCCGTCGGTCGTTTTTCAGGGCCAATGCTCCAACACTGGGCCATGAGCGCGCAAAGCGCCTGGATCAACGACATGCGGGCATGGTCGGTGATAGACGGAAGGTCTCCCTGAATGACCCGACTGACTACGGCGACGTCCCTTTTAACGTCGTGGAATGGAATAGCGTTGGTCATCACCTATCTCAGCGCAAGTCTATGAGCATCGACGGTGAATGATCCTCGTGGTTCCTCGTACCTCATAAGCGATCCAGCCCAATGCCCAAATATCGCATGCAAGGCTCGGTAGCTCATCCCTCAGCAACTCAGGTGCAGCCCAGCGAAGGGTGTACTTGTCGCAGGTGAGGGTTATCGTGTTGGTTGAGGCAGAGTAGATTGCTTGAAGCGTAATACTCTCCTCGCCCGTGGCTTGCTCCGGTCTTGGCTGCGGTTCACGTTTCTTCGCTTCCTGGGCGAAGTCCTCGGTTTTTAGATGGCGGGCGGAGCCGAAATCCGTAATCAGAGCGCGGAAGCGGCGATTAACCAATATGTTAAGCTACAGACATTCCGAGTTAGCCATCCCGCAAAGCGAATTTTCGGGAGTGGATGCCTACCGATTTAAGGTCGCCGTGATATACGGGCGGGGTCCGACTATGGAGATATTGAACCCCTTGGGCTACGTCATTAATCTGAAAAACGAGACTCCTCAGTAGTGGGTCAAAGGAGAAGAGATTGATCGTACCAGCGAGATTCGCTCAGGTATTTCCCATTCTCCGGACGCGAGAAAGTCCCGCAAACTCCCGTTCTCTTCCCATGGAAAAAGCAGCCATATCATACGCCTGGACGCGTCTTCAACGAATCCTTCCAGCGTAACAATGTTGGAATGCGAAAGCTCGACCACGAATTCCGATTCCCTGAGTGCCAGCTGAAAGAAGTTAGTATTTCAATCAGGCTCTGAAATCGGGGGAGGGATTCCTACGCCCAATACGCGTTCTAGATCCGCATCACGTTCCACCTTCAGCTTCTTGACTGCCACAACCTATTGGAGCAGATGACCCGGTCAATCATTAGCTCTGCTAGCAATGAAGAGGTTATTGCCACACAACCTTCGGCTCGGAACTTTGACCATTGAGAGTCAGAGCTAAAAGTGCTCGTGAAACCGTCGCGAATCCTCCACGAAACTCGTGGGCGTCCCCAGGGAATTCGATTAAGGAGGAATCGAGTCGCCACCGGGCAAGTTTCTCGAGCTTGCCCCGCTACAAACACCAAATCGTGTCGGCGATTCCCTGCAACCACCCTTGAGACCTGGACAGAACGCACTAGTTTGGCGCTAAGTTGGAACCCAGGATGGGTATCTTCAACGGACCCGACCGTCTGAGGGTTGGCCTCGTGGATTTCGTTTCCTTGCATCAAACGACCGGCGGGGTGGCGGTGATTCAGACTTCGGTCAGGGGGGAGCTCCTTGGAGAGGGGGATCGCGAGTCGAGAGTTCGAGGGGGATGGGGCTGGCAAGGGGTTTAAAAAGACGTCCCGTCAATCGTCCTCATCGGGATGGCGGGTCACGAGGGTGTAGAAAGTGTCTAGATTTTGTGAGAGAATATTCTTAGGAAGTTCAGACCCCGATAAGGTTCAGCCAACATCTCGCACAAACAAACAGTTGGAAGACAAAGGCGAGTTAAGTTGCCGAACCAAGCAAGCAACTCTGTCCAGATCAACTTAGCACCGGGTTGAGACTAGTACTGTCTCTTGGTCCACTCTGTTAGGGTTTCCTATCGACCTTCTTGAACGATCGGCACATTCCTCCGAAGCCTGACCGAACACCGACCCTCCCGCGCCTTCAGTTGCTCAGCCGCCCACCAATAACTTGAACACACCGGCACTTTGCACACAACACTTCTAAATGACAGAGTGTACCTCTTTACCGAGCATCATTTTGAACCTAAGTTATTAGTCGGAGCTTGGTTAGCAGCTTTCGACACTGTCACGCCCTACAGTGGTTTACGCTCTGAAGCCTTTCTCTGCACTACCTCGTTGACGGTTCCTCCATTCGCGGACACCTCCCATATGTTTCCACCAAGCGTTTTATTCCTTCCATACTGCCTCTCCATGCTGTTTTTGGGCTCTGTCAGGGCTCATTTACAGTCTCCTATGAAAACACCTCAAATCTGTTGAAGTACTGAATGCGGTAAACACAGAAAGCTTCCGCGATCTGTCTGGGCGAGAGATCTGGGCCCATGTGACACCTAGAGCAAGACGGATTGACGAGCGATTGAACGAGAAATAGCTATAAGTCTGTTCCGCCTGAGTCATGGATGCTGATTTAATGGCGATTCGGTTAATCGTACTAAGGACTGCCTCAGGGAAATACACATCGCCGGGTCCCCTCGCTTCAAGCTCTTCCATGTCTTTCAGCGCGAAACTGTCATCCGTTCCAAGGGATAGGCCCACGAAGCGGCTGCAAGGCCTGACAAGGTCGTTTCCAGGTCTTGTAACCTTATCCTCATCCATATCTCAACCCCATCCACTCCCCCGATCATTCGTACCCAAAAATAGGGGAAGTGATTATTCGTATACGGGAGGCAAGAAATAGAAACCCAACACCGTAAAGTACTTTTGAAGTAATGTGCAGGGGAGAAATGTAAGACAGAAAAGATCCAGAAAAGTCAATCCGCTGATGCTAGGTAAATACGAGAATCTGGTGACCATAGAGAGATAGATGAACCAAAAATAGAATTAAAATGAGAGTGGATTGCAATGGGAACAAAGAAGTTCAGAAGGAAGTGAGGGAGGACATAGTGAAAACGAAACCCGTTCCGAGAGTTCCGAAATGTCCGCACTGGTAAACATGAATTGAGATCGTTAAGGCGAGAGGGGCTGTCGAAAATAGAGGAATAGCCGCCCATTGACACCGCCTTCTTCGTCTAATCAACTTGGACACGGGAATGGGAGTCTTGGGATCCCTTCTCCGGCGTCAAGTCACCCCTTTACGGCATCAGCGGCACCCACAGAATCCTCCCTCTCGTCTAATCGATCATCCAAAACTGGCGACGAGACTTCAAATCCCCCGCGCTCTCCAATCGGTTCCTCGGTGAACACTGGTTCCGATCGTCAGTCCCACGATTTGGAGTGCACCCGTGCCTGGCGAACACGTTCAACCCTTCCACCACCTTGCACAGATAATCGTTCTTTGCCCCGAAACGTTCGCAAAGTTGTTGATTATACATCACGATGACAAGTACTGCACGTAAGTTCTGTTTGACAAAATAGTGCCTACGAAACTAAACTAAATGTCAGTTCATACGACCTTTGTCGGAGCATCGGATATAGTTTTCAGAGGCATAGACGGTAATGAGTGCGAGGAATTCATCGCAGCCATAGAGGAGCTTGCATTTACCGAAGGGTGGTCTGGGGATCGAGGGCGAATGCTTCTTTTCGCTAGAAGTCGACTCCGACATAAAGCGCTTCGGTGGTTTGCTCGGCTGGATCCGTCAAAAAAGAGCGACTGGGATATCTTTGTAGTGGAGATGTTTGATCAATATCCCCTAGTTGATGTGGCTCCGGAAACCAAGATTGCAACCTCCATCTGGCGAGTCCTGATTTGAATTCTGGGCTTACATATGGTAGCTTACTCCTCGATCTACTCCGTTCTCAGGTCAGCAGAAACCCTCAGTCCTCGACCTTCAGAGGCTACCCCCTCTGCGGAGCAAGCTCCAGAATCGCAGCTGAACCTACCAGACGACCAACGGGTAGCAGAAGACAGGATAATACAATCAACGCTTCCCAATCCCCATAGATATAATCCCTCTCTGCAAGGGAGACACTTTGGGATACTGCGTGTCGTCAGCGATGAGGCATCAGCCCCTCTTCAATATGTATCTCGCGGTCGCCATCCGATCGACCAAGTCTCCTACGCCCGACTTAGTGCCACAATAGATCGTCAAGAGGCCCTTCTTGTTTGCTTTATGCCTTCATCGAAACCTCACCTAATTGGATGCCTGGTGAGTTTCTAGCTAGTGTGTTCCTGGACAAATCTCTCATCTACTTAATTAGAATAATGAATGCAGTTTTAGAGAGCTCTCACTTCTATTTCGCCCTTGCAATTTCAAGTTAAGTACTGACCTCACTCTCCGGCCGTTCGTGGGGTGTTAAGGGCGTTCATGATCATCTAGCCCGTACGGACTTCACGCCGGAAACGGAGTATATAGCCCCTCTGGTGACGACCGAACAAGGATTGTCTCAAACGTTTGGAATGTGCTACGAGATGGCACCATTCAAGCCTCCCTTTCTGGTACGTTCAAACACGAACACCTATTAATCCAAAAAGGCTAAAGTCCTCTCGCCACCTTCACGTGACCACGGGCAGCATTTGACCCCCAGTCTGGAACCCAGAATCGGAGTCTCATTGGAACGTACAAAACGTACACTGTGAAGGAAGATTTTCTGACGACGGAGGTTCACGTTGACACGGGTGCTTCGATCGACTTTGTTAAGCCCGGCACCCCCCTTCGGCAGGAGGACCCCGAACGCAACGGCACGGGTGGCCATTCCGAGGTTAAAGCAGTGGGTTTATACGATCCTTATATTTGTGTACTCAGGCCCAGAGCTTACAGAGGCTCCGTCCGTCGGTTTCTTTTTAGCGGATTGTGTTTGAACCCCTTTAATGGTTGGGACGACATCGGTATACAGTCCTGCAGACTCGATCCTTAAACTTGTGGGCATATCAACTCAGGTCCGGAATATATTACAGATATAAGATATATGTATCTCGCTGCGGTCTAGACATGAGCTATTAGTACGGACTAAGAATGTGAGTGTCAGCAAGTAAGTGAACGCTCGCCTTGAACCCTTGTCGCCGCCGTCGACGACAAGGCGTCGGTCTAGAGTACCATGCATGTAGTCTCTGACGGCAACAGCGGATCTGATCACTTCGCGTGAGGTCACGATACCTGAGGTAAGGACTCTGACGCCCGTAGGGGTTGTTCGCACCAGGTCATTCCCTAGGAGGTTGCTGGATTGAATTATCCCCAAGTTCTGAGTACAGTGAAAGACACAAGCTAATCTTCTCCCATGAAAGAGACTGGGAAACTTTTAACAACATGTAATAGTATTAGAACCCGTGATTTTCTATTCTCGATCACTACTGCTGAAGAAACCTTGGAGTTTTAATCGCGGTTGAAGGCTCCCACCCAGAAATTTGATACCTCGTCAGACCGCAGACAAGTGTGTGTGAATTGTGATAATACAGCAAGGCTTAAAGTTGGAGATTAGAGCGAGTAAAAAATCCTGCGCTTTTCTGTCCAAGGTGTTAATTCCGCTAAAATCCGTACGACCAAACACGATGCTGGGGTCCTTTCCGCATCCCAACTCCTCGTCACTCATCTTTCAAAACCGCACGAAGCAGCAAAAATGGCTATGCCAACAGTCAACCTCCCTTACCCACAAGGATCGCAACAGCTTCAAACGCCATACGAAGCCTGCTTATACGGATCCGTCACCGGTTCCGACGAATTCAGATCCGTCTTTGACCGTCTCACCTTGCGAACGGAGAACGGCTCTTCGCACTTGCACGTCCGGGAGCTCATTTTTCAAGCTCAGCTGCCCAGTAGCTCCACCAACTTTGGGTATTCGACGCCTTCAACTGGGGATGGGAACGCTCCGATGCTGGTGTGTCGGGAGGACCTGTTGGACGAGAAGAAAAGCTGGTGAGTTCGCCAACGAGAGTCTCTTGGTCACCTGGTTACGGAAAGGCAGCATCCCTCTCACGCAATTGTACGCTCAGTCAATCATGCATCCTTTGATCTACAGGATAATATCAACTCGCGGCCGACCCGAACCCGTCCGGTTGCATCCGATCGCGATCGTTCGACCGGCCATGCACGCCAGAGCCAACGGCGACATCTACGGATTCGCATCCACGCTCGGTTTCGCCTTCCAATCCGAAACGTATAAGCGTGGATTTACATTTGGAAAGGGCGTAGTGACGATAAACGTGTACCAACTCGACGTTGTATGTTTTTTTCCTCGCACCGGTGTGACTTCGAACTTGTACTGACGATACCCTCGGGTAAAGCACGTCACCGAGACCGACAAATGGGAAAAGGCTCCTGAGGAAGCAACATGGTACATTGAAGCCAAAACCCCTCCAACAACAGTCGGCATCCCTCAGTCGGTTGACGCCTTGGTGGAAATTCGCGACCTTCTAAAGGGCCTCGTGGACTTGAACCGGGAGAACCTCGTGTCTCATACATGAAAACTCAAACCAAGAGCCAAAGTGCATAACTTAGTGCTAAGGTACAGTGCAGCGTGTGTGTATATAGTCAAATCGAAATTTTGGGGAAGATTTAAGAATGGGTCTCCGACGACTGCTGCTGAGCTTTGAGAAGCTGGTCCGCGAACCCTCGGATCCCGCGACTCAACTGCTGGATGGCTTGTTCATCCTGTTCCATCTCTTTCTCCATATCTTCATCCGCGTCGCCCCAATCCAACACTTCATCCTCAACCGCTCGGGTTCCTTTAGTATAGCACAGAAATCCAGTCAGCCAAAGATTTACTTTCGAGGTGACAGAGATTGCCGTATACCTGGATCGACGGACGCCCCCATAGTAGCAATATCAGCATCCTCCTCTCCGTCGCTTTCATACTCCATAACATTGATCAACCCATCCGCCTCGCCTTCGGCATCTTCCTCCCCATCGTCACTCTCCTCTTCCTCTCCACTCCCGCTGCTGTATCCTCCCACAAGGCCCGTTAGAACCTTCTTCGCCGCCTTCTCGCTCAGTTTTTGCTTCTTCGCGGGCGGAGGGGTGCCGAACCTTCCTTTCGGCGTGCTTGGAGACTGAGCGGAGGTGGTAGGTGCCGCACCGACAATCGTCCCTTCGAACTCGTCGGCGAGCCAGACATGGATTATCGGCCACTCGATAAATCGTTTATGTCGAAGGGACTTGTCGAGGGTGAGAGACTTGTCTACGGTGTGGTATTCGGGCTTGCTGGGTTGGGAAGAGTGTTTAAGGATGAGGAAGTGGAGCTCCGGTTCGACCTTTTCCTCGTCTGAAGGCTGACGTCGATGTATCAACGACTCCCGAACCCAACTTGGAACGTCGGTATGTTTCTGACCCTCCTTCAACGCGAGTTGCTTCTCCAAAACCTCCGCGAGCGTTTCATTGGTCGCGTTGCGGTGGGTCAAAAGAGAATACGACTTTGGCTTCGAATCGTTCGGGTCCGACGAAAGCGTGATACTCCTGTGCGGAGCATGAAGTTCAAACTCGATCGTTAACAGAGCTGTTTTGGTCCTGGAAAAAAAAGGAAAAAAAAAGGTAAGTGCGTCATGCCAAAAGGGTCCCCCCGGATCAGCTTGGACTTCGAGCGAAATGATCCGAATGAATGAAGTGAACATGGAAACGCGTACTTTACATTCCAAAACGACTGGTTCATCTTCCGTCTTGCCATTCCTTCGGGTAGGAAATCGACTTTGATGTCTCGTAGAGCGAGTTGTTTTTGAAGGACCTCGAGTTTGCTTCCTGGAGGGGCGAGTCCGTGGCCCCGGGCAACGGGGAGACCGTTGGGCGCAAGATCCTGCTGTCCTCTCCGTTCGCCAGAGGTAGCAGCTTCATTTGAAATCGCCTCGCCTTCGTCGCTCGAGCTGTCGCTGGTGCCACTCTCGTCCTCCTCGTCCGTCCCGCTCGCCTTCCTTTCATGCCTTCCACCAGCCACAGGACCTCCCCTCCCTCGCCCTCCCCTTCCACCTCTGCCCCCACCTCTCTCCCTAACCTTCCTCCCCCTCCCACCTTTCAACTTCCTAATATCTCCACCAACCTCGCTCACTTTCCTCCCAACGCCTTCAAGGTACGTATAGTCGTTCATCAACGTACCCCACCCGTACTGGTTCATCGGCACGTAGGTAACCGGATCTCGTACTCCCGAGCAGTTGTAGAGTACCTTGTGCGTTGTCGAGCATGGCAGTGAGCATGATTTAAAGAAACAGCGCGGACAGGTGTATTTGGATATGTTGAGTTTGCAGTGGGCGCAAAGTGTTGGTGTCGCTGTTGGTGGGCGGGGAGTTGAGGGACCGGCTTCGAATTCTATCTCTGGATCTGCCGAGACGGTGGAAGAAGTGGTAATGTTGGGTAGTACCGCCTGTCCAGCCGTCTCCGAGAGGGACGCGGTGGACATGGTGGTAGTTTGGAAATTTCAGGAGGGACGCCCCAGCTGGTCGGCTATGAAATTTCTCGCGGCGAGCTTAGTAGCCCCTGAACGGGCCAAATGACAATTTCGTTTCTGGGGGTAAGAGCAAGACCTTTTTTTTATGTTTCTCGATAGCAATTAAGAACAACAGCATATAAAAATGAAAACCTTCTAGACGGATGGACCAAAAAAGACAAACAACGAAGGATGGGCGTATGCCGGCACACGTAGTGACAGACAAAGATTGAGCGAAAGCGTTGGATTTAACGAGAGGAACTTATGCAGCCTCGGGAACATATTTAGATGTCGTCCGAGCTAAAGTCGATCTCAACCTTCTGTCCGGGCTCGAAAGCGGGGAGGCCTAATGTCGTCGAGACGTCAGTTCGAATGTTCGTTTCCAAGCCATTCTGATCCTCAACAACGTACCTAGATACGGGCAGCTCGCACACCTAAACGCATCTCCAAGATAACAGCTTCCACAGCTGCTCGTCGCTTTACTGGCCATCTTGGCAGCCTTAGCCAACCTCTCCTTCTCGCTCAACTGCACCTCTTTCGTCTCCCCACTCTCACTACCGTCGAGCATCACGACGACACGACGTTTAGTGATCTCTTCTTCCTCAGCCTTTTCGATCTCAGCGAGGCCGCAGGAACAGTTCTTGCACGCCTTCTTGCGGCGGGGAGCGTCTGCTGCAGGAGGTTCGCATGGGGTCGGGCGTTTAAGGTCGTCGGGAGTGAGGAGGGCGGTAGGGTCGATAGAGGGAGTGGAGGGTCCGCTGGAGAGGGTCCAAAGTGCTTTCTTGGAAGCCTTGTCACCTTTAGCGAGCTTGCGGAGGGGGACGGATGCAGGTGGGGCAGGGGTGGACGAGGACGATGAAGGCTCGGAGGGAGTAGTCGACCACACCGTCGTGGTCGTGGTAGTCTTCTTCTTGAGCGAGAACGATGCGGTCGACGAGTAAGCAGGCTTCTGAGCAGTGATGATGGACTCTGAGCCAGGTAAAGCGATGAACCCGTTCAGGGTAATTTCAGGGGAGATGTGAGCGTGTGTTTCGGTCGACAAGTTGGTCAAGGTGAGTGTGCCATTGGGGACAAGTGCTGGGAAGATGAGCTTGAGGAGTTCAGACACTCGAGGTGCGAAGGTTTCGTAGTCGCTCGTGGACAGTACGACAGTCACGTTCGCATACTTGTTTTCAGCGAGAGTAGTGGCTGAGATAATGATGGAAAGAGGGGGTGGGGGTTACAGGAGGTCAGTGATTGAGCTCTCAATAAAATGGCATTAAGCCCATTGGAGGAAATCGTGCGACTGGACCCGTGTACTCACCTTCGTCCAGAATACGATCAGCCATCTGCTTCTCGACCTCTCCAGCGCTCACGATAGCAGCTTGGTACGTGCCATCGTGAGCGGTTGCAGGAGATCCGATGACCAAATGGGCACCTTCGACTTTGGAATCGGGTTCGGTAACGGTGGAGGTAACGACAGACTCCTTGAGAGAGACGATGTGCTGCGGTGCGGCTGGGACAGCGACTGGTGCCATTTTTTATTTATGTATTATTATGAATGCAAAAACGACTCTGAGGGAGTGAGAGGAGGGGGGAGTGAAGGTTGTGGTAGTCACAAGTTCAAAAAGTTGGTATGGACTCTTTTTGTACGTCGTTTTTTGAAAAATGTGGGGAGAGGTTTCGTCGTGGTCGGCGTATGGCGATATATTTTGCTTTGGAATCCTCCCGAGTTCCAGCGATACACCTCATACATGACTAAAACGCCCCAACGACAAGGGTTCACACGGCTTCGGCCGATGTTCGTTTTTTCGACTCCCACTCCTCCGCGCTTTTATTCGCGCGAATAGCGAGGGTCTTATTCGCAAAGAAAGTAAGCCAATAACGACAATCCTATTAACCCATCGAATAAAATGAAACGAGAAAACTCCAGCTCTGTCAATCGACGTCCGAGCGCTTCTTCCTCACGGGGCTGCTTAGACTTAGTGGCACCAGTCGACTCCGAAATTCGGCCACTTGGTTGCTCGGCGCTCCGGAAGATTCCAAGGTTTTCCCAAGACGATTACGCTCTAACTTTCCGCAGCACCTAAAAACGAAGGCGCTTCATTCTTTCAAGGCGAAATTGTTAGCCTCCATTTGAGCTATGGCCGTTGGTCTCCAATCTGTCGCGAGCAGCACTCTCATTCGGTCGATAAGCGCTGACATCTTCAAATGCGGTGGGATGAACCTTCGAAGAAAAAAATAGGAGAGGGGACATCATCAGCGCCCATCAAGTAAGAAAAGCGAAACAAGTCGAAGCACAAGGCACTTGTGATGAGTAACCACGTCCACATACCTGTCAATGGGCGTCTCCATCGCCTTCCTCACCGCTCGTGCCAACCCATCCCGATCCCCGATTTTCACATGATACACATACGGCTCATCAACACCCAGGTATAGCAACCCATCCTGCTGCGCTCCCCACTTGTCTCTATTGTCCGGGTCCTTCTCGTCCCACGTCCGAATGGGGTTGATAAACGGTACGCCTAAACAAAGCGCTTCGTACGGAGTAGGGCTTAAGAACGGCCGACCGATACCCAGGAGAGCTTTACTCTGCCCTACGAAGCGTTGGAAGGCAGGTCTCTCCATACGCTCGACCGGAGTAATCCCAGGCGGCTGATGAGGGTTGCTGTCTTTCGGCATTTCGTCGTATTTGAACTGCCCGAACCAAGTGATGTTGTCCGTCCTCGCAAGATCGGCGAAGAAAGGGTCGTCGATCTGGTTTTTCACGACGCCTTGAGGATCCGGAAAGAGGTATAACTTCTCCAAGAAGAATTTGAGAAGTTTTGAAAAGACGTATACTTGACTCGGGCGTTCCGCGAACGGAGTGAAGGGGGTTTTGAGACACGTCCTTTCGAGGCTGTACCCGACGTAGAAATTGTCCTTGCCGGCGTCATTTCCTTTCGGCCAACGTGCGAACGGCTCGGGGGAAATAATGAAGGGAGCTCCTAGAGGTCCATAAGAATAATTCCACCAAAGGGCGTTGAAAACCTTCCTGTTGAACGGGCTCCGCATCAGTGCTCTCCGCGGAGGAAGGCATAATTCCACACGAATCCCGCGCACCATATTGGAATATTAAGATGAGTCGAGTTGGGAGGAGGCACCGGGAGATCTAAGCCGGGAGGAGCGTAGACACAGGTCGAGTTACCGAGACACGGCTTCGACCCCCACGGCTCGTATTCCCATATGATTATTTGGATGCTGGCGTGGTGGCGTCTCCAGAGGTCGTACACGTGATTTGGGCCGTTCGCGGCCAGCATAGAGTACCCAAGACCATGTATGGCGTCTATCTGCAACGTGGGACGGTTGAATCGCGATAAGGGCGAAATTTCGAAGCGACCAAAAAAAGTAGTATGTGATCGCGCACCATTGCATCGCACCAAACATTTTCGCCTTGCACGTCTCCTTTAAGCGCTTTCCTACAGTGATCCCAAGCAACGAGGACCTTTGTGGTATAAAACGAGCGTTGGGTAAGTCTCACTAGGGCACCGTCGGAAGGGCGGGCCGGGCGCCGGCGTTCGTCACTCACCACCTTGTCTTGATTCTTATTGCACGGACCTTCGCCACTCTGGCAATCTTCCAGCTTCCGTTCGAATACGTGGTTGAAATCTTCAACGGTCTTCAAATCCTCCTTCCATTTGCCATCAAGGGCTATGCTGACGGGGTCGGGCGGGATATAGGTAGAGACTAAAGGGCTGGACTGGACGCGATCTGAAATGTAGCTTTTGGACCCGCCGAGATCTAGTAGCAGAGTGATTGATAATAGGGCGACGATGAAGACCACGAAGCGCAGACTTCGTGGTTGTGGTAGCATAGTAGTAGCGAGTGAGTAGAAAGTTCGCCCCCCGACGGCGAGCTTGCTGGCAGTCAAGGAAGTAACAAAATAAACGCCAGGGACCGGGATTTAGAAGAGCCGATGAAATACATAAGCATCGGCATTGTGGAGGGAAGTCGAACGCGGGGAAGCGGGCCTGGGGTACCAGCGCTCCGTCTCTTATTCGCTCGCAATCAGCGCACAACAAACACTTCGGGTCTTTTATATCCCAACTTTCCTTGTGACCCATCTTACCACCTCTTACCACATTGATCATTGTTCAAATCAAGCGCTTAACCGCAGCACCCTTGGTCGTCCTTACCACCGAGTTGTCTTTATGCAAGCGATACGATGCAACTTTTCCAGACCTCCCCTTGCCACCTCCGCAATTAGAGGTGCATTGTGGTCGCCTGCTAGAGGCACTCCGAAATTCGGCCACTTGGTTACTCCGCGGCGCTCAGGGAGATTCAAGCATTTTCCCAAGACGATTACACTTCCAACTTTCCACTGCTTTCCCCCCCCCCCCCCCAAAAAAAAAGAAAAGAAAAAAGAAGGCCGCTTCATTCTTGCAAGACGAACTTGGTAGCCTCCATTTGCACTACGGCCGTTGGTCTCCAATCTGTCGAGACCAACACGCTCATTCGGTCGATAAGAGCTGACATCTTCATATGCGGTGGGATGAACCTTCGGAAAATAAAAGGAGAGGGGACATCATCAGCGCTCATTCAGGCAAAAAAAGCGAAGCAAGTCGAAGCGCGGGGCACTTGTGGCGAGTAACGACATCCACATACCTGTCAATGGGCGTCTCCATCGCCTTCCTCACCGCTCTCGCCAACCCATCCCGATCCCCAATTTTCACATAATACACATACGGCTCATCAACACCCGTGTGTAGCAACCCATCCTGCTGCACTCCCCACTTGTCTCTATTGTCCGGGTCCTTCTTGTCCCAACCCCGGATGGGATTGATGAACGGTACGCCCAAACAGAGCGCTTCGTACGGAGTAGGGCTTAAAAGCGGTCGACCGATGCCCAGGAGAGCCTTACTCTGCCCTACAAAGCGTTGGAAGGCGGGCCTCTCCATGCGCTCGACCGGAGTTATCCCGAGCGGCTGATGAGGATCGCTGTCTTTGGGCATGCCGTCGAATTTGAACTGCCCCAGCCAAGTGATGTTGTCCGTCCTCGCAAGATCGGCGAAGAAAGTGTCGTCAATTTGGTTTTTCGTGACGCCTTGAGGGTCCGGAAGGAGGTACGACTTCTCCAAAAAGAATTTGAGCAACTTGGCAAAGACGTATACTTGACTCGGGCGTTTCGCGAACGGAGTGAAGGGAGTCTTGAGGCAGGTCTTTTCGAGGCTGTACCCGGTGTAGAAATTGTCTTTGCCCTTGTCACTTCCTTTTGGCCAGCGCGCGTACGGCTCGGGGGAAAGAATGAAAGGAGCTCCTAGAGGTCCATAAGCGTAATTCCACCAAAGGGCGTTGAAGACCTTCCTGTGGACATGCTGTTTGTCAGCGAACGAAGACATAATTCTGCACGAAATCCCGCGTACCATATTGGGATATTAAGATGAGTCGAATTGGGAGGAGGCACGGGAAGATTTAAGCCGGGAGGAGCGTAGACGCAAGTCGAGTTATTGAGACATGGTTTCGACCCCCACGCCTCGTATTCCCAGATGATTATTTGGATGCTGGCGTGGTGGCGTCTCCAGAGGTCATACACGTGATTCGGGTCATTCGCAAGCAATATAGAATAGCCGAGGCCATGTACGGCGTCCATCTGCAACATGGCCGGTTAATCGAGATAAGGGCGAAGTTGAAAACGAAAAAAAAAGGTACGGCGCACCATTGCATCGCACCAAACATTTTCGCCTTGCATTCCTCCTGTAAGCACTTTCCTGCAATGAGCCCAAGCGAAGAGGACCTTGTGGTATAGAATGAGTGTTAGGTAAGTCTCACTTGCAACATCGAAGGGGTGGAGGTGCGGGACTCGTTCAGCACTCACCACCTTGTCTTGATTCTTCTTGCACGGACCATTGCCACTCTGGCAATCTTCCAGCTTCCGTTCAAACACATAGTTGAAATCTTCAACGCTCTTCAAATCCTCCTTCCATGTGCCATTAAGCGCGATGCTGACGGGGTCGGGCGGGAAATAGGGAGAGACTAAAGGATTGGACCGGACGCGGTCTGAAACGTAACTTTTGGACCCGCCGAGGTCGAGTAGCAGGGTTATTAATAGTAGTGAGACGATGAAGATCACGAAGCGGAGACTTCGTGGTTGTAGTAGCATAGTAGTAGCGAGTGAGCGGAAAGTTCGCCCCGATGGCGAGGAGTGTGATGATGGTGAGCGCTGTAAATGCTTGCTGGCAGCCAAGGAATTAACAAAATAGACGCCAGAGACGGGGATTTAGAATAGCCAATAAAAATCATCGGCATTGTGGAGTGGCAGTCGAGGGTAAGCGGGGAAGTAGGGGCTTAGACTCCTCGGCTACTTCCTGTTCGGAGCCACGTACACAACAGCAAACTTCATTCCTCCCATTGTGATATACCTTCCCCTCCCCCACCTCTTAATCATTTATCATGCATATGTGTGTGCCGATATCAAGGCGTTGAGTCGACAGCTCCCAGAGCGTGCAAATCGGCGCTTAACCACAACACTCTCGGTCGTCCAGTCTTTTTGTCTCAGATAACGCTGTTTCAATGAAGTGGCAACGGTGCACCTTTTTTCAGATCTCCCCCTTGCCACCTCCGTGATTAGAGGTGCACTGCGGTCTCCACGCGGTTGGCAATCGACGGGCCCCGCCAAGCCACAGTCCTACGCGATCGGCATGTCGTAAGATCCCTCTGCCTATTGCTCAGCTGCTGCGTCTAAAGGAACCACGCAACGAGCTATCCCGCCCGATGGTGGGTATCACGCGCTCATGCAGTCTCGGTGTGATCTAAGTAAGAACTTTGAAACGTGATAGACGTGTACAAGCACCGCGTACCACCCGGCGGTTCACAACCAGCCATTCGCAGTACTAGCAAACGTTGTCTCCGCAAGCAAGTAGCAGGCGGTGAAGACTATCCTATGAAACGTTGAAACGTCGAGGACAGATATAGAAGGAAAGAGTCTGCCAACGACTTCCAAGCGCTGTTTAGATCTCCCGGGATGCCCAGGTGGCAGCCGACTGTCCGATCTGGCCACTTGTCCATACTCAGCGCATCAAAAGATAACTTTCCACTCCCAAGACAAAGGTGCTCAGTCTTGCAAGACGAACTTGGTTGCCTCCATTTGTACTTTGGCCGTTGGTCTCCAATCTGTCTCCAGCAACACTTTCATCCGGTCGATTAGCGCTGACATCTTCATATGAGGTGGGATGAATCTTTCAAGAAGGAAAAAAAGTAGTCAGGACTCTTCAAGCAAAGTGAACAAGCCGAGACACGAGGCACTATGACGAATACCAAGTCCACATACCTATCAAGGGGTGTCTCCATCGCGTTCCTCACCGCTCTCGCTAACCCATCCCGATCCCCGACTTTCACATTATACACATACGGCTCACCAACACTCATATACAGCAACCCCTCCTGTTGCGCTCCCCACTTCTCTTTATTATCTGGGTCCTTCTTATCCCACGTCCGAATGGGATTGATGAATGGTACACCCAAACAGAGTGCTTCGTAAGGTGTGAGGCTCAAAGCCGGTCGACCGATTCCCAGGAGAACTTTACTCTGCCCTACGAGGCGTTGAAAAGCGGGTCTCTCCATACGCTCGACCGGAGTTATCCCAAGCGGCTGATGAGGGTTGCTATCTTCAGGCATTCCGTCGAATTTGAACTGCCCTAACCAGGTAATGTTGTCCGTTCTTGCGAGATCGGCAAAGAAACTGTCGTCGAGCTGATCCCTTGCCACCCCTTGAGGGTTTGGAAGAATGTAAAACGGCTCCAGGAAGAATTTGAGGAATTTCGCATAGACATATGCTTGACGAGGGCGTTCCGAGAATGGGTGAAGGGAGTTTTGAGACATGTCCTTTCGAGGCTGTACCCAACGTAAAAGTTGTCCTTGCCGGGGTTGTTGTGTTTTGACCAGTGCTCGAACGGCCCGGGGGCGAGAGTGAAGGGACCCCCTAGAGGTCCCTTAGGACCATTCCACCAATGGGCGTTGAAAACCTTCCTGTGGACGTGCCGGGCGTCAGTATCCACGGGCCAGGCAATTCTGCACGATCCCGCGCACCATATTGGTATATTAAGGTGAGTTGAGCTGGGAGGAGGCACTGGGAGATCTATTCCAGGAGGAGCGTAGGGGCAGGTCGAGTTGTGTAGACATGGTCTCGCGCCCCACTCCTCGTCCTCCCAGATGATCATATGCACGCTGACATGATGGCGCCTCCAGAGGTGGTACACGTGAGGTGTATCCTTTGCAAGCAGCATGGAGTACCCGAGACCATGTATGGCGTCCATCTGCAACGAGGGCGGTCAATCGAGATAAGGGCGAAGTTGAAACCGAAAAGTACGGCGCACCATTGCATCGCACCAAACATTTTCGCCTTGCATGCCTCCCGTAAGCACTTTCTTAAAGTGAGCCCAAGCAAGGAGGACCTTGTAGTAGAGAGAAGAGTGTTGGGTGAGTCTCATTTGCGAGATCGAAGCGTGGAGGGGCGAGAATAGTACGTCACTCACCACCTTGTCTTGATTCTTCTTGCACGAGCCATTGCCACTCTGGCAGTCTTCCAGCTTCCGTTCAAATACAGAGTTGAAATCATCAACGCTCTTCAAATCCTCCTTCCACTTGCCATCGAGCGCTACGCTGACGGAGTCGGGCGGGAAATAGGCAGATATTAGAGGATTGGACCGGACGCGGTCTGAAACGTAACTTTTGGACCCGCCGATGTCTAGTAAGAGGGTGATTGATAGTAAAGAGATGACGAAGACGACGAGGCGGAGGCTTCGTGGCTGTGGTAGCATAGTAGTAGCGAATGAGTGGAGCGTCGTGCCCAACGGCGACGGGAAGCGTGATGATGGTGAGCGATTAATTGCAAGGTGGCAGTCATGAAGAAAATATTGGAACTGTCTGAGGGAGTAAGCATACAGAGGGAAAGTAGGGAAACAGGGACCAGATCTAGCGCTCGGCATCTTATTTGTTTACAATATTAATGTCTCAAACCGCGGTCACAACAACTTGCCGCGCCCTCCGATAACCCGGCTTTTCCTCGTGAACCCACCACCTCTTAAACATGCACACTTATTCAGGCATATACTACTTACAGGCCAATCACAATGCACAGAAAGCTTCAAGTGCCTGTGGCTCACTGACACCCCAACGCCTTATCGCCCAATCCTCGCAGTTTCAGAGAACGCCGTTCGAACCAAAGGGAGCGGCAACAGTGCCAAATTCTCAGATCTCCCTTGCCACTTCCGCGATTAGAGCTATGTTGTTGGTTGGCAGGTACTGGTCGTCTTTGCAATCGACCAGCGCGCCGAGGGTGGTCATTTAGTCGTATATCAGCGGTGGCAGGATATGCCGCCACCCCGGCAGTCGCCCTTCCTCTGCAGCCCTCTTCTGTTTGTTCGCTGCTTTGGACCCTATTTCCTAGGAACACCCACAGATTTGGCCGCTCTACAACGTTAGACAAAGCTGGGTCCCTGTCACGTCTAATGATGGCGAGGCAATATGTGAGCCGAAGGTGCAAAAAAAAAAAAAAACAACTAGAGAGAATTCAAGTCTAGCCGAGCTTACGTAGTAGTCCGCTACATAACCTGATTACGAGTCGGTAACGAAGGTTGCTCGGGAAGTCGCCGTTGATTTTTTTTTTTTTTTTTTTTTTTGAAGTCTTTCTTCGGCACGTCGGCAGAGAGAACAACACGGACAAACAATCAAGGGTGTCAAAATGTTGTATGAGCGAGCGAGTAACTAGCCGACGACGACTATCCTCTTACGCATCGAGGACAAATACCGAAGGAAAGAATCCGAGTCCGTCACCGACGTCCGAGCTCTTTAGATCACGCCACTTATTGACTCTGCACTCCGGAAGATTCGACATTCTCCTAGTATGATGATGCTCTACCTTTATGGCTGCAGGAAAGCGCTTATCCGTCTAAGACATACTTGGTGACCTCCATTTGGACTTTGGCCGTCGGTCTCCAATCTGTCTCCAGCAACACTTTCATTCGGTCGAGTAGCGCTGACATCTTCATATGAGGTGGGATGAACCTTCCAAAAGAAAGGCTACGTAGCATCCACCAAGCAAGTGAGCTTCAAGTGCCTGTAGCTCACTGACACCCCGACGCCTTATTGTCCAATCCTCACAGTTTCGGAGCACGTCCGAACCAAAGGAAGCGGCAACAGTGCCGAATTCTCTTAGCTAGTGATACTATTCTCAGATATCCCTCTGCCACTTCAGCGTCACTAGCATGGGACAATATGCCAGCCCTCTATCTCAGGTGGGTTTAATTAGTCGGCGTCCAAGAGGCCGATACCTAGGAACCCACCCAAATTGACAAGGTAGGTCCCCTGCCGTGTCTGATGACGATGACGCAGATTGGCCAGTCCTTTGAGGTGGTGGGCAGAAGGTCAGAACAGCACTTTAATTATTATTATTATTATTATTATTATTGTCCAAACTTAGTCAAGCTCGCAGTAGTTAACTGCCTGAATTCAACCGAGTCGCTGAAATGAAAGTTGGTCGGGAATTCGCTACGGATGGTTTTTTAGTCTTTCTCGGCCAGTCGGCAGCCCGCAGACAATCAAGGGCGTTCACTCGACGGATAAACGACGGAACGTTAGGCCATTGTTACTTAACATGGAACTATATGCCCGCCCTCTCTTTCAGATTGGTTAGTCCGCGGACACGAGGCCATGGCGTCTCTATCATCCCGATCCCCTTTCCTCACGTGATACACATACGGTTCACCGACACCGGTATACAGCAACCCATCCTGCTGCGCTTCCCATTTGTCTCTATCCTCCGGGTTCCCTCGATCCCAGTTATCAATGAGGTTGATGAACGGTACACCCAAACAGAGTGCTTCGTCAGGAGTGGGGCTTAAATGTGGTCGACCGATTCCCAAGAGAACATTACTTTGGCCCACGGCACGTTGGAAAGAGAATCTATCCATTCGCTGGACTTGAGATATTCCGGGCGGGGGATTAGGATGGACTCCTTCGGGCATTACGTCGACTTTGAATTGCCCCAACCAAGTGATGTTGTCTGTTCTCACAAGATTGGCGTAGAAATCGTCGTTTAGCGGGTTTTCCTCAGCGCCTTGAGGGTTCGAAAGGATGTACTGGGGCTCCAAAAAGTAACTGAGCTGCCTCGCATATACGTACGCTTGACGAGGGCGTTGCGCGTGCGGGGTGAAGGGAGCTTTGAGACACGTCCTTTCAAGGCTGTAGCCAACGTAAAGGTTGCCCTTGGCGTTGTTACGTCTTTCTGGCCAGTAATCTTACGGCTCGGGAGAGAGGGTAAAGGGACCTCCTAGAGGTCGCGGAGATTCATTCCACCCATGCGTGTTAAAAACCTTCCTGTCCTCGTGCTGCAGTCAGTCTCCGCGAATAAGGCAATTAATCCAAGTTTCACAATCCCGCACCATATTGGAACATCCAGATGCGTCGAGTTATGGAGACATGCATGTTTCTCTCCCTGGTCCTCCCAGATGACCAGCTGCACACTGGCATGATGGCGTCTCCAGAGTTCGTACACGTGTGGTGTGTCCTTTGCAAGCAGCATAGAGTACCCGAGAGCATGGATGGCGTCCATCTGCAACGTGGGCGCTTACGGTAATCGAGACAAGATAGCTTTGCTAGGTCGAACCTCCCGTCACAGCTGCTCTCAAGGCCAGAGATCCTTCCGGAGGAGAGGGACCTCGTCCGAGGCGTGCCGTCAATATATGCGACGGCGCATCTTGACATTCAGGCGATGCAACCAAATCTTCGGCTTAGGCTAAATGATGAATTCGTAGGCATCAATGACTCTGACTTGAGCTCTTCGGCTAATTTGGAAGCACCCGGGAATTAAAACGACTCTCTGCCTTGATCACGCGATTATTGCCTCACAGCTAATTTTGGGGCTTGCAGGGGACGTTTACGCTAGGGTTATTGTTTAAAATAGAACCTACTAGACTTTACGTACTAGGCTAAATTAGCTATGGGCAAGATGGCAACGTAATTGTTGCCACCTCGCTTGGCAGCAACCTAAACACCCATCTCCTATATATGGTAGGATTAAGAAATTAGGATATAAAGCTGAGCGTACTTACGTGACTTTCCGAGTCGGCATCCTTCTTTCGACTGGGTTTTCTCGTAGAAATTCGAATCCATTCCTTCTTTTTCCTGATTTGCTGAACAATTCGAGCCTGGTTCCATCCAGGGTTGTTGCCGGTTCCGACGCTTGAACTGCATTCAGAGCTCAGAGTGTAGGAGGGGCCTCTCCCAGACTTGAGGTTTAGCAAGAAATATTTTCTAAAGCTACATTTTAGCCAACAGGAAGTCAACCACTGCTGATCCGATATGAGGACAGCAGAACGTGAAATCCAGATGGGCTGACGATTGCACGAACGGTCGAGCGAGTAGCGAAATACGTGATAACAGTAAACTAAATGCAATTGAATGGAAGCATTGCTTTGAAAAGGTCAGAGGACGGTTTCCGCCTTGAGAGCAGCAGCGCCGAACAAGCGGATGGATCTAATCGAGATCACCCCTTGCACGAACCGCGACCTTACCTTCACCCTGGACATAAAGCACTCCTTCCACTGTTAGAAAAGAAGCCTCCCGGGGTTCGGTACCGACAAGCAGGGTCCAAGTTAGGGACACGGACGAACGTTCGAATCAATTGCGAAGATCCGTCACGGCAATCATTCCTTGAACAGGAATTCCATGATCGAGAACCCTGCAAAGGTCACGAGGGACTTGTCAGTTACGCATGGTTTGTGCGAATACTGTGGAGGTGAGGCTCGTGCGCTGCGATTGTGCCCCTGACTTAAAAGCTAAAGCTAACGTTGGAAGTGAGGTTGGTCGTCAGAGTTCATCCGACCCTCATTAAGCCTTTCCCTCTCATCCTCAGCCTTTCCCCTTTACTCCCTTACCATTCCAAAATTGCTGCGCCCTCTGCATCTTCACCTGAACAAAGTATCATAGTGAATGGCTGACTCGGACTCAACCGCGCCCAAGCTCGCGGAGGACGCGCAGCTACAAAAGGCTGTAAGAGTGTTTTCAGGACTTGAGAGAGCAGGGTTACTGAGATATTATCCACAAGCGAGATATCCTTAGCGGAATGTCCTCCCGTCGACTCGATCCTGCCACAATCAAAATAACAGAAACCCAAACGGGCAAAAAGGGCGGTCAAGGTGTCGTTGTTATTGGAACTCTCAGTCCCCCTGAAGCATTGAAGGAATGGTTTCCCGAACTGAAAGTAGCTGTGAAGAAGCTCGAATGGAAGCGGGATGATGCCGAGGAGTCCGCAAAGTTTTTCAAGGTATCGTCGGCCGCCGGTTGCAACAACCGTTTTGATCGTTCTAACCGCTCTATATCAGTCTTTTGTGAACGAGCTCGCCCTGATGGCATCACTTTCTCACCCAAATATTGTTATGCTCGTCGGATTTGTCGAAGACATGCAGAAAGGAGACGCTTGGATGATTTTGCCTTGGGAAGCAAACGGCAACGTTCGAGAATTTTTGCAGACAGGCGAGTGGGATATGCCGGAGCGTATATCGCTTGTAAGTGCGATTTACAACGCCAGGAAATATTTTATTGGCTGAGTCCAGGTAACTATAGATTCAAGATACAGCAAAGGGTCTGGAGTATCTGCACCATCAGCAACCCCCCGTATGTCATGGTGACCTCAAATCCGTGAGTTCTCGAGTGCCCTTTCAGGAACTGCAGCCTAACCCAATTGTTATTCAGTTCAACATCCTTGTCAACTCCTCATACCGTGCAGTTATTACTGACTTCGGATCAGCTCGTATCCGTCAAAGCCTCGCATCAGAGAAAAATGAAAATGAGGGAGCTGGAGCTCCGATCTTTGAGGACGCAGACACAGGGTCAATCCCACCGAAGGTCCAATTCAACGTGTCCACTATGGAACTCACCTTGACCGGGCCGAAGTTTTCCCTACGGTGGACGGCTCCCGAGGTGCTAAATAACGGGATCCAGAATTTACCCAGCGACGTGTGGGCTTTGGGATGGGTCTGCTGGGAGGTAAGTATAACCACGGCTCGACTGATGTTCACTATCCCTGACTCCCGGCTACGCTCGACATCAGGTTGTTACTGGTAGAATCCCATTTGAGGACCTCAATCGCGAGTCGGTCATTATAGTACACGCCATAAATGGGAGATTACCGGCGATTCGGGAAGATGCGGGTTTATCCCAGGTTCTTCAGCTCTGCAGTTTGATATCGGATTGTTGGCTCTTAGATCCAACCAAAAGGATCAATGTTTCCGGTTTTTGGCAAAAGGTTCGGAAAATGGTAAGTGATTTGGTACAGCGAGGGGCAATTAATTCTGAAATGAATCTTTCTAGCCTTCCGTGGTTCCTTCGAGTTATTCCGTCGGTGATCAGAAGATTCGGTCTGCGAATCTGCTCATCCAGCTCGGAAAAACATACAGCCTTCAGGACGACCAAGTGATGGCCGAGTCCTACGCCCGGTCAGCCCTAGATGTTGCGAATCGAACGAAGAATGCTTTGGCGAAGGCGAACGCTTTAGACTGCCTTGGGGATATCTACAGCGCTCAGTCGAAGAATTTGGAAGCAGAGGAGGCTTTCATGAAAGCACACGAGATCTACTCTCGCCTCGGCAACGACCTGGGTGCCGCAAACGCGTTGGAAGGCCTGGGCAATACCTATTACCCTCAGTCGAGGCATCAGGAGGCTGAGAAGGCTTTCACGGAAGCGCACGAGATCCACTCGCGCATCGGCAATCACATGGGTGCCGCAAACACGTTGCTCGGCTTGGGAAATATTTATACCGTCCATTTGAGGTATCCGGAGGCGGAGAAAGCTTTCATGGAAGGGCACAAGATCCACTCCCGCATTGGTGATGACAGGGGTGCCGCCAACGCGTTGCTCGGCCTGGGCAACATCTACGTCCTCCAGTCGAGGGATCAGGAGTCGGAGAAGGCTTTCACGGAAGCGTACGAGATTTACACTCGCATTGGCAATCACATGGGTGTTGGAAACGCGTTGCGTGGCCTGGGCGAATCCTACGTTGCTCAGACGAGGGTTCGGGAGGCGGAGAAGGCATTCACGGAATCGCACGAGATCCATTCTCGCATCGGCAGTCACATAGGCGTTGCAGATGCGTTGTTCGGCCTAGGCAGGGTCTATGCCATTCAGTCAAGATGTCAAGAGTCGGAGAAGGTTCTCACGGAATCGTACGAGATCCACAGTCGAATCGACAATCACCTGGGTGCCGCACGAACGTTGTTCGGCCTGTACGCTCTATATATCAGTCAGTCGAGGGATCAGGATGCGGAGAGGGTGTACGCGAAAGCGCTGGAGATCTGCTCTCATATTGACAATCTCGGCAGCGGGAGTCAATTAAGCAGCCTCGCAATGACCCCCAGTGACCAGCGCAGAGACAGCGATGAAGAGGCATTCAACCACCAAGCAGCTACCTCTTCTGATCATGCTGAGCACGGTGGCAGTAAGGCACAAACACTGTTCGCCCTCGGGATGGATCATTATACCCAGCGCAGATACCCCCAGGCCGAGGGTGCTACGACCGAGGCCCTTGTCATTTCAATCAGCACTGGTAACGAGGAATGTCAAGCCCATGCTTTGTTGCTTTTGGCGCAGATATCCAGGTCCCAGTCAAGGTATGACGAAGAGAAAGCAGCACTAGTTCAAGCCGAAACTATCTTTCGGAGAATCAATAAACATACGACCCACGCAGCAATATTGGATCGGCTCGGTGATGTCCACTTCGAGCAGGGCACGTACCACGAAGCGGAGGAGTTTTACCGCCTTGCCCAAGCCATATTCTTGAGCATAGAAGATGTTCGCGGTGAAGCTGCCGAGTTGCTCAATCTTGGGACGTTGTACCTCCGCCAGCGTCGATATGACGAGGCGGAGGAGTGCTTCAGCTGCAGCCGCGTAGCATACGCTAAGATTGTCGACGCGGAGGGTGAAGTGGAGGCGTTGGAAGGACTGATGGGAGCACACGCCCTGCAACGCAAATTCGTCGATGCGATGGCTGAATGTGCCGAAGCTCGCGAAATGTACGGGCGAATGGGCCTGCCAATGAGTAGGATCTGTGTGGAGCTTTGGGGACTCCTGCAGCTAGAGGTTCAACCAATCAGATCGGTGCTAGCGGGTCTTTTCCAATAGTAATTGTTCACTGCTGTGCGGTGAGGTAGGCAATCATAGGTCCGTAGATTGAATCGCTGCTCGAATAGCTGATGAATCCTGTTTTCCAGGCGGCTCTTAATACACTTCTTGGGTTTCGTTGACATATTTCCGGCTTCTTCTCGCTGCCTTCTATTTTGATCATGTCCCATCTCGCTCACTGTACGGCGAACATCTCTATTTGTATTGCCGATCGGGCTCTGTAAATCAACCGTTTCACATGCACCTGGCTCCTCTTCATCTCTTTTCTAAAAGGCGAGGCATTGAATAGCCTGGGTCATACACATGCAGCTCAATGCAGCTACCTAGCCGCGGAGGGTTTGTACATTCGAGCCTAAGAGATTCACTCCCACCTCGGGGATGAGCGTGGAGTGGCCGAGCACCTGGGCTGGATTGGCTATGATTTCTGGCTACCAAAGAAAGTACCACGAAGCTGAAGAGTCATTCCTCAAGGCCGAGGCAATCGATAGCTCTCAGACATTGGGGATATACTCCGACGAGCGAAAGCCTTGATATCCCTTGCCAAGACACAAGCGCACCAGTCGAAATCAACGGGGGTGAAAGAATCACTGGACGAAGCTCGAGCGATCTCCTACCAAATCAGCCACCCGCTAAGTCGCGCATGAATACTTCGCGCACTGTACATGAAACAGTGATTGTGCACCGGAGCTGGTGGATTCCGTCCCAGTTGCAAGGAACGAGCCGTCAATGTCAAAAGGGAGTAAAGGCTGAGGTGCAGTAACTATATGTCGGGGTGGCGTAAGTCCAGTCCCATTTCGGCGCGGTCTCCCTTTTCCGACGTACTTGGCAAAAACGAAGACTCGGACGACGGGGCAGCCCTCACATCCCACAACCGAAACGCGTTATCTCTGCTCGTCGTTAAAAAAGTCCTCCCATCCACACCAGCTTTCAACGCGCTAATCGTATTGGTAGCCGGATCCGCGCCGTTCGCGGGGCATGGGTACCTCTGGACCAACCGCGCATTCGTCAAGTCGACAGTCCACACTCCGTTTTCGTGCTCGTTTTCCGAGGTCGTCGCTGCTACGACCGTCGAGGTGCCCGGCAGCGAAGCGAGGAAAGGGATGCATGTGTTTGGGATGGACAAGCGAGATGAAGGGAAGGTTCCAGAACACCGTGCGCGTCAGAGGTCTGGTTGAGGCTGAGCATCATGCTGCCGTCGGGTCGTTGTTGTTCCCGCGACGCCAAATTGTTGTTGTTCTTCCCTAAAGCGGAGAACGTAAGGTCGTCATATTCGATATTAAATGCCGTTGCTGTTGCGGTGGTCCAGTCATTAGCAGGAATAGCAAATGTTGTGTTCGCGATTGGGTAACCAGCCAACAACGACTATCCTATTAGGACAAATACGGAAGAGAAGAATCCCTCACCGACGTCCGGGCTCTTTTCCTCGCCGGTTGTTAGTGTATCTGTCGACTCTGAGATCAGGTCACTCGTTTACTTTGCACTCTGGGAGATTCGACATGCTCGATGGTGATGCGATAGCTTTCTGGCCCTAATAAAGCGCTTATCCGTCCAAGACATACTTGGTGACCTCCATTTGGACTTTGGCCGTTGGTCTCCAATCTGTCTCCAGCAGCACTTTCATTCGGTCGAGTAGCGCTGACATCTTCATATGAGGCGGGATGAACCTTCCAAAAGAAAAGCTACTCAGCACCCATCAAGCGAAGGGAACAAGTCGAGAAACGACGCAATGTGACGGGTACCACATCCACATACCTCTCAATAGGCGTTTCCATCGCCTTCCTCACCGCTCTCTTTAATCCATCCCGATCCCCCTTCCTCACGTGATACACATACGGCTCGCCAACACCGGTATACAGCAACCCATCCTGCTGCGCATCCCATTTATCTCTATCTTCCGGGTCTTCTCGATTCCAGTTATCAACGGGGTTGATGAACGGCACACCCAAACAGAGTGCTTCGTAAGGAGTAGGGCTTAAATGTGGTCGACCAATTCCCAAAAGAACTCTACTTTGGCCCATGACGCGTTGGAAAGAGGGTCTATCCATTTGCTGGACTTGAGATATTCCAGGCGGCGGAATAGGAGGGACTCCTTCGGGCATTCCGTCGCCTTTGAATTGCCCCAACCACGTGATGTTGTCCGTTCTCGCAAGATTGGCGTAGAAAGTGTCGTTTAGCGGGGTTTCCCCGACGCCTGGAGGGTTCGAAAGGATGTACTGGGGCTCCAGAAAGTAATTGAGCTGTTTCGCATATACGTATGCTTGACGAGGGCGTTGCGCGTGCGGGGTGAAGGGAGCTTTGAGACACGTCCTTTCAAGGCTGTAGCCAACGTAAAAGTTGCCCTTGGCGTTGTTGCGTCTTTCTGGCCAGTGATCGTACGGCTCGGGAGAGAGGGTAAAGGGACTTCCTAGAGGTCGCGAAGATCCATTCCACCAATGCGTGTTGAAAACCTTCCTGTGGTCGCGCTGCAGTCAGTCTCCGCTGACAGGGCAATGAAACCAAGTTTTCGCAGCCCCGCACCATATTGGAACATTCAAATGCGTCGAGTTGGGGGGAGGTACCGGGAGATCTAAACCGGGAGGAGCATAGACGCAAGTCGAGTTGTGGAGACATGCATGTTTCGCTCCCTGGTCCTCCCAGATGATCAGCTGCACACTGGCATGATGACGTCTCCAGAGTTCATACACGTGTGGTGTGTCCTTTGCGAGCAGCATAGAGTACCCGAGAGCATGAATGGCGTCCATCTGCAGCGTGGGCGCTTAATCGAGGTAAAAGGCAAGTTCAAACACAAAAGTGGGACGCACCATTGCATCGCACCAAACATTTTCACCTTGCATGCTTCCTCTAATTGTATTGCTAAACTGGGACCAAGCAAGGAGGATCTTACGGTAGAAAAAAAGAGCGTTGGGTAAGTCTCACTTGCGAGATCGAAGGGTGGAGGGACAAGACGAGTAGCCCGTCGTCACTCACCACCCTGTCTTGATTCTTCTTGCACGGGCCCTCGCCACTCTGGCAGTCTTCCAACTTCTGCTCATATACGTAGTTGAAATTATCGACGTTCTTCAAATCCTCCTTCCACTTTCCATCAAGCGCTATGCTAACGGGGTCGGGCGGGAAGGAGGCCGAGGCTAGGGGATTGGACTGGAGGCGGTTGGAAACGTAACTTTTGGACCCGCCGACGTCTAGTAGAAAGGTGATCGACAGCAGGGAGACGATGAAGAGAGCAAAGCGGAGACTTCTTGACTGTAGTAGCACTGGCATACTATTCGTGACTTGAGGTCGTCCCCGACGGTGAGGGAGTGTAATGACGGTGAGGGCTGTAGATGCTAGCTGGCACCATTTCCCTTGGCATCCAAGTATTTTCAGACAAGCACAGGCAATTTAGGGCCGTCAAAAAGGGGGCTTGGTCAACGGACGGGTCACGACCGAATTGGTCGTGCGATCGTTCGAGCTGTTGACCGTTTTCGACGGGGTTTCAACCAATCACGTGCGCGTTGTCCCATTCCCGGCACCAACTCCGTTGGCCGTTTGCTCTAATACCTTTGGTGAACCGAAACGATCTTTTCACTGCCAGCCGCAATAACATAGCACCAGCCCCCATATTATGCAGCAGAGGTTGAGCGTAAATTCTTCTCCCGCTCATTTATTTATCATCTTATTGTAATCATGTCCAGATACAGAGAGAGTCCAGCTCTCGGGACTCTTTCACCACGCCCCGCCTCCCAAGCCCGCCGTCGCTGTCCATCGTTACTGGCTACTACTTTTCACGTGTAACTGAATCAACATCTGTACCTACTGTTCAGTCATTGATACCTCATTGATCGGGCTCAGGCTCGTCGAACCCCATCTGGAGCAACCATATCGAAATTCCGATCTAGTATGTACCCGCCAAAGGTCGCCGCTTCGCACTACGACAAGATGCCTGCCATCGAGGGCGGTTCTTCTACTATTCCAGCACCCAACCCATCGAAGGTGTACGCTGTCCCTAGGAGGATTGAAGGAAGGCGCTATCCTCTCGTCCGTCACACCGTACAGATATAAAAAAATAATTTGGCCCCTGTAACCTCGATAAGAAAGGGGGGTTCTTGTATCCGTTAGGATCCATGCGGCTTTGTGCCAGGTTCCCATTTAGGGTGCGCTATGGTTTCTGCGGCAAATTCACGCGGTCAATTTCGGGCTCTCTTTCTAAGCCTCAGAGACGGAAATTGGAGAGGTCGTGGTCTGACGGCAACACGATAACCGCGTACAAAAAGAGGCGGTAGCGGCGGGATCCTAACTGCACCGATGTCGAGTGATCACCGACTAAGCCTTGGCCGCTTTCGGCCAAGCTTGGTTTAGTGGAGCAAAATACATCCTTGATTACAAGCATGGATGACATGACGAAGGCCATTGGGGTTATGGAGGCAAGGAAGATGACGAAGGGAGAGCCGCCGTTGAGGAGGATGCAGACGACGAGGAATCTGAGAACGAGGCGGATGCACTACCATAAGTATACTATGGCAACTATCTGATGATATAGTAGCTTATGGAAGTATTAGAACATACTTCGGGTAATGCAAAAGGTCTCCTAGGGATTTTCGGACGTTTTTGGGCAATCCGGCGAGGCCTCTATGTACCTCGTTGAGCCGAAGGTGGGCAAAGGCTGAAAAAAATAGAGAGAATTCAAGTCCGGCTGGCTTGTCTAGTAGTCCGCTGTATAACCCGAGTCGATGATCAGGGTTGCTCGGGAGGTCGCCGTCGATTTTTTAGTCTTTCTTTGGCTAGTCGGCAGGGGAGAACAACATCAAGGGTGTTCACTTGGCCATCGTCACTAGCATCGGACAATATGCCGGTCCTCTATCTCAGGTAGGTTAGTCGGCGTCCACGAGTCCATAGCGTCTCTATCCTCCTCCGGAACCCAACAAACAGTGGGCTCTCGGACACATTTAATCCCGTCAATTCCGAATCCGCTTCGAGCTGAATAACCTTATTACAAGTCAGCCATCTTAGGTGGACGGGGGAGAACGAACAGTGTGAAATACACGCACCTTGCACGCCTTCGATGTCCATGGGACGAGTCCCGTCTCTAATAGATGTGATGACGGTCTTGATAAGACTCACGTCGCATTGAATGAACTCGTATTTCAGCCTCGAACCTTGAGGGAGCGAGGCAATGATCTGTTCTGCGTTCGATTGGTTGCGACCGCGTAAGATGATGTGGGCTCGACCTTCCATAATTGGATTAGGCAGAGCCGCGCAAACTTCAAATAGACAACAATGATGGAACGCCCACTCTTCCCAAGAACAGGCTCACGTCGTATTGAATGAGCCTGTATTTTGAGTCTGGAGCTTGGGGGAACGAGGCAATGGTCTGATCTGCTTTCGATTGGTTGCGACCGAATAAAATGATGTGGGCTCGACCTTCCATATTTGGATCAGGTACAGCGCGCAAACTTCAGATAGACAATAACAATGAAACGCTCACCCTTCACCGCATTAGCAAATGCTTTCGCGTGGCTCCTCCAACCCCGGATGTTCCTCCCACGAAATGGGCCGTGGGACGATATGATGTGGAAACGGTCGAGTTGGTCTCGCGAACGCTGACAAGGGATGGCATGGCAAACGAGGAATATAGGATGAAACTATATGAGAAATTTATTGAAAGGGGAGGGGTTTCTGAGTCTTTCTGTTTTTTTTTTTTCGAGCGATGAATATGGGCTTAAGACCTGTAGGCTCCTGGTGAAGAATGGAACGCTCACCCTTCACAAGAACAGGCTCACGTCGCATTGAATTTCGACTCGGAAGCTTGGGGGAGCGAGGCAATGATCTTTTCTGCTTTCGATTGGCTGCTACCGCATAAATGTTGTGAGCTCAACCTTCCATAATCGGATTAATTGGTACAGAGCGAACCCCAAATAAACAACAAGAATAAAACGCTCACCCTTCACCTCACGTCGCATTGAATGAACCCGTATTGCGACTCTGAAGCTTGGGGGAGCGAGGCAATGATCTGTTCTGCTTTCGATTGGTTGCGACCGCGTAAGATGATGTAGGTTCGACCACCCTACTCCCGCCCAACTCGTGGCCTTGCGGTATTTCCTCGCACCTGGTGGTCGAAGCGTCTTCTTTACGGCCCTACACCTGAGCGGAGCCTCTCTGTTTATCGCATCTGAAGCCTCGTGCCTTCTTTGAGCCGTTGTGTGGTTCGAGCAGTCCCGACAATGGCTGAAGCTTTGACGTTCTGGTTCGGCTCGGCTGACACGCTCGTCACAGTCACCACAAGTATAAAATCTCATCAGCTAGTACGATCTATTGATCCCTATTCCCGATCCTCTGAGAATGGCTGACCAGGCATCATCGTTATCTCCTATCTTTGCAGCACTTCTAGAGTTGGAAGAACCTCGCAGCACATGGCCACACATTGAGCTCCAACAAGCGGCTATGGTATGCTCGCAATAACACGCTCCTCTAAATCAAGGCTTTCCTAACATTAGTTTTCTTTGTTCAAGGAGGGGGCTGTCAGCATGACTCTGCATCTCCTGATCGAGCCCCGGCATATCTACACCGAAGAAAAGGACGCTCTCTCAAGGGGATCGTTTGGGGAGGTGTGGTGCTCCTGGTTAATTGACAAGATTACAGGAGAATTAGTAAAGGTCGCGGACAAAAGGATATACCTGCGACCACAGGGTGGCCTGTCAAATCGAAGGCTACTCAGGGTAAGCCATTCTCCGTCCGACTCGGTCAACGGCTTTGTTAATGACTCTGGATCCAAGCACCTTCTTCGGGAAGTAGTTTCTTGGCATAAACTCGACCATCCAAATATCACGCCTTTTGTGGGCTACGTTTTTGACGGCTGCTCGGCAAGATTGTTATCAAACTGGCAGGACGGAGGGAATGTAAGAGAATACATGAAACAGCACCCCGTCGATGCTTTGCATATCGTACGTAGCGCCTTTAGTTTTCATATTAGCCCCACCTAATCCTCTTTATTCATAGGGGTATCAAGTTGCCAGTGGATTGGCGTATCTCCATAGCATGGATCCACAGATCGTGCATGGAGATGTCAAGCCTGTGAGTAGCCCCAAGCAATGGATAACTCCCTCATTGACACTCGGTTTTCAGGAGAATATTTTGATCGGCGCGGATGGGGTTGCAAGGCTCGTGGACTTCGGGTTGTCCATATTATTGGACGACGCCCTGTCCCAGGATCTGCGAACCTCAACTGGGTGGCAAACTACACTCCGGTATGGCGATCCTGTTTTGTTCAATGATGTCCCTCGGATAATCTACACAGACCTTTGGGTCATTTATGAGGTATGCTTTGTCAACGTTCTGTGGGTGCCTAATCCTATGAAAACTGACGGATTTGCCTGCCAGCTGGTAACTTCAAAACTGCCATACGATCACCGCACCACCAGACACGGGATCTTTCATTCAGTGGTCACGTACGATCTGCCAACTCTAAATACCCATGATGTCCCATACCCGGACCTCCTCTGGCCGGTTTTGGAGGCTTGTTGGTCAAAGGATGTATCCTGCCGCTGGCCTGCAGAGAAAATCGCATCTCATCTAGAGGGAGCCTTGACGCTCGACACATGATTACCATCCCCATTCCATTTGCATGTCTGCGAGGGGACGTGTTCTGCCAAAACGCCAATATATTCATCCGCATGCTGCTACTATGTTACTCATCATCATAATACCCAACATTAAAGATGTATCTCTCACTGTATTTCTGGCTGAATATGATGGCGCTCTTGGCAAAGCCTATCTCTCCTTGTAACCACAGCTCACGTGGTTTCTCTTTCGAGGCCGCAGAAACGGAAATTGAAGACTAATCATGAGGGACGGGCAGAGGAACTCCAGATCCGGGCCCCGACAATCACAAAGGTAATGGTGTCCAGGAAAAGAGAGGGGAGGGTGATTCTAATTGCACGGATGACGCATTCACAGCAACATCAGCGCATACGTGTTACATATATACTTCCCTACAAGTAAAGTACAACAACTGAACAGGGCTTGCTGGCATAAGAGGGTAGTTCAAGAGTTTTAAACAACGGTCCGCTGCTTATAACTGTACGAACAAACTCTCACCTGATCAGTCACGTCAATAAGACTCCCCCAAAAAAGGAATAATCAAAATCCCTGTTTTCCCCTCTTCTTATCCTAAGTCAAACGCCAAAATCACAAGGAACAAACCATCAGCTCGGGATCAAAGGGGGGGGGGGAACACCTCTAGAAAAAGAAAACGACGTACTCCGCTAAGGGTGCCATCATCCGTCTTCCTCTTCTTGCCCTTGGTGCTCGTCGGGGGAGGAAGAAACCCATCGTCCATCCTTCTCGGAGAAGTCGGTGGAGTTGGCGTGCCCATCATTATATCGCCTTCATCGTCGAGCGACGCCAGGCGTTTGTTGATGATCGCCGAGGCGGTAGGAGTGGGCGTGGTGCTGTTGTTTGACGAGGATGGCCAGATGTGGATGAGGGAGTCTTCGCCGCCGGTGATTATGCATCGGGACTAGGTGGCGGTTGGTGTTGACTTAGCAAAGGCAAAGCGGATATTGGGGAGAGTTTGTCTGGCCTTAACGCACCTCCTTGTGGTATAACACAGACCGAACGATACCCGAGTGTCCTAGAGTCTGATTACTTCTGAACACTCTCTCAACTTGCATCGAGTGAGGTGATGTTGGGTTGAACAACGCAAAATCGCCACTGCAGCACCCAAGAGAAGAACCATCCCACCAGTCAGCTTGTGCCACGAGCTAGCCTTGAACGAAAGACGCAACTTGTTATTCCCCATCCAAATCCCCAAAAAGTCCGAAGAGGAGGCAGTTAGACGGGATGACGCCGAGTACCAACTTGCGTCAATGATGTAATTGGATTCCCAAGTATCTTGGATACTCGGAGTACGAAGGTCTCCAAAGTCGTACGTCGGGTTCAACTTTTTAAGCAATCACGCCATTTGATCATAAGTTATCTCTAGAAAAACGACAAATGACAAGGGCCTGATGCTTACCTCCCCATCCCAAGTAGCAAACGTCTCCATATCACTCGCACTCCAAACCCCCGATCCATCCTGCATCCAATCGCATCTCGACACGCTTTTACCCCAATTGCCTACGTGCAAGCCCGCTTCGTCTTCGTCTTGCTCGCGTGCGTTGCTTAAGCAGATCAGGCCGTCGGTGGAAGCTGAGAGCAGGATGGCGTGTTCGTTTGATGATGGCGCTGAAGTGGGTTTGAATCGGAGGGTGGTGATGTCGTCGGAGTGAGTTGATTCGTGTTGGTAGAGAGGCGTTCGGGGGTTTCGGGTGTCCCTATCGTATGGTAGATGTCGGGGATGTGTGAATAACAGGCCAAGAGAACGGAGGAGCAGAAGAGAAAAAACTACCAAAAAATTATTGATGCCCCGGAGCTGTTGGATTCCGTTCCAGTTGCAAGGAACGAGCCGTCAATGTCAAAAGAGAGTAAAGGTCGAGGAGCAGTAACTATATGTCGGGTTAGCGTAAGTCCCAGTCCATCTTCGGGCGGTCTCCCTTGTCCTACATACTTTGCAAAAACGAAGACTCGGACGACGGGGCAGCCCTCACATCCCACAACCGAAACGCCCTATCCCTACTCGTCGTTAAAAAAGTCCTCCCATCCACACCAGCTTTCAACGCGGTAATCGTATTGGTAGCCGGATCCGCGCCGTTCGCGGGGCAAGGGTACCTCTGAACCAACCGCGCATTGGTCAAGTCGACGGTCCACACTCCGTTTTCGTGCTCGTTTTCCGAGGTTGTGGCTGCTACGACCGTCGAGGTGCCCGGCAGCGAGGCGAGGGAAGGGATGTACGTGTTCGGAATGGACAAGCGAGATGAAGGGAACGTAGGGTTCGAGAACACGTCAGAGGTTTGGGAGTTGAGGGTGAGCATCATGCTGCCGTCGGGCGCTCGTTGTTGTTCCTGCTGCGGCGATGAATTGTTGTTGTTGTTTCCCGAAGCGGAGAACGTAAGGTCGTCATAGACGATGTTGGAAGCTGTTGCTAACAGAGTTGTTTCTGACATTGAGTAGTGTGAGCTAGGGTGTTGGGGAAGGGGAAGGAGAAAAGAAAGGCGGGTTCCTGGTGCCAGGCAAGAGGTTCAGGGACACTAGGTTGACTTGGACGCTGGTACAAGCGGCCTTGCTTGCAGAGTACTAAGTGTTTGCTCTAAATGTCAGGTGCTTGTTGTATATGACAGCGGGGGCAGCGAAATTAGCGGCGTATAGACAGCAATTGAAGGATGGGGAGAGGCTTCTAGAGGAAACGGGCTCGGAGAGGCGAAGTAAATTTCAGAGGGCCTAGGCACTGGAAGGGTTGAGATGTCCGTTTATCCCCGTTGTTGTGGCCCTGATCGTCCACGCGGCAACAAGAATGGGGAAAATACATTTCACACTCGCTTTCTTGTTCTCTCACTCTCCTCTTTCTACTACCACCACCATCTCCCAAAGGTCCCGCTTTCAAGACAGAGTCTACCCACCTTCCCTCACCAACCTCCAACCTACACTCTTTAGAACACTAAACACCCCAACCCTCACCTTCTTTAGTTTCAATAAACCTAAATCACAACCCTTCGCTTCCATCAATCTTCTTGTGCCGTGAAAAGCTAGCCCAAACCGTCGCCACGCATCCCACGCGAAACTACCGCCTGCTATTCACTCCCTCTTCCCAGCCGTCCAAATCAACCCCCCCTGCTGGTAAACGTATTCGAACCATTACATATACATCACAAAAAATGGAACAGACCAGTGAGTAGTATGGACAGAGTGCAAATCCCCGTTTTCGTTTCATTTCTGACTGAACGTCGTCCATTTCCTCTTCTCTCCCCTCCAAAGTCTCCCGCACTTCTCCTCCTCGCCGCTCTCTTGCCAGAAAGCTCGCGACTCTGCCTCCGATCGCAACAGGTGAGGAGAGGAGCAGGTTTCGCGCTGGGACGAGCTTTGTGCGTTGCTCACATCGGTGGCTTATCTCCTTTCTCAGGCTTGCCCGAACGCCCAATGATGTCGATGAACGAGAAACAAGAAAGCGAAGCCCGCTCGCCATCCAGCAGTAGCACCGGCTCCTGCCACAACATGCTGCCCTGCATTATGATCACTCCATCGTCCCCAACCCACGAATACGACTACGAAATCCATTACTTCGAGAAACCCGAGGCGCAAGCGTCTTCCTCAAGGTGTCGCGGATTCTTTTCGAGCGTCCGACAAGCCTTCTGCCCATCCTCCTCCTCCTGCACCTCACGTAACATCGCTTTACCCGACTCCCCCGCCATCTCCACGTACGGCTACACCGCCAGCTCGACGGACCGAAGTTGGTCCGCTTCGCGCCGGTTCAGAATGATATTGGCCCTCGCGGCTGTGCTCTTCTTCGCATTGCACCTGATCGCTTTGCCGAAGATGCAGACGGGCGTGTACGAGGTCTTTTCGACGCATCACATGCATGATGGAGCACCGCAGATGATGGACGACGCAGTGGCATCTTGGGAGACGGTCTCAGATTGGCAACCCGCTCCTCCTGCAACTCACGAAGCTGCTGCTGCACACGACCCGAAACCAGTTGTCGCTGTCAGACCAGGTCATCCTGCGGCATCGCTGGATTGAAATCCTTGTGCGCCTAGTTCGGTGTGTTGAATTTTTTTATAGACGCTCGCGATCACGACCTCGTAACGGTATTCGTGAGTTATTCTTTTTTCGTTGGGTTTGGATCATATATTTTTTTGGCATTTCCTCGCTTTCCGCGCTTGTTTCTCGTCCATTGGCTCGTTCCTTGCTGTATCGGAAAATCCCAAACTGCTCTTTTTTGGCGCCCGGTTCCATTACTTTTTTTGGACCTCGGGCCTTTTCCCCTGTGGACACTTCACATCTTCCCTTTCATACTTGAACACTTTTTTTTTTTTTGTTTTCGAACCGGATTTAGTTTCCCTGTTCATTACATAACACTCGTGTAGCCTGCACACCCTTGCAGCGTAGTTCCATAGCCCTCTTTGGCGCCTAGACATACCCTATTATCTATTATGGCTGCCAAGCCTATATTATATATTGTGCCCATTTCCCCGTGAGGCTGCGTACCTGGAGAAACCTATCCCGTCATCGTCATCGACCTTGCTTATTGCGCAACGAGACCGAGGAGATTTCTAATGGATGGACGGGAGCCCGATTTTGTCCGAATCTTGCGGCATCTGGGGCCGGAGTTTCGGATGACGGGGAAGAACTGTTTTGCAACCCCGTCGTCATAAAAGTATCCCCATGGATCCACACTTCGCTTCCTCCAGCAAACTACCATCCCCCCCTCCCTTACCATCGAACTTGAACAGAAAACTGACCCAAAATCCAACTCGAAATCTACTCTACCGAAACAATAATGGCGACCTTATTAACGCTGGTTCCAGATAGTCCCTCGACGGCATTGGTTGTCCCACCAGCCGATAACGTGCCCCAAGTCGACATTTCGTACTCTTCTTTACGGAGATTGGTGTTCAACCTCAGAGATACCTTGAGAACGCAGTTGGGGGTTCAACAGGGCGATGTTGTAGCGATGAGCGTCGTTAACAGCGTCGAGTTTGTTGTTGGGTTTATTGCCACTGGAGCTGCAAGGTGAGGAGAAGACTTCTCTTGTTTTCCTCGCTTTCATGAGCTTTAATCAATCGTCTTTCGTGACTCGTACAGAGCTGTCTCCGCACCTCTCAACCCAACCTACTCTCCAAGCGAAGTTGAATTCTACTTGAGCGACACGAAACCCGTCCTCCTACTCCTCCCACCTCTATCAAGCCCTCGCACCACTTCTGCAGAACGTAAAGGAGCCGAACAGGCTTTACTAGCTGCCAAGAAGATCGGAGTGCGTACGGCGGAGTTTTCCGTCGATGACAACGGAGGAGTCCATGTTCAAGTGATCCATGAAGCGCCATCAGCGAAGATTAAAGGAGGACAGGCGAACAACCAAGACCCGCACCCGGATGATGTCGCGCTAGTGTTGCATACGTCTGGAACGACTGGGAGACCCAAGAGCGTGCCGTTGACGCATCATAATCTGTTGACTACGACTGGGAATATCGTTCAAACATATTGGCTGGTAAGAGCCGTGACGACCACACTTTCCTTCTCGCCTCAGCTAAGCTATTTTGAAACTTACAGACCCCCGCTGATCGGTCCTACCTCGTCATGCCCCTCTTCCACGTGCACGGTCTTCTCGCGGGTCTCTTATCACCTCTACGTTCCGGCGGCAGCGTGGTCATCATCGACAAGTTCTCCGCCGGCCGGTTCTGGAAAGACTTTGTGTCCACCAAATCCACTTGGTACACAGCCGTACCGACGATCCACTCGATCTTGCTCAGCACTCCGTTACCGAACCCTTTACCAAAGATCCGATTCATTCGAAGCTGTTCAAGCAGCCTGAGTCCGATCGTGTTCAAGCGGCTGGAAGAGACGTTCAAAGCACCTGTTTTGGAAGCGTATGCCATGACGGAGGCTGCTCATCAAATGGTATCGGAAGCCTCTTGACTTAGTGGAATCGTTGGGTCCCTAATGCTCTTGCTCCCCCTTCCGATAGACCTCGAACGACTTTTTGTCAAGAATTCCTGGTACGGTTGGAGTTGGCCAAGGTGTCGAGATCTCCATTCGGGACGACAAGGGCAGAGAGCTCGCCCTGGGCGAAAGGGGTGAGGTTTGCATTAGAGGGGAGAATGTTACCAAAGGATATTGGGCCAACGAAAAGGCAAACAAGGAGAGTTTCTGGGAAGGACGGTGGTTCAGGACGGGTGACCAAGGATTCAAACAAAAGACCTTCCCTCACCACGTCGAGCTCACCGGCCGGATCAAGGAATTGATCAACCGCGGAGGAGAAAAGATTTCACCCCTCGAAGTCGACAGCGCGTTGCTTGCTGTGGACGGCGTCAAGGAAGCTGTCTGCTTTGGCGTGGAGGACGAGAAGTACGGCGAGATCGTTTGGGCGGCTGTGGTTCTGTCCAAGCCCGATTCTGCGGCCGAGAAGAGGATTCAAGCGGCTCTGGCCGGCAAGATATCCAAGGTGGGAATCATCGGTTCGAGTACGCGAAGGATACAGCTCCTAAAAGACATTGTGGCTCTTCCTAGTTTAAAATCCCTCAAAGAGTCATCGTCGTCTCGGAAATCCCCAAAGGGCCCACCGGCAAGATTTCGCGCAAGAACGTCAAGGAAGTCTTGTTCAAGAAATTCAAGGACGACAAGCCCAAAGCAAGACTGTAGTAGTAGCAGCGGCGTGTCACTCGTCGGAATCAATAATGCAGTTAGAGCTTGCTATTGGCTACACCGGGATGGGGTATCGGGCGGATACGAGGAAAGTGACTGTCATGGAGCTGAGACCTTGAACGAGATCGTCTTGACCTCCAACGAATGAGTGTTGACGAGCGCCAAGCAGCCAGTCTGAGAGAATTTGGGCAATAGAATGATCCGCGTCCGCTGACCGTTGTCGCCTACCGACGCACCCAAACGTCACGCTTAACACAAAATGAATCATCTCTTCGTGGAACAAATTTACACTCACCTTCGACGATATCAGTCTCAAATTCGGGTTGATTCCCCAAGACGTAGATATGCGGACACCGTGTGATTATGAACGGGTCCTCATTCATATACGGGTAACACCCTTTTCAATGGAAAAGGAAACAGAGAATGAAAATGAAAGAATCGAATTCCCAATTCAGTCAATGGTTCTTTAAGGGCGGGACCTTGTGAGATTTAGACTTTAGACTCACAGAGCGTGTCAGGTGCCGTCGGCGCCATGTGACGCCAAAGTAGCGTCCGTGTGGCCATTTCCAATCGAGTCGGGGATTCGACATATTTGTATATGTCTTCGATGGTCTGTCCAGATACGGCAAGCATCCTGCACCCCAGGGGAGAGAAAAAAAGGAAGAAGGGGGTAAGCGGATCATTCCCCTCACGGCCACAACACCAATCGAAGACGTCGCACAGCGCCTCCCTGACAGCAGGGAATTGCCGTTCCCGGCGCCTACGCGTTCCATGGATACCGGGACTTACTCGCAGTCCCCAATTCCGATCCACGTCGGATTTGTCTCACATACAAAGGCTTCTTTGCCCTTTGACGCAAGCTCTTTCCCAAACATCGGCCGAGGTAAAGGTTGCTGCGGCAGACTTGTTCCCGTCGGGTCACTTGTTCCAGGCAATATGTGAGTTGGCAAAGCGCGTGAAATTTCAGTGAGAATGGAAGACAGGTTGAATAGTGGGGTTGGGTCGTATTTTGTTTTGCTTGCGTTGAAACGTTTCTGGATTGGATTGAGCGACCATCCGCGAGTGTGTTCGGGAGAGTTGGTCAGTCGGTCCGCATGTTGGAGAACGTTGACTTACAGCTTTGATATCATCTTCCTCCTCCAAAATAATAGGAACGACGGAATTGCCCAGAATAACGAGACGTGATATCTGAGAGCTGAAAGATTGGTCCTGAACGGCGGAGGCGATGAGCGCTCGCCGCTCCACATTCCGCTCTCATCGCGCTCTCACCTCAACCCCTCCTGCTTCACCCAGCAAGAACTCGATAAGAAGTTGCCTCGAGGTTTCTAAGAACTCCCCATCTGCTGCTGTACCGCTGGTCAAACCGATCTCCAAGCCCGACACGAGGGCCACCCACTCTCCAGAGGAAGACGAAGATGGTTCTTCTGTAGAGCAGCTTGATCAGTATAATGAATCATCTTCTTCTGTCGCCTCGGAAGAAAATGCAATAAACGTGAGACGAACCATCGACATCCATTTTGTCGGACTTTGACGACCCGCCAAAGGGTGACTGTGGTGGTAGTCCAGCGAAACAATAATCCACAACTTCAAAATCTCCTGAGGGAGTTTCCATCCCTAGGGCGCCGATGATAATACCAGTTACGATTCCAGCATTTGCAATGACTTCGCCAACCAACTTCACTCGACCACTCTCGTCTTCAAGCGTGATGTAGTCGTCATCGCTGAAGTATTTGGCAGTTGGGGGAGCGGCAAGGTTGAATTCCTAATATTCGATCATGGATTGTTTTTGAGTTGTTCTGGTTTGGATAGCGTTGGTGCTCGAGGTTTAAATAAGGTACGTACGTCTTTGACGATATCATCCAGAATACTGGGTTTCAACCGCATATCGATGTACACAGTCCCGATAACATAACAAAGGTTTCCCTTCTTGATTTCAAGTACCCGAGGGACATGTTGTGGCCCGCCTAAAATGGCAAAAACGAAGTATGAGCGAGGAAAGCATAACTTGGAGATGCTGATTGGTTGTTTCACCTGGTGCGTTTGCCCACTTGGCTCGTGCGACTTGGGAAACGGCCTTCTTCAGTTCATGTAATCTCAAGAAGTATATCGAGGAGTATTGGTGCGAGTACGTCTGCGTTTTTGCGTTGAGTATGAACGGGCTTGTCAGATCGTCGAGTGGAGTGAAGTGCGTCGAAGGTCGTGTGGTAGGCTCTGAGGGTACTGGTCTAAGTGACTTTAGTTAGTCTGGTTAGACTGGTTAGGTCTTGAACCATGCGCTTCACATACATTGGTTCCATTATGCTTTGGGTTCGACGCGTCTCGTAGCAAGCAATAGCTGGGGTTGTTCCGGCCAAACCAAAATAAACGTGAATCCCCACGCTTCATTCCTACGTTGCTCGTTCTACTCCTACGACCAACCTCACGGATGAGCGGCGGTGTTCAGCCGCTTCCATCTAACCCTCAACTTACTATTTACCAAAACACAAAATGCGAGCTTGCTGAATATCGTATTGAAAATTGGGGATCTACGAAAGGTGGTCTGAGACCTTCATCCGGATGGACCTTTGGCCACTTTGTCTTCCCTGCACTTGTTTTCTTTGTCGATGTGAGTTCCAATGGATCGCAACTGCGAGATGAACGGGAGTTCTGATATCCCCGTTGGAAGCGGTACCTCACGCCAGACCAGTTATGGATCAGAGTGGCTGAATGCGTGCTCGTCCTGTGGTGGATCACCCATTCCCTCATCTGGCGTAAGTCTATATCATTTCCCCAAAGCTAAATCATATGACTTACATCCCAAAACAGAATCTATAACTGCCATACCAGGTCTAGGGGTCCAACTTGAAACTCATTACGGCTTGCCACACACGCCGCTGTCCTCCCCGATTTCACTCGGCTGTAGCCGGCGGTTCATACCACTCGCTTCGATTATGGATATCGTCATGAATGAAGGTCTCAGTGGCTGGGGCTTCCGGTATTACCTTGCCGTGATTTACAAAGAAGGCTCGAATGGTGAACAGGTGAAAGTGGCGGTCCCGTTCAAGGTAAGTTACGATAAAAACGGCTTGCAACGCTGCTCTTTGGCTAAATTCGAATACCCTTCTTTCTCGCTCAGGATGTTCAAACGTTTGGCGTCATGCTCAAGGAAGTGTATCATGGCTTGAGAGAAACGTTGTTCGATGAATACGATGATACATCCGATTGATGCCGCCGTTCGAGTTCCCCGTTCATCTGACGTTCTGAGACACATTATTTAACGCCACCTTGGGCTTGGATTTGATTTTTACACAACGACGCTCTACCCTGCTCTACTGCGCGCCTAAATCCCCCCAGCAACGCGGTAGCCGGGTGCTGCGATCAAAGTCTGGGGGGGCGGTGCCTTCTTGCCAAGGTTTTGCCAGCGGGACAAGTTGAAACTGTGCAAACGTGTCGTTCAATGTTTACATAATACTGGGTATTAAGCAAAGTATCAAACGACGCCATCAAGTCTAGGATTTTGTTCCTTGCCATCCCCAGACGGAAAATCGAGGTGAAAGCTGTTACAGAGAGAGGAAACACCAAAACACCATCCACACAACACGAGACCACTGAGGAGAAAAGAAAAAACAAAACCCCTGGAAAGCAAAGAAAGCAAAACAGAACGGCCAATAGACTATGTCGGACGATAAAGGAAAGAAAACAGACTGGGCCTGAAGCGCGGAACCTGTAGCGCGGATATAGCAACGAGAGTGAGGGCACAGAGAGAGATAAATGAGAGAGACAGAGAGAAAGGAAATGAAAGGAAGAGTCAAAGTCTCTTTTCTATGAATCGGCTTCCTCCGAGTCGTCACCGGAAGCAAGGAGTTCGGCAAGGTCGTCCTCACTGAGTGCGT
>WSUB01000013.1:157297-265385 GCA_019633425.1 Tulasnella sp. 424 | reverse complement strand
AGTCTCTTTTCTATGAATCGGCTTCCTCCGAGTCGTCACCGGAAGCAAGGAGTTCGGCAAGGTCGTCCTCACTGAGTGCGTCGGCAGGATCGAACTTGTATTCAGAATCTTCCTCTTGGGGCTCGACATCATCGGGGTTGCCAGCGCGGATGACGAGGTCATCGTCGGAATGCTCGTCTGAACGCTTGGTTGAAGGGGCCTAAGCGTAAAGGAAAACGAAGAAAGCGATCAGACTAAACTGCTCGAAAGAAACACCTGGAAAAGGATACACGTACGGTCCAGCTGATTGGGATGACACCATCATCGAGCGGGGCAAGTTGCTTGAAAACAGCCGGGGACAAGTCTACATTGCGGTGCGGACGTGTTCATCAGCCTCTGACCACACGCATAACAGAAGTAGGAAAGAAGCGGGACGGCACAAACGTACCAAGAGAGCCCTTTTTGCATCCTGGGCACATGTCTTCGATATAGCCCCGGGCGCTCTTCTTGTTCTTGGTGTGGGTTACTGTCACCCATTTACCGCAGAGCTTCTTGTTCCACTGGGGCTTGTTCACAGCAACAATGGGTTGCTTATTGTTGTTTCTCTAGTAATGGTCTGTATGAGCAACGACTAGAGAGTGAAAGATGAGGTGCAACATACCTTGCCGCAAGCACCCAGTCCAACGTCATAATACGTCCCCTTGCCAGTGCTAGCACGCGCCTCAACAGCACGCGTTTCGGGGATAGGAGCCGACGCCACAGGGGCGACCATAGAGTAGACAGTGGCGAGAACAGCAAAGACGATAGAGAACTTCATTGTTGGTTGATTGAGGGGGAGCGAGTACGGGAAAATGAGGGTGTGGCTTTGCGATGATAGTTTGTTGGGGAAAGAGAGTGTGTACGAGAGCTCGAGCTGTATGCGAGTCTTTTTTTAGATGTGAGGGAGTGGAAGGATCTAGATTCGCTAGGAATGTAGAACGTAGTGAAGGTGAGGGGGGAGGATGAGGTTGTGAAGGCGGCCGCGAAGAGAAGGTGGAGGAATTCGAAATGAGCAGCTCGCTGGCACTTTATATATAGACGAGATTAAAGAATGTGAAAAACAAAAAAAATCTTGTGTGGGAAAGAAACCTGATGTTTGTACCCAGGGTCCGTCTACAAAGTCAGGTCTTTGAGGGATTTTCGGGGCGAGGAGTACGTCACGGCGGCTTGTCGTTTCCGGCGTTATGTCGTGGGGAAACGATCGCCCTGTGCCAAGCTCACGGGATGACTCATGACCCTCAACTGACTATCTACGAAAGCGCAAAATACAGGCTTGCTGAATATCGTATTGAAAATTGGGGATCTGCCAAAGGTGGCCAAAGACCTTCATCTGGATAGGCCTTTGGCCACTTGGTCTTCCCTGCGCTTGTCTTCTTTGTCGATCCAAGTTCCAATTACGGGATGAACGGAAATCCTGATATCCTGATTGAAAGCCGTACCTCACACCAGACCTGTTGTGGACCAGAGTGGTTGAATGCGTGCTCGTCCTGTGGTGGATCACCCATTCTCTCATCTGGCGTAAGTCAATATCATTTCAAACCCCCTCAAAACCAGATCAGAATCATCATATGGCTCACATCCCAAAACAGATTCTATAATTGCCATACCAGGTCTAGGGCTCCAACGTGAAACTCATTACGGCTTGCCACACACGCCGCTCTTCTCCCCAATTTCACATGGCTGTACCTGGCGGTTCATTCCACTTGCTTCGATTATGGATATCGTCATGGTATTACCTTGCCGTAATTTATAAACCCGGTGCGGAAGGCTCGAGTGGCGGGCAGGTGAAAGTGGCGGTCTCGTTCAAGGTAAGTTACGACAAAACGGCTTGTGCGCTGCTCTTTGGCTTAATTACTTTCTCGCTCAGGATATTCAAACATTTGGCGTCATGCTCAAGGAAGTGTGTCATGACTTGAGAGAAACGCTGTTCGATGAATACGATCATACATCCGATTGATACCGCTGTCGAAGTTCCCCGTTCATCTGGCGTTGTGAGACTAATCATTCAACGCCACCTTGGGCTTGGATTTGATTTTGCATTACAACGCTCTACCGCGCGCCTAAACCCGCCCCTCGGGAGTAGCCGCCGGGTGCTGCGGTCAGGCATCAAATTCTGTGGCGGGGCGGCGCCCTGTTGCGAAGATTTGCCAGCTGAACAAGTTGAAACAGTACACAAGTGTCGTTCAATTGATACATAATACTACGCGAAGTATCAAACGACGCCGTCTAGTCTAGGATTTTGTTCCTTGCCATCCCCACAGGGAAAAGCGAGGTCAAAGCTGGTACAGAGGGAGGAAACACCAAAACAACATCCACAACACGAGACCACTGAGAGAAAAAACAAACCCCTGAAAAGCAAGGAAAAGATAGCAAAAACAGAGCGGCCAACAGACCAGGTCGGACGAGAAAAGAAAGAAAAGATCTGGGACTGAAGCGCGGAACCTGTAGCGCGGATGTAGCAACGAGAGTGAAAGCACAGAGGGGGATAAAGGAGAAAGGCGGAGAGAAAGCAAATGAAGGAGCCGGAGGGTGTGAAGAGTCACCGACTCTTTTCTATGAATCGGCTTCCTCCGAGTCGTCACCGGAAGCAAGGAGTTCGGCAAGGTCGTCCTCACTGAGTGCGTCGGCAGGATCGAAATTGTATTCGGAATCTTCTTCTTCGGGCTCGACATCATCGGGGTTGCCAGCGCGGATGACGAGGTCGTCGTCGGAATGCTCGTCTGAACGCTTGGTTGAAGGGGCCTAAGCGAAAAGGAAACGAAGAAAGGGATCAGACTAAGCTGCTTGAAGGAAACACTTGGCAAAGGATACACGTACGTTCCAACTGATTGGGATGACACCAACAGAGAGCGGGGCAAGCTTCTTGAAGATTACTGGGGACAAGTCTGTATTGCGGTGCAGACGTGTTCATCAGCTTCTGACCATACGCATAACAGAAGTAGGAAAGAAGCGGGACGCCACAAACGTACCGAGAGAGCCCTTTTTGCATCCGGGGCACATGTCTTCGATATAGCCCCGGGCGCTCTTCTTGTTCTTGGTGTGGGTCACCGTTACCCATTTACCGCAGAGCTTCTTGTTCCACTGGGGCTTGTTTATAGCGATGATCGGTTGCTTGTTGTTGTTGGTCTAATAATGGGCTTATTCAGTAAAGAGGAGGGATTAAAGGACATTTCACGACAAACCTTGCCGCAAGCACCCAGTCCAACGTCATAATACGTCCCCTTGCCCGTGCTAGCGCGCTTCTCAGCAGCACGCTCTTGGGCGAGAGGAGCCGACGCCACAGGCGCGACCATAGAGGAGACAGTAGCGAGGACAGCAAAGACGATAGAGAGCTTCATTGTTGATTGAGGGGGAGAGGGTACGGAAATGAGAGTTGTGTTTGTGCGAGGATGGGGATGGAGGGTGTACGAGAGCTCGAGCTATATGCGAGTCTTTTTTAGATGCGAGGGGAGCGGAGCGATCTAGATTCGCTAGGAATGTAGAACGTAGTGAGGATGAAGGGAGGGGAGGATGGGGTGTGAGGGGATACGACGAAGAGAAGGGGGAGGACAGAAATAATCAGCTCGCTGGCACTTTATAGATGAGATTAGAGCAAGTGAAAAAAAATCTTGTGTGGGGAACAAAATACCTGATGTCGGTGCCCAGGGTCCATTTAGAAAGTCAAATAACACTTGACTTTCCCCCCTCGAGGGATTTTCGGGGCGAAGAGTACGTGGCTTACCGTTTCCGGCGTTATGTCGTAGGGAAACGGTTGCCCTGGTGCCCCCACCCACCTGAGGTCTCGACTCGCCCCTTCGGTCGCCAGATCGCCCACGGACGGGTTTTGTTTGTTGTGGTCGCCATGCCCCCCGCCTAAAACAGACTGTTTAGAGTGGAGTGCGGTAGGCGGGGCTTCCTTCCGTTTTTCCGAGTCCCGCGCCAATATGTAATCGGAATTTTCTTTCGCCTTCGTTATTGTATTGAGGTGGATTCCGTTTACCGTCCAAAGGATATAAAAAAACGCTTGCGGCCGAGCGGCAGGAACGCCACGCATTCCATGGAACGAGCCTAAAAATATTGTCGCGCGGAACGATCCGCCTTTGCTTAATGCGGCGTTTGTTGTGTGTATGTGCCTTGGTCGCTGGCCCTACGGCGGATGTTATGTAAGCCTATATTCGGAGATAATGATTGGGTCCAGCGCGGCGGGAGTCTTTACCGTTCTTGGCACGTTTAATGTAACTGCGACATTTTACTGTATACACGACACGTCTACCTGGCGACATGCGTAATGCGCGAGGAGGTGATCAGGGCCGAGGACGCAGAGTGAGTCCTGATGATTGTGCTGGCGGTTACTAGTAACCTTTACTTTACTCGGATTCAAGGTTGCCATGTTTAGCGTCTCCGCTTTCGGAGAAAACCGCATGGGACGTGGGTGTTTGTCAGCATGGTATAAACAAAGGGCGTGAGTAATTAGTCCCCCAAATAAATTTTACAAACTTGGACAAGAGGCCCATCCGAACTCCCCAGATTTTTCTTCGTTGATGTCCACGCGCACACCCGCTTGCACCAAGCGCTGGCCAAGGAAGGCCAAGGAAATTCCCATCAATTTGCTATCTGATAGACTGTGAGGCGTCGGCTGATAGGTCTTTCCATCTTCGGCAAGTCCGGGGGGTGAGCCTAATATCGTTTGGAGCTCCAGCGTCGTTTGCAATATTGATCGAAGAATTGGGGCGCCTGGGAGAGAGGCGGGTCTCGATCTTGGGCGAATTGCGCGTGCTTCGTCTTCGGGCGACGATGGACCGACACCGACAACCCTGGAGGCGGAGGCAGACAAATCCGGTATTCGGGTGTGGCACCTGACGAGTCGAATTTTGCGGGAGGACCTTCCAAACTTGGTGGGGCGTTTAAAATGACATCACGAAGTCGGAAGAAGTGTAAAAATCTGAGTGGGGGCGTGTGTGGATCGAGAATCGCACGATGTTCCCTTGTGGACTTCGACGGAGACGGAAAAGCGTTTTTGAAAAGGGCAAGTGAATATTATTTCTTCTGAGCTGGACCAGTGCAAAAAGAGTAGTGCGTAGGAGGTTGCAAGATGCCGCAGGGTCAGATTTGTGCGCGCGAAGAGGAAAAAAAAAGTTGATGTCCAACATTGGCGCAAGCCTCATGGTCGGAGGCCGCCTTACTCGTTCGAGCGAGGAAGCGTGTCGGTCTAACTTGAATGAGAGAGTCGACCTGAAAAGTCGGATAGCGAAGCCGACGGCATTGATCTGATTAGGCAGGTACAATAATTGCGTGCTTGAGTTAAGCGGGTTTTGGGTTGATCTGCGTCTAACCCTTTTGGAGTGAGGCACACCGATGGCGGCGAGCCTAGCAAAACATGAGGCGCCCAACCTGCAAAGGGTCAAACGTAAGGGCAAGACATAGCACGGGAATCAAGGACTACTCGCCGCGTTATAGACGTCCCGTAGAGTGCTAGCTACAGAGCTATCTGAACTCTCTCAAGCCCTCCTGGTAAGAGTGTAAACGACTCAGCCTTTCCTCTCATCACGTCGTGTTCGTCGCGGAATGAAGCTGAATGCAAAACTAGCCAAATTCGAGGGAAGAACTCGCAGCTTTGCTATGCGCGAGCGGTTCTTGACTTCTGCATCCTCGTTTCAAATGTCTTCGTCGGGTCGAACGCACTTCTGAGATGGTGTAAACGATAGGAGGTATCCAAAATGGTCAACGGGGGCTCGAACTTGTTTGCTCGCTTTGCTTGCTTCCCTTGACAAGTATTTGCTCCCTTCGAGAAGCAAACTCCGATAATCCCTAATGTTTGATTTTCTACTAATGCCGTTACGCAGTCACCATCACGTTACGAGAAGCTATGTCTCATTGAAGTTCTTTGCCACGCTGTCCGATCAACAAGCGCCTGTACTGCAGTCCAATGCGGTACCTCACTCGCACAGCCTCGCTACTCTCCTTCGACCACCTCTCCCCCGTTCGACCCGGGAGCGAAACGCCCGAAGCCGCAGCCCACTCCCCGCGACCCCGACGCCGAACCACACGCCAAAGATAGGATGAGACCGTTAAGCACAAGATGGACCGTGGCTATCGGTTTGTTTTTGCCTTCTTATGCTAGATTTGTGTTCTCACAGACTGTTGTGAGTAACGGCATTTTCACCTTATAACCACGCTCGTAAGCGGGGACAAGGACAAGAAACCTCGTGAAACTGAGCACAGGCATTTATTTTTTCACTTTGGTGATTTCATATAGGCTCCATCAACTACCGCTACATGTTCTAATGATTTCCAATGGGTGAGCTACATTGAGCGCTTCTCTCGCTGGGAGGCTGCGGGGGCTGAAGGACTCCTTTCATAGATGTACAATAGCAAGGTACTTGCGAGCATGTCCGCGGGTTTACTACACCCAGTGCTGATGATGCCAACAATCTTCAGGATCAATCTCCATGTTTAGTCGCAGCTTATTTACAGGCAACTTGTTTCACGAACGGAGGTGGGACAGACGTCTATCTTATCCATTCCGATCGCTAATTCCCTCAACCACATTCCCCTCTCCCTCCTTATTGCTGCAGCATGGTCCGTACAAGCATTAGATCCTGGTACATTATACCTTCCACCAACCTCAACGGAAGTGAACCCTTGTCAATGGTGCGTTTGACGTGTCTCCCTTCCCTGACCGCCCCTTGGAACGGCATAAAGTACCCCAGGGCGGCAAAAAAAGGAGTTCTGACCCCCCCGTGATTTTAATATCGAAACGTACAGTAACACTGTAACGTACAACATGATATCAGCTTGTGCAGCATGTCAGCAACATGGTTGGGTCGGGTTCAAGACCTGGGTTCAATCGTGTCCTGAAGGTGTCGTACAGGTTCAGACGTGAGTCCACCTTCACCTTGGCTGTCGAGGTCGTGCCCTGAACAATCCCCTCTCTCCCTCGACTTTGGTTTGGATTCCTAGCTACCCGTTCAAACTTAACAGCGATACCGCATTGCCTGGATGGGCGTTTATCGATACTTCAGCCGGAACGTTCGACGTGAACCAAGCGCTCAAGGTCTCCCAGAGTACGTCATTTTCAGTCTTAGGACGTTTCTGCCATTTTTTGATAGAGAGCTGAATCGGAAACTTTCTCAGACAGCACTGGCGAAGTATCTGGAAGTCCATCCCATACGGGTCGTCTCTCCGTTGGCACCATCGTCGCCATCGTCGTTGGGGCTATACTTCTCATCGCCATCCCACTTATCTACATCATCCTCCGGCGCAAACCCTCCCTCAACCCGTTCAGATCCAGTGCTAGCACCGAAGCAGGGCACACCCCAGTCCGCGTCCAGCCACTCCGCATGAAGTCCATCTGGTTAGGCGACGAACACAAGTACAGCCCCATACAAAAACCGAATCCTCGAACGAGTCCCGTGACGTCTATATTTTCACCGGGCGGGGCGCTCGGGAGATTACGAGGTTCTAGGGGCGGGACGCCAATAATCGAGAGCGGACGACCCACGTCCAAGTTCGAAATTGACAAGGACACGGTCATAGAAGGCGGTGCTGGCGACGAAGACGATCCAGGAGAGAGCTCACCTGCACTGGGACATCGGCAGCAACCCTCTGCCGGGGGGCATAGTAATTCAAGCTGGCACAGTATCTTACGTGGAAGACCCCAGGTCGAACAACATGAAGACATCGGTTCTGCAGTTGACTTCACATTCGTTTCGTCCAACGCCAACAACAACACCGCTGCAAACGACCAACAACCCGCCGAGCCGACCTCGCGAGACCCGAGCCCTGAAGGGACAGGACGAGGACCGTACTCCTGGTGGTCTCGAAATCCGCCACACCGATACCCCCCAATTCCGTCTGCCAGACGAAGCACTGATTTATCAACTATATACCCATCTGACTCGATATCTAACCTTCAATTACGCGAGAACCTCGACGACCAACCGCAGCAAGCCGCTGAACAGGAACAAAATCCAGTGATACTCCTGCGTCCTCCTCAGGGAAGGAACACCCCGAGTGAGCGACGAGAGGCGGAGCGGATGGAATTGCGGGCGAGGCAGGAGGAGGAAGCGAGGAGGGAGTTGGCTGCGTTGGAGCTGATGTCTCCGTTGGGTACGGAGTCGAGCATACATACGGAGAAGTATTCCCCGCCGCCCCATCGATCGAGGTTACCTCAGATGCCGAGTAGTGATCCTGTGATGCTGTACCCAGGCACTGTGAGGGCTAACGTTGCGCACACGCCACCGGGGTCTAGGTGAAACGTCTCCCCCCGTTGAACTCTAGAGTTTAACTTGTGTTAGTGGTTGTCCCCGCTGCTACTAGGATGTAAGGATTGGATTTCTGTTGTTGTTCTATTATTGTTTTTACTCCATTTGCATTTGAGACTTTCTCTGGACGCGTCTTCGGCTTTCTTCGTCTGTTTGTAGCGCTGTAGTGTCAAACATACTGCCACTCTTACGCCCCTCTATCCCCCGGACTTTACTCTTCACTTTCGGTACCTCACCTACATCGGACAGCAGTCGCATTATTCCCCCGTTCTCCAAAGATGAAGAATATAGTAGTTCTCATCTCCGGTAGTGGTCAGTGGAAATCCGAGTCAGCGCCTATTTCAAGAACGTAGTCTAAATCGAAGTTGAGGCTACAGGCTCGAACCTCCAAGCGTTGATCGACGCTTGCGCTTCTTCTGCGATCCCAGACGCCAGAATCTCGCTTGTGATCTCAAACCGAAAAGCAGCATTCGGTCTCGTCCGAGCGCAGAGTGCCACTCCATCCATCCCGACGGATTACCTAGCACTGGCACCTTTCCTCAAGGGACCCGAGATCCCAACGGACGAAGGGTCAACTAGACCGAGGACACGGGCAGACTATGATTTACAGGTGGCAAGGATGGTCGTGCAGCACGGTCGGCCGGACCTAGTTGTCCTTGCGGGTTGGATGCACATTCTCAGCCCCGAATTCCTCGACGTCCTTGAAGGAAAGACGGACGTTCCTCCTCCAACTCAGCCCGCTTCGGGCCCATCAACAGAAACATCAAGCTCTTCTCCGACAACACCCGCTCGAATTTCACCTGCGATCCCGATCATCAACCTCCACCCAGCCCTGCCCGGTGCATTCGACGGTGCCAACGCCATTCAACGAGCCTACGACGCTTTTCAAGCCGGCGAAGCCAGCAAAACTGGTGTCATGGTTCACTACGTGGTACAAGAAGTAGATAGAGGAGAACCGATCATCGTGAAAGAGATCGAGATCAAGCAGGGTGAGTCGTTGGAAGAGTTGGAGGCGAGGATACACCAGGTGGAACATGTGGCTATCGTCGAAGCGACGAGGAAGGTTTTGGAAGGGATATCGTAAATAGGAGGAAATGATTTTCGTGTACGGGGTATCAAAAGGGTATACAATATGCTCGAGTACTGGAATTGAAAATCGCTGTCTGAGCATTCGCGACCCCAACTGCCCGACCACGTTCCCACTCACCATGACTTAAAAAGCCTGGGCGTCTCCTAGCTCTGTGAAGGGGCCATTCCTTCCGTTTCAATGAGCATGTCGTCGCACTCCTTGAGTAACATTTCAACTTCGTCGGGTCGTAACTGTTGTGGTGATTCTGGGCGCCCCAAATCGGCCAAGCCGCTTTTCAGTCATCCTTGATACTACTTTTTGCGAAAGCATACAGAAAGGCATTATGTATGTACTCACGGTTTTGCTCAGATTGGCATGAATCTTGCAGTGCCTCCAAGTCGGTGTAGAACAAAGCGAACGAAGGGAGGGCGACTACTTTCATTGTGGACATGCGGGGAGGGGCCGGGGAGGGACAAAAGATTTTTCGAAGGCGAGCGTGGCTTCTGACCTTATATATAGGGACAGGGTTGGCCAGCGCGGAATGACGTCCTGTTTTTGTGCACAACACAGGCCGGCAAGGGTGAGGCTGACATGCGGACGGTGTCCCACGGAAATCGGATTCGGAAGCTCCTCGGGTTCCGCCGCTTACCGTCGTGACCTTGAATTCGTTACCACAAACGGAGACCCGAATGTATAATCATTGCATCATCAATGTCGGTTATGGGCGGTGAGCGCTGGCTTACAAGGAAAAGGTCCGAGGCACTCGGCATCAATTGTCAGTTGAACTAATTAATCAGGTCAGGATGCATGCCATTGATGGCGCCCGCCCGTGTGACTGTTGCGACGGCCAGAGCTGCGGCAAAGTAGAGTAATAGGGGAGCGATGGGATAATTATGAGCCCTGTAAGCCGCTGATCCACTCATTCAGGACATGCAACTGTATTCAGTCCACCGAGATTTTCCTGAAGCAGGTAAAACGTTGGCGTTGGAATGACGGGGAAGTGGCCGCGCACACAAAGACTAAATTGACCAAGTCCATCAGACAAAAAACATTGCTCGGTGCTAAGACGCACCGCAGAAGTCTAACGATGATACCTTTCCCCTTGAAGAGAATGCCCCGAAGCAGACACCGAGGACGCCGACGGAATGATGCCAGGTTCTTCCAAGTTGTGGTCAACATTTGGTCACGTTTGTCCGTTGCCAACCCCTGCGTTACATTCTGGACGACGTCGACCACAGCAGCGCACCTTCGCTATCCAGCAAGTCTTTATATTTCAAAGATGGCTCTCACATCAGGAAACGAGGAACACGCTCTACTGGCAGTATGGCAGCTTGTGGCCGAGCTATCCGAGCAACTAAACCAAAATCGAGCAGCAACGGCTGCACTTCAGTCGCAGGTCTCGGTACTAAAGGTGCACGCCCAACAAACGAACTATATCCGATCGTGAACTAATGAAGTTTCTGGCTTTATGTAGGGCCAAGCCGTGCACAACGGAACGGGCTTTGTTCTCCGACGGTTTAACACGGACCTCAGTAAAGGTGAGCTCGACAAGGCGCTGGGAGGAAAAAGACAATGCTTAGCGGTTCGCATCTTTTGTGATATTCTTCTTGCAGAGGTCTTTGAATCAGAACTTGAAAGAATGAACGCTGCTCTCATCATGGAGAACCAACACCTGCAACACGAAAACAAGCAGCTGAACATCCTGCTCAAGGAATACGAACAGACGTTGGAATCCGTCATGAGCAAATTCCGAAACCAAGCTGTAAGTACCCCGCCGTATTTATTCTCCGGAAGGATTATGTCACTGATAAATTGTGCGCCCGTTAATCGTTTGACCACAGCACGCCGCCCAACAACACGAGCTCACCCTGACACGACATTACGAATCTCTCCTTCTCGCCAGAGAAAGCACTGCCATGAGCCAAGACCTCGAAGAAGCTACGAAGGTGTCTCTTTCCCTCTCCCGCCTCTCACATTACATCCGACAAGCAATCCGAGCAAGCAACGGAGAGTCCGTAGATGACGGGGAGGGGGAGTCGTCAAGTGCTAACCCCGACGCAGACGCAGACACAGGTGAGAAACCCACGACATTCTATTAGATCAATCTATGGGTCCTAATCTTTGGCTTGTCTTGTAGCGCTGGTAGAAGATCGAGGTTACTCCGGACCAGATCGCGAAGATTGGGCGCTCGAGCGGGAAAGCGAGATCAACCGTCTCGAAAAAGAAAACGAAGAGCTACGAAAACTCTTGAAAATCGACAGTTCGGGAGCCGCATTGGTAGGAGCGACCGAGGAGGAATGGGCAGGGAATGACTTGAGCTTAGGGTCGGCGAGGAGACTAGGTGCGGGCAACTTTCGCGGTGGTTCGGTAGCGATGGGACGAAAGTCGTCGCTCATGGGTGGAGGACGAGGGACGACGATTGGCGGACCTTCGGGATTCGCATTACAACGACCGACTGGTCTTGGATGGATGGACAAGCATCAGGATAGCATGCTACGATGACCAGTCTCTCCTTTCCAATCCCGTTTTATCTTGTGTACGTCTAGCAGAGATATACTATTTTTTTTATCTTCAAGGAGCGAAATGACAGAGTGGAGGGATTGATTGCTTTTGACAATGTGTAGCAAAAGGAGAGCACAATGCAAATAAAAAACATTTTTAACGACTAACCGGGTCTCTTATGAAACTGCCAGATTGCCAGTTCGCTCCATGAGACCTTTCACTCGACGAGCCAACTTCTCTCCTTCTGCACGCTGCTCCCACAGCTGACCGATAGGCGTGAGCCGCTGAGGAACCCAGCCCTTCCCTTTCTTGGCGTTCAGATTGGAGAGATCAATTACGCGGATGGATGACGCGTAATGCATGACCTCCCGATGCAGAACCTTGGTTTCGGTTGCCAAAGATCGGAGAGTGGGTTTGCTGTCGATATCGGGGGAAGATGGTGGACTAGGCGACAACGACGGCGAGAGAGGTGGTGTCGGTGGGATGTATTCCGGGAGATCTGGAAGGGCATAGATTTCGCGAAGGAGATCCTGGCCCTTGAGATAGGAGTTCTCCGACCGTAGGAAACGAATTGTTCCGCGAAGGCTTTCAATCTAAATAGCGAACATTAGCAAATAGGGGAATTGACGTGGGATGCCAAACTCGTACCTGTTTGAGAAGGTACGATGTCTCATAGTTGCCTTCGAGGTCGAGAGTTTCTGCCTGGTTTTGTTGGTTCCCAGCAGCTGCTCAGGAGTGAAAACATAAGGCTCAAGCTCGGTAACGACGGTAAGAGATCATCTTACCAGACTTTTCGGGAGCACTCGCAAGTTCCTGTCTTAAGCGATCGCACTCCTTTTCCATAGCCTCCAGATCCGTCTGAACGGTGTCCAACGCCTCGCTGTGATCCTGTGCAACTTGATTTGCCTTGGCGAGTTGGCTCTCGAGCTCTATAATAGCATCGGCCTTTGGTGCAGAAGTCAGTGGTATCGCCTTAACGCTAACTCGTGATCGGAAATGTGTACCTGCTGCTTGACGGTCTCCATCCGGCGCTCCATCAATTCGATCTTGGCAGCGCCTTCTTGAATTGTTTGGTCTCGCGTTTTGACACCTTTGACAAGCATGAGGATCTCTTCGTTGAGTTTAGCCACCGCTCGTTCCGCGTCCAAATTAACTGCTGTAATGGCCCGAATATCTTCAACACGGGTGACCCAGGGAGCTTGTGCGGAGACTGAAATAGGCGGAATGTCAGCGGTGCATGAAGCAAGCTCGCCATCATTCCACGAACCTCGGATGACATTTCCGGCTTCCATGACAAAGTCAGTCAAGCTGTTTAGGTCTTGGGAAATAGTTCCAATGGCCTCCTCCACAAGAGACCACGGTTGCCCTCGGTTCCCGAAATTGTCATACACAGTCTGTCGTATCAGGGACAGAACAGCTGAGAGCTGGAACGAGTGCTTCTGTCCCCTGACGTCCGTCATGTACGTGGCAATGGCTTGTGCAAGCTAGGCGTGAAAGTGATCATCAGAAGGGTCCCTCTCAAGTCCGCAGATCCCAGCCCACCGGAATTCCGAATCCGACAAGCTTGCCGACATGATCGACCGTATTCATCCACTGCGGGACAATATCTGTCGTAACGGCGGACGAAGCAGTCACCAGTTCTTCCATCCTCTTCAGTACTTTCCTGTGTAATCCGTAAGTCTCTGAATGCTCGATTGCCATTAATCGAACTTACTTGGAAGTTGTTCGTGGCGCTTTCGCACAATCTAGAAGCTTCTGCAGCGGCTCGAATAACGTGGCGCGGATGTCAAGGTCTCCAGAATCAATCGCAATATCTGGTGGAATAGCATGAGCAATGTATAACCGGAGAGGAAGCCGGTCGTACCATCATCATTTATGGCAGACTCCAGAGAGCTCTTGGCAAGACCCAAAGTTGCAAAGAACGTATCCAGGTCATAGTCGATCTGTGAAGCGAAATCCAGCTCTCGCTCCCCTACGTCAAGATCCGCTTTAACGAAGTATGTATCGCTGAGATGTTCGAACTGCGCCAACATCCTAATGAATCGGTCAGTTGTGTGAGTCCCGGAATCTTTGGCAGACTCTTACTTCGCAACATCACTGACACACTCCAGTTCGCGGAACTCTTCCCTTCGGAGTAAGTCGATATGCATATCGACTCTTTTTTCGACGGGCGAAATTTCAGGGTAGATCTTTCCAGCGCTAAGGAAGGTTTCTGGGTCTGATCGGCGAAGAACGGCAGCGAAGCGTTTGCAAAGGGTGGCCAAGTGCGCTATACGGCCACGCATCTGAGAGTAAGGGACGCGAAGGGACCGTTAAATCTAGGATCGAGAAGAGTGACGTGACCAAACGTACATCACACACTCCCACAACCTTCTCGGTGATGGTTCCGTTGAGGCTTTCCGGAAGTCCGTGTTGAGATGCAACAGTGGTGTTGATGAGGTCCATCTTGAATGCGATACGTTGGAAATACATGTAACAGCCGGTAGAGTCACTGTCCGTCTCAAGATACGCTTGTGGCAGGTAAGGCTAACGCGCAACGATCCATTAGCCCTCATTCTCTTACTGATAGATGGAAGGGTTGCGTACTTGAACGATGTTTAACATCTCACGTGCTTGCAAAGCATCTAGTTTCTTCAGTTCCAAATCAATTGTTCTCGCTTGATTCTTGACCGCGCTGGACTGAAGGCGCATATTAAGTGACAGAAGCGCAGCCGACTGAGACGCCTGAGCTTCAGACTCCGTTTGTCGAGTCTGATCTTGTTCTCGAAGGCCATCCAACTCGCTAATTATAAAGACATAAGCAAGGCTAGATTAATTTATGGGGCAGAATGCTCACGTTTGCAGGCTGTTGACCAAATCTCGGAACTGTTGAATGGTCAATTCGTAGTCTTGCAAACCCTCTTGGAGCAGCTCGAGTTTACGAGAGAGTTCACGGGTTTCAGCTTCCTTTTGTTCTGTCGACAGGGTGTATGGTGTTAGAGTTTGCTTTTAAAGATTTATCGGTACGAGTTAGCTCACCGATCTCCTCTTGCAAAGCTCGCTCAGTCTCGATGTGCGTCTCCTCGAGTTCGTCGTTGAGCTCTCGAAGAGCTTCTAAGTCTTCGATGGCAATTCGCATTTCCTCGATTTTCTAGAGTGTCGATAAATCGATCAGCAAACGGTCTCTGCAACTTATCAGATAGCAACGCACTTCGCTCATCAACAGATTGCGCTCAGTCAGCTGAACCAGCACTTCTTCTGCTCCCATAGCATCGTCAAGTTGCTGTTTCAGATCCTCTACTTGCATGTCTGCATGCTCCAAGCGCGCTAACGTTTGGTCGTAATTGGCTAGCACACATAAGGTATTTAGAAGCCGCGGAAATAAAGAGATAGATCGCCCGCACCTTGCATTTCGTCAACACCAGCTAGTTCCCTTTCGAGGTCTGCGATCTTGCGACGTTGTTCTGCGTCTGTTTCGTGTGTAAGATCGCGCATCCTAGGGTTGATAGGTAAAATCTTAGCCCCGTCAACCTTATCTGAAGTCGAAATGCACCAACCGAAGCAGGGCATCCTTTAGCCTCTCGTTCTGCTTCTCTAGCTGCCTGAAAGCCATCTCCGAGCGCCCAGCATTCCCTTCTCCATCCCCTTCACCGCCCTCTGCTGCATTCGCTCCTTTCCTCCAGACCTCAAGCTCAACTTCCAGTTCAGCTTTAGACTCCTTTTCTGCTTCAAGCTCCGCTTCGGCTACTTCAGCGCGCTCTTCTGCCATTTCCTTGTCCAGCATAAGCATCTCCAGCTGCTCGGAATGATCTTCGAGTTTCTTCTCCAGCGAGGTGATCTGCTTAGCCTGGTCAGAGACGTTGGCCTTGAGAGCTGTGTTCTCATTCCGGAGCGTCTGGATGGTATTTTGGAATATTGGTCTCTGTGCTGTGAAGGTATGGACATCCTTAAGTTGGCCTTCCAACTCTCGTATCTTTCTCGCATCATCTGCCCGCTTCGTTTCGAGGACGCGAAGTTTCACTCGCAGCTCGTGGGAGTCGTCCTGCGGCGGTGGTCTTGCTGGAGCGGTTTCTGGAGGCTGCTCGGGAGGAGGAAGTTCTGACTGTGTGGAGGCTGGTGAAGCCGCATTCAAGTGAGGTGAGGATGTGAGTGAAGGCAATTTCTCTGCGACGGGTGAATTTAATTCGAGTGAAGGTCCGGAAGTTGGTGGCGGTTGAACGTTAATAGAGGTCGATAGAGAATACTTGCGGGAGGGAAGCTGGGCAAGCTGTTGCTGAACTGACGGCCGTGCGGCTGTCGGGGTCAGAGGGGTACGACTACCCGAGGGAGACGGGGAGGCAGGTATGGTTGAACGTTTGAGGGGCGTCGGTGGTATGAGACGAGGACGAGGTACAGTAGATGTCGATGATGTGGTAGGCTTCTGGGGGCTCGCTGGTCGCGATGATTCCGCTGAACGAGCAGATGACTGGCGAGAGAGAGATGGCGGTGACATAAGACCACTTGAGCTCCCATTTGGCCGATGTCCGGGTCTTGTGGGCCCAGGAGAGGGTGGTGACTGCGTTCAGGGGCACTCAGTCGATGGCACTGACCGACAAGGCGACACAATCTTACCATGGGATTGCTGGTACGACTGGTACTTGCCCCAAGACTGGGAGGAATCTCGATCGACTTGATGAGGGTGGCCCGAATGAACATTCCGTGCTTCGGCTTGCATGTAAAATACACTTCTCCTTCAACAGAGCCGTCGTTCTTGCCTTTAGGTTCTGAGAGCTCGACGCCGATCCATCGCCCAGGTGCAAACTTAGTTGTTCCGTTGTATCTGACAATACCTTTTCCTGCTTGAATCTCTACAACTGCGCCGACAGGAACCTCCGCTGCGCCTGGCACAGGCGCCATTTTGAACGAGTAGTAGGATGGGAGGCCAAGACGCGTTGCAATTCAGGCCGTGAGCGGGTCGCACGACGCGGCTTCCTCACAGGTGTCATATTATCACCAAGACGCCAGCCCGTCCTATTTCAATTGGCCCCTGTAGATCATGCATGTGTCTATACTGATCTTCCATTCTCAACGCGCTTCGGAGCAATTTATTTATACGTATTTACCAAGAACATCCTTGATTTTAGACTTTTCCCCAGCGCCCAAGCGCGCCCAACGCCGCCAAGTTACCTTCACTGTGCACTGGTCGAATCGCACGTTTCACAACACAATCCCGTAGCAGGAATCCCTTGGCCACGCATTGTCTTTCATTTACGGTACTATCGCTGCAATACCGCCAACCCGAGAGGCCAAAAGTGATCACATCTACCTATCATAAACATCAATAACAGGATCAACGTGTTTCTTGTCCCATTCCTCTTCGAAGATTGGTCTCGAACGCGAAGCTTCTCTCATCCCTAGCTAGCTGAGTTTACAGTCCGAATACCGGCTCGTGTGATGACAAAATCCATGCTTCGAGGAGGACCGAATGCAGAAAACACCACGTCTATCCGCCGTAATAGGATGGAGGCTCGGGTCGATGGCCTGGAAACCGAGCCATTACCATCGATGTTATGATGGGCTTCATCGACGCGCCTCCTCTTTGAGCTCCTTTCCTCCCCTTCCCCACCGGTCGGCTCCGCAGCGGTCACAGGCTCATCAACCCATTCCTTCATCCTCCCTGTCCGGGTGAGGAAAATCCTCGAGTTGATCTGATTCGCCCAAACCAATCCCATCGAGGCATCCTTCTTTTCATCCAAAAACGTGTCGTCCGGTCGGTTGAACCAACGAGACTGCTCTTTATATATGAGTTCATGGCGGTCGCTTGACGAACTGCCATTCGGAACACTTCCTTCGCCGTCGAACACGGCAGTCACGTCGTTGACGACCACAGCGGCAAGGCAAAGACTTGAAACGAGATGGTGAAGGAGAGAGGCGACCTCACCCAGGACCTTAGCCCTCTCTACCAGTTGGCGCGTATCCGCCTTGCCCGCCCATTGAAACAGAGATCCTAGTGAGTCGATAACAAGGAGTTTCAATGGCTTTCCATCCGCCGCGCACCGTTCTGCCAGTGATGGAACTTCTTCGCGCAGATAGTATGTCAAGGCTTTGGTGTTGTCAATCAGACAGGCGTGAATGTGATCGAAAGAGCACGAGTCGGCTGATAGTTGCGGGTGTTCTTGTAGGAGTTCTTCCAGTCGTTGTGTGGCAATGGCTGAGCCGGAAGCAATGTAGCAAGATGACCCTTCTTGACCACCCTTCCCAACAGGAAGCTGGACCGTGAGGCAAAGTTGGAGAGCCAGTTGCGTCTTCCCAGCCGCACTGTCCCAGGACCGTCAGCAGGCTATTAGGACGGAAACACCGCACTCACCCTTCTCCAGAGATCTCCCACACAGATCCAGTCCGTATTCCACCGCCAAGCATATTATCAAGGCCATCGTCGCCAGTGGTGAAGCTTTCCGAACCCAACGACTGCGTTTCAAAAACAGTCTCAGGAGGGGACAATATTTCCGTGGAAATCAAATCGAAAATCCTCTCGACTTCCTCCTTGCTCAACCGAGTCTTGCGCGAGATCTCTTCAGGGGTCTGGAGGAGAACATCGGCCACGAACTTGATATTCGCTTAAAAAATATCATGATCGAGTTAGACGGGATGGGTCAAGACACAACTTACATCCATACAGCCGATTCTTCTCCACCGGACTTAACGAGCGCAGCTCGGAAATAGAAATATCCATGCGGAAGGTTGGAGCCTTGCAGAAGTGCTGGTTTGTCGGATGTTGTTGGTTTGGGTTGTTTGTTGAGACAAATTAAGCAAACTCCTCGCCACCTCATTCTACCCGCCACAGGGGCAGAGCATTTAGACCCGTTGGCACCTACTACATGTTAGAAACTGTGAACCGAACTCAGTAGTCCGTAAGAAACGACTATATTAGATGTAACTACCTGTGAACCGAACTACAACGGTAGGTTGGCGATACAGCATTTGCGCGTCGGCGGAAGGAAGGGGCATACCTCAGTAGTCCGTAAGAAACGACTGAGGTATCCCTCTTCCCTCTCGCCTCCACCTATATACTACAGGTAGTTTAAAGACGGCGTCCGCCCTTTCACGGTGGCCTGTCCCGTCGGGGGTTACGGTCTTACCTTATGTAAGCACCGTCCCCCACTTCCCCTGTACGTTCGTACTCCATATCTTCAACGCTACATGCTTGGGTATCTTCGTCGATTCAATGAGGGGGTTCATTCCTTCGGAAGCGCAGGAGGTAATGCGTTCCTTCAACATCTGTGTTGCCCGTAGCGTTGGACCACCATATATATTCAGAAGGACAAGGCGGCAGTCATTTCTAAAAGCAGGAACCTTCAGCTTTATAAAAGAACTTTCCATTAAAAGCTGCAAATGTGGCCACCCTTCCAGCCCGCCGAAGCTGACGGGGCCACCAAGCGGCCGGCTAGACACAACATGGGACGAAACGCTTTGCTAGAACAGAGCAAACCAAATTGCAACACTGAATAGCTGAATCGGGTGCCCTAGGACTTCAATACTTATACAACGCTACTAAGAAACGTGCGGAATGCCAGAACAAGCGGGAAATCAAAGAAAACGCCAGAACCAGCAGCAATTCAAAGAGAACAAGCAGGAATCCGAAGAAAACGTGAAGAATGCCAGAATACCCGGTAATTCAAAAAACCATGCTGGCTGTATCTTGGATTGCGGTGAGCGCGGGGTCTCCTTGAATCAGCTCCAAAGCCTCGCTCATGGATATTCTCTCCTCGGGAGTAGTGGGCCAACAAGCTTCGGCGACGGCCCAAACTTTCTCGTACGACAGTCCAGTAGGCGACTTAGCGGGGTTCTTAGGAGGTCGCCTGCTTTCGATCAAGACGGCACGGATAACAGCACCGTCCGTTTGGAGGTCGGGAAATGGGACTTCGCCAGTAAGAACCTCATTCCGAAGCGCGCGTTCAGATATGACTCCGGGCTTGAGTGAGAAAGATGCCTCACCTCGGCTATTGTCATGCCAAACGCATATACATCCGATTTGAAACCCTTGGAGCCGCCATCCCATAGCTCAGGGCTTTGCCATCGAAGGGTGCCGGCTCCTTTCATTGCGGTTGAAGTTCTTAAATCGGTCGTTCTTGTGAGACCAAAGTCGCAAAGTAGGACCTGGCCGTTGTCGCCGATGAGAATGTTGCTGGCTTTTATATCACCATGCACTACTTCTTCGTCATGTAGATAACCAATTGCATCTGCAGTCTCGCACAACTGGGCACAGCCTCTTATCGTAAGCTGAACGCTCAAGCGCGCGTTTAAGACGCGCACAAAAAAGGACGTACCAGCTTGACGCGGTTGACGCTCGGGAACAGGAGGATATACTCGACCAAGGTACCATTCTCGACGAACGGGCTGACGAAATAAAAATATCCATCTCTCTGGAAAGTGCCCAGGTACTCCAAAATATGAGGATGTTGCAACCTCTCCCACGTTGCAGCCTCTCGCTGAAACCTCTTTAATTGAAACGAGCTTGTCATCAGAAAAGAATATCACGATCGGCAGCACACCTACTCTTATGGCGTCCTCATTGTATCCTACGGCTCCGATCCTTGGTCTTTTGAGAGCCACTTTCCCCACTCTCGAGTGGATAGCTTGGAATACATCACAAAAGTGACCGTTGACTTTGACGGGCGTCGGAGATATCCAGACAATCCAAGGACCAACATCTGCAACAGAAGCTAAAGAGGCCGCGCTTGAAGCGTCCTTAGAGCTCTGCGCGCTGAGGCTGGGCCGTTGTTGACTTCCGACCTTCAATCGCATCGTAAATGGTAGTGGCTCGTGGGGTAATAAGAGAGGCGACCTCCTAGGAGGAAGGTGGGGTTTCACTTTTTCGTGCACCTCCTGCGAATAGATAAGCCAGTTGCTCAGCACATCAGAATGAACCGACTGACACTTGGAGGCAGAAGAGACGCTTCTCGATAGGTAGTTAAGACTCCATTGCGCCCTCTAGCGCCTCCATCCCGTGGATCTTTTACTTGGCGAACTGGTCCCCTTTCTTGATGATCATAAGCCAAGGAAGCTGATCTCGCTTTCTGCCAGACGTCCCGCATGGCTCTGGAAGGGGATGTTTGCTAGTGCCATCAGTGACCTGTCGGAAGTATACCCACTTGGTCGCCGCCTGCAGATCAGGGTTATGGTACGCTAATGGAGAGAGGTTGCAGGGTATCCGCCGAAAGGTTCGGAGAAGGTCTTCATCCGGGACGGCAGAGTCGCCCGAACGCCTTGATTGGCCATCAGGTTGGACCGACAGTATGTTATACGGTTACAGATGATGGGTTTGGTTGAAGTGATTATCGGTCCAAGTGGTGAACACGCTTCAACCACTTTGTAGAATTGTCCGCCTTGCACCACAGTTAACTTAGGTAAGCGGCGTACGTCCGTCCATATTCCCAGGCGTCGACACCTTTCGCGCCATCGCCGACATAATATGGCGCTCTTTCAATCCGATATTGACTAGTCTCATTGAGGCGGGCTAGATACAACTTGCGTGGGTATAGTACGGATCACAAGCGTCTGCGAACGGCTAACTCTCGGCTTACGCTCACTCAAGCCCCAGGCTTAATTGCCGACTGATAAACGTGCATTCTATCTATAACCAATCATGACTAAGGAGATCATCTTTCGGTTAGCGAGAGACCTAAATGCATCGTCCAGGATGTTGAGTCCTGGAAGGGTTGCTCCAATGGTGCCCGAGTGTACCGAAAGAGAGGCCGAGAGCGAAACCGACTGATATCTTGAAACGGCAGGGGCAGTTGCCTTATGAGAAAATTTCGCTATCCCAAGAGATCTTGGTATAGGGGAAGATTGACGACGGTCGGCTTGTCTCGAGGATGTCGGACGCGTCGGCCGGGTTCGGCTGTTCGATCCATTGGCTGTGATTCCAAATTCGCGCTGTCTCAAGTTGCTGAATCATGGACATACTTGTTGGACCCGTTGTAGCTGACCAGTGATGGCTGAAGAGGATTGGGGTGGGCGGTATCGTCCGCACAGGTAGCCCCGATGCTTGCCAAATCGTGGTGAGGGGATTCGCTGTTCGACGTGTAGGTACTTACAGGTCGACGGAACCGACGCCAAAACCTATCATAGACCAGCAATATCCCTCACTGGACGGCTACCCCATTCTATGCTACGGCAATTGCTGCCACGATGTGAGATGGGCCATGGCGTCCACTCCAGATTACCCCAACAGGAAGCTGAAACGTGAGGCGAGGTTGGAGAGTCAGTTGCGTCTTCCCAGCCGCACTGTCCCAAAAGCCTCCTCAAGGACGGGAACACTGCACTCACCCTTCTCCAGAGATCTCCCACACAGATCCAGTCCGTATTCCACCGCCAAGCATATCATCAAGGCCAGCGTCACCAGTGGTGAAGCTGTCCGAACCCAACGACCGTGTTTCAAAAACAGTCTCAGGAGGGGACAATATTTCCGTAGAAATTAAATCGAAATCCTTTCGACTTCCTCCTTGCTCAACCGAGCATTGCGCGAGATCTCTTCAGGGGTCTGGAGGAGAACATCCGCCACGAATTTGATATTCGCTGAAGGAAGTATTATGGTCAAGTAAGACAGGATGAGTTACGACACAACTTACATCCATGCAACCGGTTCCTCTCCACCGGACCTAATGAGTGCAAGTCGGAAATAGAGATCTCCATCGGAAGGTTAGTTGGAGCTTGTAGAAGTGACAGACTAGGCTCACGGATGTAAGCCCCTTAGCTCCGGTGCCTAGCGAAGGTGCTCCGCCTCCGGAGCAGGGGCTTACGCGTGAACCAGACGTTGTTCACCCAGGTTTGTTTGTTGAGAGACAAACTAAGCAAACACCACCCTCCCGCCACAGGTGCAGTACATTTTGATCCGTTGGTGCATGTTATATGCTTGGGTCGATTTACATAATGAGAGGTTTTAGGAATTATCTTTTGGGGCGCAGAAGGCAATGCGTTCCTTCAACATCTGTACATACTGACCGTGGCGCTGGACCACCATATATATTCAGAAGGACAAGGCAGCAGTCGTTTCCAAAGAGCAAGAATCTTCAGCTTTATTAAATAACTATCCCGCAGAGAGAGAACACCGACACTAAACGCTGTAAATGTGACCGACGGGGGCGGCCAGCAAGTATCCACCACATGAGACGAAACGCTTTGCATGCGCAGCGCGAACAGACTCGGATTGTAACACTGAATATCTGGATCGGGCGCCGTAGGGCTTCGATATAGAGACAACACTACTAAAACATTCAAAGAAAACGTGGACAATGCCAGAACAAACGGGAAATCAAAGAAAACATGCGAAATGCCGGAACAAGCGAGAAATCAAAGAAAACATGCGGGGGTATCAGAACAAGCAGGAATCTAAAAAAAACATAAGGAGTGCCCAAACAACCGGGAAGTACAAAACCATGCGGAATATCAGAACAACCGGGAGCGCCATCAAATATCTTGGATCGCGGGGAGCGCGGGGTCTCCTTGAATCCGCTGCAAAGCCTCGTTAATGGATATTCTTTCCTCAGGCGTAGTGGACCAGCAGGCTTCGGCGACGGCCCAGACTTTCTCATACGACAGTCCAGCAGACGACTCAGCGGGATTCTTAGGAGGTCGTCTGCTTTCAATCAAGACGGCACGGATAACAGCGCCACCCGTTTCGAGGTCGGGGAATGGAACTTCGCCAGTAAGAACCTAATCCGCGCGTTCAGATATGACTCCAGGGTTGAATGATAACGAACGATGCCTCACCTCGGCTATCGTCATGCCGAACGCGTATACATCCGATTTGAAACTCTTGGAGCAGCCATCCCATAGCTCAGGGCTTTGCCATCGAAGGGTGCCGGCTCCTTTCATCGCGGTTGAAGTTCTTGAATCGGTCGTTCTTGTGAGACCAAAGTCGCAAAGTAAGACCTGGCCGTTGTCGCCAATGAGAATGTTGCTGGCTTTGATATCGCCGTGCACTACTTCTTCATCATGTAGATAACTTATTGCATCTGCAGTCTCGCACAACTGGACACGACCTCGTATCGTAAGCGCGCGCGTTTGAGACACGCGCAAAAAAAGACATACCAGCTTGACGCGGTTGACGCTCGGGTGCAGGACGATATACTCGACCAAGGTACCATTCTCGACGAACTGACTGACGAGGTAAAAATGTCCGTCTCTCTGGAAAGTGCCCAGGTACTCCAAAATATGAGGATGTTGCAGCCTCTGCCACGTTGCAGCTTCTCGTTGAAACCGCTTTAATCGAAACAAGCTTATCATCAGAAAAGAAGATCATGATCGGCAGCACACCTACTCTAATGGTGTCCTCATTGTATTCTGCAGCTCCGATCCTTGGCCTTTTGAGAGCCACTTTCCCCACTCCTAAGTAGATAGCTTGGAATACATCACAAAAATGGCCGTTGACTTTGACGGGCATCGGAGATATCGAGACAATCCAGGTTCCAACATCTGCAACAGAAGCCAAAGAGGCCGCGCTTGAAGCGGCCCCCGAGCTCTGGGCTCTTTGGCTCGGCCATTGTTGGCTTCTAACCTTCAATTGCATCGCGAATGGTAGTGACTCTGGGGGTGACACGCGAGGGAACCTCCCAGGAGGAAGGTGGGGTTCCACTTTTTCGTGCGCCTCCTACGAATGGATTAGCTAGCCGCTCAGCACATCAGAATGAACCGACTGACACGTCGAGGCAGAAGGAGCGCTTCTCGACAGGTATCTAAGAGTCCAGTGCACCCTCTAGCGCCTCCACACAGTAGGTCTTTCACTTGGCGAACTGGACCATCTTCTAGATGATCATACGCCAAGGAAGTTGATTTCGCTTTCTGGCAGACGTCCTGCATAGCTCTGGATGGGGAGATTTTCTAGTGCCATCAGTGATCAGTCGGAAGTTTACCCACTTGGTCGCCACCTGCAGATCAGGATTATGACACGTTAATGGAGAGTGGTTGGGTATCTGCCGAAAGCGGAGAAGATCCCTATGTATTGCGGAGACGCCAAAGCCTAAACGAGGTAACACCCTCTCAACACCTGCAAGGCCTATCGACGGTGATAAACGTACTTTAAATACGGCCTGATCGAGGGGTCGGTTCTCAGCTGCTCCTGATCCCAGACATGCTATCTTACTTACAGTAACAGTTTCATGAATATCCATCTGTCCCAACTTCGCGTGGCGGATGGGACTTCGAGCGCGCAGCTTTGCGGTTTCGCTGGCGGACATACTGGGGCCCAGAGTCCAATAGAGAGGATTCTCAGATCGCATGCTTTGAAGTTATGACTTGAGCTGAGGTACGGTTAAGGTGGTTGTCGGTCTAAGTGGTGAACACGCATCAACCTGCTTTTCGCCTCGCACAGCGGTTAGGTAAGCGGCGCACGTACATATTCCCGGGCGTCGACACCTTCCGCGCCACCGCCGACGTAACATGGCGCTCTTTCAATCCGGTATTGACTAGTCCCCTGGGGACAGGCTAGATACAACTTGCATGGGCATGGTACGGATCACAAACGCCTGCGAACCTCTATTGTACTAGCTCTCGGTTTACGCTCACTCAAACCCTAGGCTTAATGCCGACTGATACATTGAGTCTAAGCGTGTGTTCTATCTACCAACCATGACTAACGAGATCGTCTTTCAGTTAGCAAGACACTTGAAATGCATCGTTCAGGAGTTCTGGAAGGGCTGCTACGCTGATGCCCGAGTGTACGTAAAGGGAGGTTGCCGAAAGGAAGGGAGGTCGAGAGCGGAACCGACTGATACCTTGAAACGTCTTGGCGGGGGTAGTTGGCCTTATGAGAAGATTCTGTTATCCCAAAGAGATCTTGGCATGGGGGACGATTGACGGAAGTCGGCTTGTTTTCGAGGATGTCAGACGCGTCGCCGGGTTCGATCGTCGATCCATTTGTTGTGATTCCAAAATGGGCGCTGTCTCAAGCTGCTGAATCATGGACATACTTATATGACCCGTTTTAGCTGACCGGTGATGGTTGAGGGTGGCAGAATAGTCCGCACGGGTAGCCCCGATGCTTGCCAAGTCGGGGTGAAGGGATTCACTGTTCGACGAGGAAAATGACGCCAGACGCCAAAACACATCATAGACCAACCATATCCTTCACTGGAAGGCTACCGCATTCCATGTTGCGACGATCGTCGCCACGGTGTGGAATGGGCCATGGTGTCCACTCCTGACCCCAGTATCTCGGTTCATATAAGTAGTTCTCCGTCTCCTCTCGCCGTTCAGTCCACTCTTAAATGTCGTCTCCACGGTTAGCGGGTAGTTTCCGAAGGTCTTTGTCAAAAGAGTTGTGGAGTGCTAGGATTGGCGTCAACCTCACAAGGCAATGCAAGAGGGGAAGGAGGTCCTAGGCCACGTCCAGGATCCTAGAGTCGACATCAGCTGCACTCAAACGCTAAATCGTCGCCTCGGAAACACTTCAATTCTGGCCGCTCTCCTCCGGTTAAAGAGGTAGGGGAGTTAGACGATATCCTGGATGCTCCGTTTGCATTTTACATACTGAAGACGACGGAGCATCCAGAGGTACTCCTGGCTGTCGCTCGCAATACTTATCCCAACCTTGCAAGCTTGTACGCTTTTGGCCAAGTACGTCCCGTCAAACCCCACAGGCTCTTCAGGGCGTCCACAGCCCAGGCTTAAGGCGGCTCTATGAGGTCGATGAAAAGCAATGACGATGCCAATCATTCCAACGAGAACACGATTAAGAGCCATCATCCACTCGTTTGTGACTTCTAGTCTCCCCGCGTTTCCACGTCTCGCTGCGTGGTGTTGGTGGGTCCAGTTGGAGTTTACTTCGGCGTCCGGGGTCCCCTCGTTGTCAGTCTCCATCCCAGGGAAGGTCATCGCATATCTGTGGTTCCTCGAACGGGTTCAAGTACATTTTATACACCAGCCTAGTACGAGGTTAGCAATCCTACAAATGCGAGAAGATATCCTACTGGAAGTGCCGTCCGTGCCAGACGGCAGACACGCAGATGGGTAAGAAATTACACCTTTTGTTACATGCCCCATGCTCGTATATACTCCCAGAGCACTTCATCATGCCTTATGCTGCTGCAGGAGAGTGAGTTTCAGCGGCATTTGGTTGCCCTTTGCTTCTTCGCCCACTACAACAGGCCTTGTCACGACCCGCCTGTTTCTCTTCGTCAGCTAGTAGTCAGGCGAGCGGCCAAAGTGTGGAAACTCACCCCAATTTCCCTACTATGACGAGCTTCGGGTCGATTTGAATGTCGAACGTGCGCACCATGGTGAATATGAACGCCTTCATCCTGGGTCGTGGAAAATTGCCAGTCAGTCAACATGCTTCGTGCTTCGTCTGGAGAGGAGTGTCTGGATGGGAACTCACTCTGCGATGGCCATTCTCCATCCTATGCATGCTCTAGGGCCAGATAGGAACGTCATAAGGTTCGCGTAGACCGAGGGCACGGCGTTCGCATCGGCAGGAGGGGACTCCCATCGTTCGGGCCTACAATGCACCCAGTGATGATACTCAGTGGATGTGGAACAGCAGCCAGCGATGATAGTTTAAAGCATACCTGAATATCCTGGCGTCTTCGCCCCATATATCAGGGGACATATTGATCTCCCGGATGTGAATAAAGACGACATCGCCTGACCGTAAGCTACACCGAGAGCGACATAGAAACCGGTTAGACTCCCAGAAATATCCCCTCTCTGGGAAACGAAGTCAAACTCACTGTAGCTCGGTATGCACCTTCCCATCCAAATCCGTCACCGGCTCCGAAAGTGGCACAACTTCGTCTTTTATCGGTTGCCTCGACGTGATCTCCACTGGAGAATAGACTCGCAACGACTCTCGCACCACCCAATCTAGGTATTGGAGTCCGTTGAGCTCTTCCATAGTCGGGTTGTCGTTGGGGAACGCCGTCAGTTCGGCTCGCAGTTTTGCTTGGACTTCGGGGCTCGAAGCTAGAGCGTAGAGCGCCCACGTCATAGCAGTTGAAGTGGTTTCGTGGCCTGCAGCGATGAAAGTGGCGATTTCTAACCACGTTGAAAAGCCATGTTAATGAGCGGTCTGTGGGACGGATGAGACGTAAGACGTACGAGCGAGGACCTCTTCTTCCGAAAGGGAGTTGTCAGCGTTGGATTTGATCAGGACGCTCAAGAGGTCTCTGCTTGTTGGAGTGTCGGTTTGCTTTTCGGGAGTCGCCTTGGCCGCTTCGCGAGTCTTCTCTTCTATCAGACCCATCCCAACGCGTCTGAGAACCCCAGTACTTTCTTCAAATTCCTTGTTGCGCTTCGTTGGCTGAATCCTGATGTCAGTCGATTGCCCCTAGTAGAGTGCGCGATGGCATAGGTCTCACCATCTTCCCCACGACCGGAACCCAGATCTGGAGGAACTCGAGTGGGTTGAAGGACGAGACAACGTCGAATATCTAAAAGACGAATCCGATCAGAACATCATGTCTCGGGGGGTCAGACACATCCGGGTCAGCCCTACTTTGTTGAAGGCAACAGATAACTCGTTGGACTCATCTACTAAAGCGTTGAATTGATATCCGAAGCCTGTGAACGGTCAATCCCAGGAGAAGGGTTACTTTCCGGTTAAACTAAGGATAGGATGACCAGCATACCTGCTTCGCCAATAATATCAAGGGTTGCGCGACTGAGCCAGCCCAGCACGTCAATAGTTTGAGATCCATCACCAGTACTGATAACTTCGGCTTTCCAGAGGTCCTTCAGCTCCTGCGCCTTCCGCACGAACAGCGGAGTGAAGCCTCGAATCTGAGCTTGGCTAAAGACGGGATTCTGTTAGGTACGGAATTGCGTCAGCAGTTAGTTTTGCGATTGTGATTAAAACAGGGTAGGTACCAGAATCTTTCGCTAGCAGAAACGGCATGTCTCAGTAACCATCGAACTAGATATAGTTTTGACACTAACCTGACGCTTATGAACATCACCCTCCACAGCAACTAATCCTGGTCCGGTAATAGCGGTGAGCCCGATCCTCGACTGCCACGGCTTATGGAATTCCGCAGGGTGCGAAAGGACGTGAGCAATGGCTCGGAGATCCAGGGTGTAGAGTCTCTTCATGGATAAGAACCCTGTCACGGCAAATGTTTTGCCGTATTTCTTTGTCCATTGCGGCACTATGTCCTTCGGATCGCGGATAGTCTGGAGGCTACCCCAGAGGAAGGTGTCCGCAGGTGGGCCGGGGAGCATTACCGGCCCCGACTGGCGACTCCATTTTACAAGACGGTATAGCGCGAGGACCGTCACGGCTGCAGCTGAGACGAGTCGAATGTCGTAGTCGGCCATGTGTGAACTGCGCTTGAATGGGAGGAGAGACGTGTGGGGTTGATAAGCGATGGACGGCCAATAGACGTGCAATATGATGGCTGGTGCCTAGACGGAAGCAGTCCTCGACGGGGTCGATGAGATTGAGAGCAGTCCGGAGGCCGAGAGAGTCGTGCTGGGCAGCCTTGGGGGGATGGATGAGGTGGTAGTATCGCTGGAGGACAGTTGGGAGGATACGGTTTCCCAAGGTTTCCAGTCGGTGTTCTCGGTCATTCACGAAGTTTCGCTCATAAAAACGTGTATTGGAGCCGAGTCTCGACCCTCCAAGCCACTAATAATCTAGGAATGAAGCCGAATGTATACTGGTAGAGATGGCACAAATCGGCTGTTGGGCGTCAGCTCGACAACCAGTCTTGCCACCTTGGAACGATGGCAACTTGCAAATTTTAAAATGACGCGCACCTTGCACCTCCTCGCGTATCACACTGCCAGCGTCGAGGTTTTTTTGGGAAAAGTGTTCTGAGCAGAAATAACTCTGAAACGTGGTGGTACACTTGCCAGCATGGCTGAGTGCACAGGATCGCCAGCTTTTGTGGAGTGGCGGTCTGCGTTTGTTCCCGGCGGATGTTTTGCTTTTCTACTTGGTGGGTTCCACACAATCGCCGCGAATATTCCCCCCACGTCCGTCCCTCTCAGCGACTTCCCCTTCATTCATTGTTCGATAGAGCACTAGACACTCTTCCTCAACACATCGCATCTTCAATGGGAAAGTGGACTCTAGCACACACCGAGGCTCTCTGCAGCGAGAAATTTCATACGGCACTTCAGAAACCACTCAGCCAGTCAGGATTGAAATTGGAGGAGTTCTTCGAGGTGTGCTTTTATACAGGTCATGAGGTTCCCAAGGGTGTCTGTGACTGACAACCTACCTTTTCACCCAGGCCTTTGATCCCCAAGATCCTGTAGTTCAAAAGCTCGTCGGAGCACTGGTCAATGTAAGTGTTTCCTTGTTCCGTTCCGTGTTTGGGGTGAGCCGCTCAGACGCCGCCATCTGCCTCCACCATGTTCAGGACATCGTACTGCGGCGAAAATCAACAACCAGACCATCATGTCCCGCAGGTCGCGTCAGCGAACGATGCGCGGAAGCTAGCTTCTATATCAACTATCGTGCCACCGATGCCCATCCATCCTTCTCCGGCCTCCCACAATCCCGAGCACGTTCAGCGACCATCCGTGCACGAAGGCGAAACGAATTGTATGGCATCATGGGAGTACCACCTACGTCCGACATGCCTTGGAGAACGTCGTATTCCAGCTGGAGTCCCGATGCAGAAGAACTCATCCCCGACCAGCCTTCGCCTGCAAGCATAATAAACCCATATCGTGCCTTCAGTAGGAACGAACCTACTCGAAACGAAGAAATTATGCAGCCAGAGTCGGAGTCGAGTGGGGATTATTGGTGGAGGGCTACCATGCAAGGACACGCTATGGGCAGCGCTGGATCTTTGTCAGCTTCACCTACACCCTTCGTGAACGAACGGTCGCCTTCACCGAATCCAACTCGGAGTCCACGTATGCCCCCCGGTCATAGTTTTGTCTCTTGGAGTGTATCGCGGTCTCAGCGTCGTCCGACGATCGTTGTGGAACCAGACAGCTCCTCCAGCATCCCACGTCCCGTTCGAGTCCGCTCCTCATCTCTCCCGCCCGTCTCTTCAGAAGGAAACCCCATTCCGTCGGACCCGACTCGGAGTGTCGCTCTCGAGGAAGGGGACTCAAGACCGTTTGTACAAACGCCACGTCCGGGATCACCACTTTACTCGATTCCAGGCGTAGAGGTCACTGCCGTTCGTTCACCTGATTTAGAGCCTTATTATCCACCGAACGTCGAGGTATTTAGATTCGACCAGGCACCCTGGGTCGGGTCCCCGTCGCCAATGCCCGGTGGTCTTCCATCACCTCGACCTGGTCCCACTACCGTTACGGTTGAGGACAGTCTATGGAGGTAGCCCCTACCCACCCCTCTCCTTCTCCCCTGTATATATACTTGTTTGGGATCCCGCTCTTCCATCACCAATTGTGTCTTTTGTCGAACGCTGTGTTTTCCTACATATTCGCTATTGTTACCCGAGGTCACCACTACCGCTACTACATTACGGCCTCTCCTTCTGTATTGTAAAACCTCTCTCATTCGATGACCTAAAAGCCTGCGTTTTTGGCAACCCAAGGTCGAATACAAAGTTTTGCATTATTCGGCTCGCTTGATTGGGTGACTGGCTGAGTGTGAAAACATGCCGATCGACATGGGAATTACAAGGAAAGAGCCGGGCTGTCGTCCGTATTACAACTTTCAACGTCGGTTGCGCGCAACGCTGTTCACAGTGAGTATTCATTAATGTGACTTTAGGCTGCACAATACTAAGCAGCTGCCTTAGTGTCCGTTCCTTATAGACAGTGAGTACAGGGGTCGAGCCTCGTTGGGTTTCAATCATGACGCTCAACGAACTTCGCTGTGGACGCTTCCCAGAGACCTTCCTCCGCCTGGTGGCTTCGAAGCCATAAAATACAAGCGCAACTTACCTTTCAAAGGCCCTAGCGGGATTGTTATGCTTGCTGGTGTGACGTTGTTCTGCGGATATGGAATTTATCGGGTGGGCCAGGGAAATTTGGAGAAGAGGTGCGGCTCGTCTCGTCGTATCGTTCGAACTGGAAGCGGAAAGTTGACTTTCGACCTTCTTTTTTGAAACCTCCTTCAAATTTGCATGCGTGGATTGGACTTGTGTGTGACGCAGGGAGTTGAAGCGAGAGAAGACCTGGGCTCGAATCCACCTCGTCCCAATGCTGTTGGCTGAAGGCGACCGGGATGCATACCGAAGACAGCAAGCTGCTTTAGAACGGGAGAAGGAGATCATGAAGGATGTTCCAGGATGGGAGGTGAATATTCTCTTCGTGCACGTTCCCGTTCCTAGGTTCGCTGAAATGTCACTCGTTCCCAAAAGGCTGGAAAGAGTGTCTATCACGACAAGAAACACGTACCAAGAGAGAGTGTTGTTGTGCTATAAGCATGGAGATTGGCGTGTTATCCCTGTCGTTTCTGACCTCTTTAGTCGCTTTGGACTTAATGCTATCCGGTTCTTTCCGTTAACGTTGTCCTGCGTCGTCTCACACATTGCGTTCGACCTCTAAGCGTTGCTAACAGCTTAGCACTCATTTCGCCTTTTCTTCTCTTGTAATATTACACCACGTTGTCGGTTCAACGTTTTGCTTGCTGTGCCGCAGAACATGCACGTCCAATGTCAATCGCGGTAAATTCAGGGGCCAATTCGCCACGCACGAGACTTTTTTGAATCTCCGTTGTTTTTTGCTTCTAATCCGTCCACCGACCAACGACCCATATCGCCGCTACTTCTCACATCCCTCATTCCGCTCTTCTATCTAATCAAGTTTGAAGGTTAACATTAATCAAAACAAAAAAAATGTGGCGGAGGCTAGCTACAACAGACTCTTTAGGCGCGATTCGAGAGGCTTCAGCATCCTCTTCGTCCTCTAGTCGCCTGCCTGGCCTCTGTTCTCCTTCAAGCTCCTCTTCCTCACCTCGTCCGTTCCCTGTCAAATCAAGATCCAAAACATCCAAAGCCAAGATGATGTCGTCCGACGTAACGCATTTCCCGTTCTCGCCGGCTCGGCCTCGACCTGTTCGGTTACCGGACCCTTCACCGTCAATACCCCACTCGATTTCCGACGAGTTCAAGCAATTTACGGATTACGCTGGATACGAGAGGAAAATGAGCGGCGGTGAGGCGAGGAGGGAGAGTGAAGCTGGATTAGGGTTGAATATACCCCTTGGACATGATGTGCCGGGACCGCAAGATGTGTCTACGAGGTCGTGGAACTCGGGCGCAGGAAGTAGCGTTCAAATGAGATGGGGCATGGAGGACTTGGAGGGGAATGGGAGAGACAAGGATGCATTTGTGGGTGGTCGCGATGATGCTGGGGAACAGCAAGTCAACGTCTTGCCACCGCAAAAAATCCATGTTTCCCCTGCAAGACAGATGTTCGACACCGGTTCACCATTTCACCCAGCTCTACACCGCGCTCGCTCCTTCGCTTCACCCCTTTCGGCGACCACGACTCCCCATGCACTATTCACGTCTTCCCCTCGCCGAGAAACGTACCCAATCGACACGCCTCCATTTTACTCCCCCATGATGATGTCGCCAATACTTCAATCCTCTGCAATATCCTCTGGGTCGCCGATGGGCTCACCGATGCTGGTAGACTCGTCTTCCGGTTCACCCGAGATGGCGTCCGGAAGCTCGTACGGTTCCCCCATCCCTTCTCCCGCATTCTACCATTCCGCCTCCCCCACCCACCTTCCAATGTTCAGCAGTAGATCCGCCTCACCTTTCCTCTTTCACGGATCCCTTCACATGATGGAGCGTCCAGCATCTGCTATCGGTCTACCTGGCTCAATCTTGGCGAGAGGTATGGCCACTACGGCCGCGGACTTTGCGTCGGTGAAGGACGAGGAGGAAGCTTTCAAGGCTGAAGCGATTGCCGAAATCGAGGTGAAGAAACCTAGGAAACGAAAAACTGCTACTGAGGTGGCAGAGGAAGGGGCCGTTAAGGGCGGAAAGAAGGCGACAGGGAAACCGAAAGGTCAGTGTCCTCTATTGGAGCCCTTATTTTGAAAGACCAGACGAGTAACCACAACCTGCCTCAATAGCCCCAGAAAAGTCCGTGTTGAACCCACCGAAACCACCGCAATCTAAGTGGCAGATGTACTTCTCTGACTTCCTAACGGATGCCAAGTCTACAAATCCGGACAGCAAGATCAACGTCACTGCTATTGCGAAAGCGGCTGCCGCAGCCTACAAGAACATTAGCATCGAAGAGCATGAGGTTCGTGCCGACTTTTGTTCCTGAACGAAGTTCTTTGCACTAAATTCGTCGCACTCGGAAGGCTCTCAACAAGCGCGCCAAGCAAGCCAAAGACGCGCATAAACGCGAGCTCGCTCAGTGGCAGAAAACTCTCACTCCCGAAGACGTGAAAATCGAGAACGCTTATCGAGCAGCTCAGCGAAAGGCTGGTCAGTCCCGCAAGGCGAACATGAAGAACCCAAATGCTCCCAAGAAACCCATGAGCCCTTATTTCTCGTATCTCGCCGCCATTAGAAGTGACCCCGATATGAGTAAAGAGATCTTTGGTGATGAGACCGAGACCACACAGCAGAGTCGGTTGGCAGCGGCGAAATGGAGGTCCTTGTCAGACGAAGACAAAGCGGTATGTAATTTTTGGATGCTCTTATAGCGATCGAGCACCTGATGTAACCATTCGTTGGTGGGTTAGCCTTACTTCAAAGAAGCTGAGCGCCAGAAAGCGGAATACGATGCCAAGCTTGCGGAATACGAGTCACAGTTCGCTACCACTGTTAGCCGCCGGTCACCAAGCTAGATTTCTGCCAGGGCTGGGAATCATTCTCGGAGTGGTTTAGACACGGAGAGCGTGTCCGACGTCAAGGTGGATTGATCGTCCCAAACCCCCGTTTTCATATAGGTAGACAGTTCTCCTGGGGTATTTCGGTGGATTTCACGATACGCATGATGTGATCTCAATATTTTTTTTTATCTATTTGACGTTCCTTGATATTTACTTCTATTGTTTATGTCGCCTTTCGGCCGTAATCAAGTACTTGGCAGGGTGAGGACCATCTTCTGGTGTGGTGCTCCTTCTTCGTCGAACTGGTCGCCGACGGGAACATAGCCGAGCCTGAACCGAGCTTTAAACTAGCATGTGGAATGTAGAATCGCGCATACACGTACTTGGCATAGAAAGGGATGACCGGGATTTGAGAATGCAGCTGGAACTCCCTGGTACCCAGCTTGGTAGCTGCAAGTTCGTGGCATTTGTTCATTAGGTCGCGACCAAACCCATATTTCCTATACTCTTTCAACACGCAGAGCCTCCCGATCTTTCCTTTCGCTTTTACCAGTCGGATGCACCCAATCGGCTCCAGCGACGGGAGGAGGCGCAGAAGGAAGTGCACCGATGCGTCTCCTTTGTCGTATCTTATGCCAATTTAGTCTCGCTAAATCCAAAAAGACATCACGAGGCTTACTCGTCGATTTCTGTTTCGAGAGGGAATCCTTGTTCGTCGGTGAAGACTACGCAAGTGCAGCGTTTCAGGTAACTCCTAAAGACCCATGTCGGGGGGATCACCCACCTCTAATGCGGACGTCAATGCATTGCTGGGTCAACTCCTTGTCTGATGATTCTACCAAGATGACCTCGTGCTCTGGTTTAGGTGTCTGGGACATTTTCGAAGTTTTGAGGAGTGGGTGTCTGAGCTGATGTCTCCGTGTGAGCTATATACAAAGCAGGCCTATGCATTTCAAAAGCTTTCTCACTGTGGCCCTCTTATTTTACAAAGACGAAGGGATTTCGAGAAGGATATAGGGGAGTCGGAAATACATGCCGCGGCCTTGCAGCTTGTCTTGGTTTGTGCAGGCGTGAGAAGGTGCCTGTTCGTTCTACGCGCGGACTTCCGGTCACATTTCGGCCACCATCGAGTTGCGAACGACTGATTCTAGGTTGGTTCGGAGACGATCTCCATCGGTGACGCTTAGATTAACTCTAATTGAACTCTTTCCTTGATTTGCTGTTAGATTTCTGCCTTCCCTCACCGAATGCTCAAGCATGCCACAGCACTAAGAAGCAATGGCACACTCTCCAACGCATCCGACGCGCTTCGTGCCATGATCGTGAACGGCAAGCGACCGGTACGGAGCAGTCCAATCGATGGGTCATGTTCCAGGGCAGCAAGCTCTGCGTCCAGTCCGCTCCGCCAACGCAGGGATTTAGAACAGTGGAGCAATCATCCGGAAACAGAAATGTCATGTGAGCTCCAGATCCCTGCCGTGCTCCCTTCAAAGAAACATTCTGAGCAGAACCCACAGTATCCAGCTCGACCTCAAGTTCCTCTTCCTCTGCACCAGCTGCAAGTTCTTCAAGCCCGATCGACATGTCCGACCTTCCTTCGTCTCCGCCCACCTCAACCACCCCTCATGTCATCCAGACCCCGGGGCTGCAGTCGCGTATTCCGAAGCCTCCATCAGTAAAGGATCCGGTTCACGGCTCGGATGAGACCACCGCCTTCGTCCTCCAAATCACCCGTGCAAGGGACCTCTCATCTGCCCTTCGGATGTTAGAATCAGCTACACCGGCTCAGCTTCGGGGGGAAGGGCGAGTGGTAAATGCGCTTCGCGACCGGGCTATGCGGTCCCTACAAGCGCCGACGCTAGAACCCGAGTTAAAGGGGAATTTAACCCGAGTGGCGGAACACATGGCAAGACTTCTACGGAGTTGGAGATGGAAGGCAAATTCCAACCAGTCGGCCAAGCACCGCCTTCACTGCTGGCAGCTGGAAATTAATGCTTTTCGCGGCCATCACGTCTCACCAGCAGCACTAGGAAGACTTCAAAGAAGTGACGCCAAGGATACCAGCCCCGACAACGTTGGGAGGCTCGAGAGGATTCTGGAGGTCATTTGTTGCGTTATCTTAATGCAACGGGTCACAGGCAGACATCCCCGCGAGGCCCTCGAGCACGTCAACGCCCATTGGAGTTTCTTCAGCCCAAACACCCAAACCGACTTCTTACCATCTCCAACCCTCGCCAACGGCCACGCAAGGGCAGTCTTTTTGGAAGCCCTCAACGTTGCACGAAGGGTGCCCTTGTCAGAAGTGCGCAGTTGGATGACGGCGGACTGGTGGATGAACAAAAATCACCAGCAATGCCTCATTTCCATGTTCGCTCGATCGCATTGCTGCGCTGGCGAAGGCGAGATGGCCCTGCGCCTCTTCAACGATTTGGCGGAACACGGTCTCCACTTGTCGTTCTCATTGCGGTTGGAGGTGATACGTGCGCTCCTGGGTGATGCTTTGGTCCAAGAAGCCTCCTCACTGTTAGCCCTCGAGACCGAAGTATTGCGGGCGCGGGAAGTGCTGCAGCTTCAAAAGGCGCTGGACTTAGCCATCCAAGCAAGAAACTCGTTGACGGAGAAACAGCTTCGATCCATCCTCGCAGAGAAAGGCGTAGCTCAGGAAACACTCAACACTCAGGCTGAATCCCTACCCGTTACCTCAGCATCGGGCTCACAGCCAAATGCGAGTCTGGGCGCTCGGATGACGGAGGATGAGAAGAGGAAAGCCCTTTTGCAAGCCACCCAATCGATCCATGGTGCAAGGCGAAACGAAGCGCAGATGGTCGCAGTGTTTCGGCAAACGCTCCTTCAAGGCATTCCGCCAGATACTGCGATGTACAACGCCTTGCTCTCGGGGCTGGCCCGGCGTGACGATATCGAGGGAGTTAATAGATTGCTGCAAATGATGGAAATGAGTGGGGTGCAGAAAGACGTTCGCACCTACACTATCGTCATTTCGATGTACGCCCGCAGGGAGGATGCAATTTCCGCAGAGCGCATGGCGAACCAGGCCTTGGAGAATGGGGTGCGATTTGATGGACGGCTCTTTCATGCGTTGATTATGGCATATGTGTCGACGGAGAGTTGGGAGGCTGTAACCCGGCTGTTCGAAGATCTCCAAGACGACTCCAAGTGCGCCACAAGTCTATCCTCACCATTCGTACTCGACAGCCTTCTTATGGCTTACGTCGCGATGGGAGTTCCGTTCCCAACTGTCGAGGAATTCTTCCGCCAGAAGCTCCCCCAGTACGGCGTCAAGCCATCGACTTCGATGTACATCCATGTCATTCGGTCCGCGACAGACGCAGGTCGGTTACGGGAAGCGGCAAGCCTCTTGCAAGAACTTCGAGAGAAATCAGCAGACCCTAGCTCTGGTCTCGCCCTGGAGCCTCGGGCGGTGGCGATCGTATTAGCTGGTTTCCTCAATGCAGGACATTGGCGCGAGACCAAAGCACTCTACGCTCAAGGTGGAATGCTGCACCAGGCTTGGGATGACGTATCAGCGCCTATCGTATTACAAGCTGCCAACCGTCTACCCCGGCGCCTGCGGAGGAGAATCTTGCGGACCCTATTTCCACGAGCCGTATCGATGAGGCAGCGAGGCCGCCATGGAGCAGAACAGCAGTCGGAGGAGGATGACCGCAGTCGGGCAATCCGGCTGGAGAGAGTGTTGTTGCCAATAATGCAAACCCAAGCGCTGAGGCACAAGCCAGACGCTGTAAAGGAATTGCACCAGAAGCTCATCCAGGCTGGAGGCGAACCCTCCCTCCTGTCCCTGTCCATCCTTCTTGATGCCTATCGGCGCGTAGGAAACATCAGCGCAGCCAAGGCTGTATGGGAGGAAATCTTCTACAAAGCTCAAGACGAGGCATTCGAACATAGAGGAGACTTTCAAACCGACCCTCCCCAAATAACTCGGCGTCACATTCTTTCAATACCTCTCTCAACCTATCTAGATGCTTTGGTCGCTGCCGGCGCTCATGGCACAGTGATAAAAGTATGGGATAGCGTCCGACAAGCTGGATTTGGATACTCCCCGGCCAATTGGAATACCTTTGCTGTAGCCCTCATCGCAGCAGGTCGACCGTTGGAGGCGTTCCAAGTTGTCGAACGATGCCTCACGACAGTTGAATCACCGACCCGAAACTCCAATATTGTCCTCGATGAAGCGCTGGCCAACACAATAGCGGGCACTCGGAGATCGCCCGGGCACCGTCGAAGAGCAGCATTCGAAGCGAGGAGGCTCAAGGAGCGGCAGGGAGAGGCTTGGACTGATGCTTTAGCGTCGGGCGACGTCACTTCGCCTTTGAAGTTCATATCGCAGCGCTCGGGTTATCACAACCGATGGCGACCTTCCGCAGCAACGTTAATGGCTTTGAAGAACGTCGTTATTCGCCTCCAACACGGACACATGATTCACCCCAAGTCGAAGCGTTGGTCCGAGGAAATGTATCGTGGAAGTGAAGAGGAGGCTGCATTGGCCACCTTGGCGAAGATCCGGGACGAGTGCCCTTTGACGTTCAAGAAGGTCCTCGCTCCCCAGGAACGCAAACGCAAGCGGCGGAATGGTCCTCTGCGGCACAGAGAAGGACGACGTCCCCATACAGTTGAGCGCCGCGCTCGTTCCCTCCGAATCGTGGGGGCTTCATCCCGAAAGCAGAACCTATTTGATCCGGAGGCTCAAAGCACTGCAACTATGTGATGGGTCTCCCCTCCACATGCCCACACACCAAAACAGGACCATCGGACTTGCAAGGTCTCACGCTCAAATCCACCACTTCTCATTCGAGTAAAGCTCATCAAATGACTGCGTTGACACGAGAGGTCCTAACAACTATTCGGCTCCTCCATCGCTCTCCGCTCCAGACACGTCTTCGTCCGAACCCCGTCGGCCTTTGCCTGAAGAACCTGGTCGATTGCGCTACAATAAAACCCCGCCTTAGTTAGCAGCTGGTATTTCGGTTACTTATATTAGAGGATACCTACCAAAGGTAGTTTCTGCCCTGTAAAATGAGTAGATGTAATTTCAGCACTCCCCGTTGTAAAAAGCAAAATCCCCTCGTAAACATTCGCATACCTTGCTTGCCGAACTCGAGGGACAGAGCCGTCATCGGCGGTACTCCGGGGAACTTCTTGGCTGAGTAAACCGTGAACGGTTCCGTGAATGTCTGTGCCAGCACAGGAGAGACCTCTTCGGTGACGCGGGGAGCTCCTCGGTTTGCCATAGAAGGTCTGGTCAGGCCGTGAAACAGGTCAAATTTCAGCCCAGATGCGAGATAGCAATAAAAGACTCACGCTCCAACGTTCATCAACCTCAATCTCAATCGGAAAGTCCCTATTACGTGGAGGATTGCAGCGCGTTAGATCAAGTCCTTGTAGGGTTTATAGGGGAGTTACCTTCTGTCCTGACACTGAGATCCTGGAATGTAAAGAATATACCCGGCTGCTTCTTGTCGTCCAGCAATCGAGCTGCGTTTGCCGTCAGGGGACCGACCAGCGTCCTCGTATAATCGCTCTTGTCCTCCTTAGGTCGGTTGGACGACGGGACTTGCATGACTTGAGGCGTCGCCGCCGGTTGGCTCGGGATCGGGTAGGATGATGTCCTGGGATCGTACCCTTGCATCGTTTGCACCCCTGCCATTTGGGACTCTTGGTTCCAAGCTGGCACGTTCTGGCCACCGTAAGAGCTGTCTGGGTAGCTCGGGTACTGACCTAAATGTAAATCGCCGATCGTCAGGGTCCAGCCCTCCCCAAGCGCAAGGTAACGCTGGAAATGGAAATAACGCACCACTGGGAGCTATCCATGGTTGCTGCTGAGGAGGCGCACCTGGGTATCCTTGCTGATTCCAGTTGGGAGTCATAGCATCTGGCGTCATTGGAGGCTTTGGTTGGTAAGGTTCCTGTTCGAGCGGCGCCGTTTAGGAACAGACTGGGCGACATAGAGCTAGAAAACTGCACGTACGCTGCCCCGGGAAGAGCCGGCAGCACCATACTCTGCATCGTCAGAGTTGCCACCGACAGAGGAGTGGTCCTTGCGCCGACGACTGGCTGCAGCAGATGCCGGATTGCGGACGAGATTGACTTCCACCCGGCCATCGGCGGACCACAGGTCGCAGGTCACGAGGAAGAAATCGATCTCGATGTCACTAAAGTAAAAGCCAGAGATGCCGAGAAGGTTTTCGGAGGTCAATTATGTGATATCTTGTTTCACAACACCCGAAGTTAGTTTGAGAACGCACTCAGGGTCAAGCACCTGGCCTTGCTCGTCGCGAGTTATCATCTTGGCGATGGCCGCGGGGGCCAGAGGGCGGCGGTCCCTGCATTAACGGTTTAGCGTCAGACGCGAAATACACAGAGGAGGTGGTGGGGCCGAGTGGCGGGACCAAGGAACGAGCGCGGTTGTCGCAGGTACTCAACATGTGCCGCCGATCGACGCATCGAGGCAACGCCGAACAAATGATGAATTTCGGGGCCCATCAGCAACGGGAACTCACTTATCGCCAAATCCACACATCCGAGCGCGTATCGGATGCTGTACTACTTCCAGCGAATAATGCCTAAGTTGGTTCCTGGACGGATGTGCCACTGTGGTTAGGTTGAATTTTCTTTCAAGGGAGCACCGACGTACTCGATCTTATGCCACTTTCCCCACTGAAAGGGGTCCCCGGAAGAGCCAGCTCCTCCGCTAGGTGTTGGAGTTGTATGCGATGGGTCGAATTGCTGAGATGCCATTGATGAGGCCTGCGTCGTTGAGTGTGGAGTAAACAGGGGAATAGGCCTTTGTTGAAAACGAGGAACGGATGTAAAGGAAGATGTTCAAAGACTTTGCAAAATGCCAAGGTTCGATGGTGCGCTTAATAGTCCGCTGGACGATTGTAGGTGATTGAGATGATGATCGTAGAAACCGAGGTGGGTTAAATAGCAACGACTTGTGCCACACTATGCACAACGGGGAGCTCGAAAAAAAAACCAAGTCTGGAACTTGCGTCTGGAAGTCGTGCACACGGTGCTCGGTAGGTGTGATCGAGGTCGGTGACCAGGTCTGCTCTCAGATCCCGAAAATGGGGGTTGTGTGGTTTCCGGCGACAGAGGGTCGTCGTTGACTGGGGATTGATGCTTTGAGAAGGAGCGGTGCACGGTGAAGGTGATTGCTGGAACCCAAGGGAAAGGAGCTTTGGGCCGCCCTTAGGAAACGCGGCCAGAGATCTGATCTCAGCACACGTTATGGCGGAACGAACAATTCACCGCCTCGCGTTATTTAGGCTCGTAATCAGATTCCAGGTACTTCTGCTTTGAACTCGTGGGCCGAGGATTTGGGTTTCAACCTGCTTCAAGCGGGGAGTGAACTTAGTGAGGATGCATGCGTGCAGGCCGCCTGGAAAACTGACGTGAGAGAAGAGAGCCGAACTAACAGCCAACTAGGAATTCAGCGGGGGAGAAAAGTATTCAATCAAAAGGCTTCGTCACGAGAGGGTGTACCTTGGATCCAGCTGCGTGTACGAGAGCCACATCAAATTCTAAAGCGCGGGTGCTGGTGGACTCTTGCCCAAAGGAGTTCTCGAGGACCGTCGTGGACCCTCTGCGGCCGCTTGCTATGACGCACTCGACCCCCAAGTCTATCCTGGCGTTAGATCTGGCCCGCTCTCTACAAGTGCCTCTGGCCAGTTTGAGTGATCTCGAATCTGGCCTCTTGTGAAAGGGTCCAGCTGATGAGCCACCAGACCAATCGCCGGCAAATCACCTGTCCTGCCACCTGTTCCACCACCTGCTCCCTTCCGACGACCAAGACGACGACTACGAATTCCATCGTAACTAGAGCGACACCTATGACGGAAGCATATGCTAAGCAAGAGCTACTCGAGCTCATGAGACGGGAAGATCTCGGAAACAAGGGTCAGTTTGCACACGTCTTGTGCGATTCTACTCGTCAACTGAGGCTCATCGTCTCCTGCACACATACAGACTGCTGCGACTGTGGGGCGCCAAATCCCCAGTGGGCATCTCTGAGCTATGCGGTTTTTGTCTGCTTGACTTGTGCTGGCGTGGTGTGTCTGCCCCCCATCTTTCCATCGATGGCCCCGCTGATCCAAAATCATACTGCCATCAGCATCGAGGTTTCGCCTTCGTCCGGTCCCTTACAATGGACACGTGGAAGGAAGACCAACTTCGGAAAATGAGATTGGGCGGCAACTTGCCCTTTAAGGCCTTCATGAAGGCCTATCCAGCCGAGGGTGGTTATATCCAAGGCATGCCGCCCTCCGAGCTTTATCAGACCTGGGCCGCTTCCCAATATCGTGAAAAGGTCACTTGACATCTTTAATTGCCGTACGGATCAGCCACGCTTCTCGGTCACTAACGGCATCGTCCAATTTGTCGCCAGTTAAATGCGGAGGTTGAAGGTGTCGCGTGGTCGCCGTCCTCGCCTCCTCCAGCCGGCTCGGCTGAGGCCTCAGGCCAAAGAAAATCGCGAGCGAGCAAACCGATATCTTCTTCTCAATCTTCTTCGACTCGGCGTCAAGCCACCGACGATGACCCTGTTTTTGTTGATGACGACGAGAAAGCGGCAAAGGAAGCCTACTTCGCCAATCTGGGTCAGGCAAGTCAAGGGTTGATGATCGGTCGTCTGACATAAAATTAATGGAGCTGACTTTAAAAATATCTGCTGCTAGTCTAATGCATCAAGGCCGGCAGGTGTTCCTCCAAGCCAAGGGGGCAGGTACGAAGGCTTTGGGTCTACCCCCACCCCAGAACCAGCGTCTCAGCACCCCTCATATGGAATCTCCTCCGCAAACGCGCCGACACTAGAAGAACTTCAGCGCGACCCCCTCAAAGCATTAAGCAAGGGCTGGAGCCTGTTCGCTGCCGTGGCAGCGGGTGCCGGGAAAGCGGTTAATGAAAATCTCATCCAACCCGGAATGGAGAAAGCCATGGACCCCACGCTGAGAGCCACTGCGGCGGGTTATGTTTCTCAGGCTAGCAAGAAGGCTGTAGAAGTTGCGGCTGGGGCTAATGACTGGGGCAAGAACCAATTTGGTGTTGACGTCGCTGGAAAGGCAAGGGATACGTTCGTAGGCCCTTCTACGAGAGGTACCTACTCCACGGTGGAGTCTCACTCTGGAAATGACGATTGGGACAAGGACGACGATGATGACGACTTTTTTGAGCGGCAGATGGCTGCTAGTAAATCCGATCAGCCGGGAAAAGCCTCTGGGTCGGCTTCTGCAACAGCCACCACCCCGGCTTCGAAGAAGCCTGCAGCACAGGATGATGACGATGACGATTGGAAGGACTTCTAACATTAGAGTGGTTTTGTTGTGCTATTAGATCTGAATGCCATGTGGTTCCAATGTACCTGCCCTGCTGAGGCTTTGGCTCGGGCCTCCAACCTTTTGAGGTAAACTCGGAGAGAACGGGCCTAAGCTGACTAAGGTCCGGGAGGAGAAAACAAACAGTGGCATTTGAATCCCCGAACCACCACCGATCCACTACTGCTACTTTCCCCATCCCTCTCATGCAAACGCTACCGGAGCCTGATCAGGCTCGACTGAGGTCATCTCAAATATTAACGGCTCTCCATCGAATCGTGTCTGAGCTCGTTCAAAATGCCCTTGATGCGCAAGCTTCGCACATTGATGTTGGGGTCGATCCGGCGCAGTGGACCTGCTGGGTCCGAGACGACGGTTCAGGAATGACCCGCGATTGCATGTCAATGCTTGGAAAAGGCTCAGCTGGTCGATATCGTATGTGTATTTCCGTGTCTGAGTCATCGACTTGCAAGTTACTGCAAGTATGCGGGCATGGGGTCTGAGAGAATTTTTAAAATGCGGGCAATGTAATGCGCCCGCATTTCAGGGACCTCCAAGACATACGTACCCTCTTCCCTAGAGCTTGAAAATCCTACTTTTGGCTTCCGAGGGGAAGGTATACGGAAATTTCTTGCGTTTTCGCTTTTGGGCACATGGGGCTCATTTGTCTTTGTTTCCGTAAAGCATTGGCGTCGTGTGCCGATATTTCGTGCTTGGAGATTTCGTCTCGTGACACTTATGCCCGAGAATCATGGTCCGTCATCGCCAAGGTGAGGCGGTTTCTACCCATAACCGAAGCCGTCGGCGGAGTTAAATTTGAAGTCTTCCTTGTTTGATTAGGGTGGTGAGCAAATCTATTTCGGTCCGGCTGTCAGATGGCGCAGAGAGAAACCAGGCACTGTCGTCTGCGTTCGTGACGCGTTCTTCAATGTCGGTATTCTCCGCCAAAGCCCAGTTACACGATTATTCATATTTTTACTCGCAGTTGCCTGTCCGCCGCCTGTCTCATCCGAATGCACAAAAGACGATGGATTTAGTACGGGCAGATATCGAACGCTATGGGCTTATGTGGCCCCATGTCTCGTTCACTCTGGAAAGGAGCACGAAGGACAAGGACGGACAAACGAATCAAACGCGTTTTTTGACAATTTTGAAGGCAAGATCCCCCATGCATGCCCCGATCTGGTGTGAAAAAAATCTGAGCACCACCATCTCAGGCTTCTTCTTCATTGGCTGCATTTCATGGTATCTATGGCCGAAGTCTTGCGGAGGTGAGATCCTATGTCAAGGTTCTATGCCACAGTTACTGATCGTTGGCCTGCAGCATGTGGATGAGCTCAATGTGAAACGAGGCGATCTGCGAGTGGAAGGTTTCATCAGTTTACGCGGAGCTCCATCTAAAGTGAGCTCGTTCAGGTGTTCGACTTTGCCCTCGGAAGGCTGACCCGTGTTCCCACATTTAATCGGATCATATTTAGGCATATCAATTCCTATGTCAGTATCTCCTGACTGGCTTTGACCAGACCGTTAACATCAAGTGCGGTGTCATCTGCAGACGTGAATCGCTCCCCCATGGAAGTATGTGAATTGCACCGCTTGATCGACGGACTGTTCGCATGCTCCAACTTTGCCAAGCAGGTTAGCAATGCCCTTAGGCCTTGGATTGAGCTTTGGGGGAAACTTACTGTCGAGATTATTCACAGCAACAAGATGGTTTGGAAGGCGATTCATACGGTAACGTTGCCATTCTTGCGACCGAGTTGAGCAGGGCTGAGTTTTTGTGGCTTCGTTATTCGGGTTTCACTCAGGCTCTCGCTACTCACCTCGCAAAGCGGAATGGAAGCCTGTCTATTGCTTGAACTTGCACATTCCCCGGGAAGCAGCGGATGTGTGTCTAGACCCTGACAAGCGATCTATCCTATTCCAGGTGAGGAAGCCGAGGCGAAGAACTGGTTTGCCTCGTGTTCTCCGAACCGTATTGAGCACAACTTTGTTGCGGCTGCGGGCAGGACCGACAGGCCGTCGAATCGCTTCTCTCATATGCAATCCACGCTTTCCTCGAAAGGAATGGTTTCACGATGGCAAAGACCCCGTCGGGCGAAGACCAGAGTGTCGATGAAATGTCGTCATCCTCCCCACGCAAGCGAATCAAGTCGGAGATAGCAGCGGATACGGAGCACGCAAGGGTGACGGACCGTCCTCTGCCGGTTGAGGGGTCTACTCCACGCCCTCCTCCAGATCTGCGCGTTTTACCTGTATGCCGGCATCATTGTTCTTGCTTCTTTCGCTCGTCTGACTTCACGCATTCAATTTCCCTTAGGACCAACCTGATCAAAGCTCGGTAGCTTGGAGAGATCCGAATACAGGCCAAGTCTTCATCGTGGACTCGAGGACGGGGAACACAGTATCGGCTCACCGGCATAATTCCACCGATACACAGTCGACTCCGAATGATCAACCTTTGAGTTCTTATGTGGATCGACGCTGGCTTAAGCGCAGAAGCCCGGCTGAGCTCGGATTGAGTTCTAGTTTGCCGTCCCCAGGCTGGATTCAATCCACCCTCGACGTAGGTGCCGTTTCCATCACAACAGTACGTAATGTCAGCTGACAGAAACTGCAGGCTTGCCAGTCGTCCGTATTTCAAGCGCCGGAGACCGACATTCGGGCCATCGCCACCAGATCGTTGGAAGAGCAACAAGATTCTCCGTGGCTTTCATTTCCTTCGAGCCAGGTTCTTCGAGGAAACAGAGTCCCTGATGGGATCAGGCATCGATTTGCTCGGTCCGATCTGCAAGGAGCTAAAGTTGTCTGTCAAGTGGACAAGAAGTTCATCGCTTGTGTGGTGCAGCCCCGCGAGGAACCCTTTGGAAGTGGAAGCACCCTCATTCTTATTGACCAACATGCCGCTGACGAGCGCGTAAGAGTCGAGCGTTTTCTGAAGGAACTAGCCGGCCAGTTCCTAAGCGGTCGGCCAACATCGAGCGAAGGGGTTGAACGTTCTCCACTCCCTGAACCCACATACGTCCTGCTATCAAAAGATGAGATCCAAAGGCTCAAATGGAACTCAAAGCTTTTAAACCATATCTCTCGATCCGGCTTCGAGATTACTACACCCGAAATCGATGCTGCGCCGACTTCTCGTTCTCAACCGACCGCCGTTCCCGATGCTGGCCAGACGAAGGTTACTGCTGTCCCCAAGCTTCTATACTCTCGGGTGCGCTGCACCTTTCTGGATCTACTTTCTTCACAACCTTCTTAAGTCTCTCGGCTATTTTAGTTGTCCAAATCAAACGAGCTCAGCTCGGTCCTGAAGGCCTTCATTGCAACGCCCTCCGATCGCCTCGCTGACTTTGAGGAAACCAGCGACGCCTCATTTTCATCAGATGAAGATTGCATCGACCGCGACTGGCTGAACGCTCTCAAAGCTTGGCCTCAAGAATTCATTGGTTTTGTTAATTCAAAAGCTTGTCGAGGCAAGTGCAGCTGGGGGCTTCGCCTACAGCATTGTGACCAACTTAGTTTTAGGTGCTATCATGTTCAACGACTCCCTCAGTTTGCTTCAATGTAAAACACTGATCTCCCAGTTGGTGGAAACGGTCTTTCCGTATCAATGTGCTCATGGAAGGTGTGTTGGATATTTCTGCCCGTAGCCTTTCCCTCAACTTTGTTTGCATAGACCATCAGTTATCCCCCTTGCTGCCTTACACGAATCTCGACACGCCGTTATAAATCGCAGGGAGATCAACTGGGAGAAATTCGGAGAAGCACTTAAAACCACACATTCAGTGGAATGAACGATGATGCAAGTGCTGCAGTTGCGTAGGATACGGGAAAAGAATTCAACTCGATGAATCGAATGAAGACCGGGATAAAATGATCAGAAATGGCAGTAAACAACTAAAGACCATCAACAGTAATCATGCAGCCGGAGCATCTGCAAACTGCTCGCTTGCTTCCCCGCTAGCGTCCTTGGATCCAGATTCGTTTTCTGCAAGCGAGATGCTGCTCAGCAGTGCGGCGATCTTGCGCTCTGCTTCAGCCTTGTTCTCAGCGGTCTTCCTCTCTTGATTCGCCATTAACCATTCTTTCTTGATCTTGAGGTTTTCGATTGTCTGGGGCACTTCCGCCGCACTGGCTGGTGGAGGAATCGATAGAGATGCGAGTGCGCTGAGTTTCGCGAGGGGAACGCTGAAGCGGTCAATAGGCTCCGCGGGCTTGGGAGAGCCATTCGTCTTCGCTGAACCGTTAATCTTGCTGCCTTTCTTAGGCTTTTTAGCTAGAGGTGAGGAGGGGTGTTCAGTCAAGTCATACAATCGGCATCCATGTCTCCATCCTTACATGCAACGAAATAATCATCCTCATCCTTCTTCAGCTCGACAAGGCCGTTCATATCTGCCTCTATAGTACGCAGATTTAGTTCCCCGACGCCGGTGATATTATTGGCCTTCGTGTCGAGACCGGTGGAGGATGTGGTGACATTTCCGGAGAAGAAATCAATAAGAGTCTGGCAGTCCTCGATTTCAGCTTGATAGGCTGGCGCGTCGGCTTCGTCTCGCAACGTCTCGACCATTTCTTTCTTCTTCTCGTTCTCGGCGGCCGATCGGGCTGCCTTGGCCCTTTCCGCCCGGCGTACGCGGTCCTCCTGCAGTTTCGCGTAATACCTGTCGTTCGCCTCACGGTGATTCTTGGTGCTCTCCCGCTTGCGTGTATACAAGGCATCAAGCTGCTTCTGGAGCGCATCACGCTCCTCGAAAAGCCGACTCCTCGAGTTGTAGGCTTCATCCGCCTCCTTTTTGAGGGCATCAAACTCCTTGTTGAGGGTATCATACCGTTCTGCCAAGCGCTTGGCTTCAGGGTTGTCGAGTTCTTTTCTGAGTTCCTCCGCGCTGGCTCGCTCGGCGTCGATGGCATCTTGGTCGCTTTGGAAAGCCTCAATGGTCTTGCGCTGCCGTTTCAGATTGTTGATGTCGGCAAGAGCTCGCTTCTCTTCTAGAACCTTCATGGACCCGCTTTCCACCTGGGCTTCTAGTTGTCTGGTATGGTTCAAGCGTGAGGAAGAGCCTTCTCAGCATCAAATCTATCCGCTTACTTTACACGAGCGTCTAGTTCGGAGGTTGTTTTGAAGGGAGCCTTCGATCGTTTGGTTTGAAGATCGCTGACCTAACCAGAATGTTCCAGCAACGATCATTGAAGCCTGCGTAACGTATACATACCTTCTTTTTGACATCTTCTTCAATAGCCTTTAATTGACTTATTATCTTCTCGCGACCGCCTTTAACGTTGCCTTGTTCTGCGCGAATTTGGTCAAGCTCTTCTCTCAATTGAGACCGTCGGTCGTTGCCAGATCCGCCCTTGGTGGCAAGGCCAATTTTCTCCTTCAAGGCGGACTATATGCAAACGTCCGCGTCAGTACAACAGCTCTGAGAAGTATGAGAGTAATGACGGTGGTGATACGTACGAGCTTTACGTTCAATGCATCTATTTCCTTTTTGATTTCTTCCTGCTCCGCGTTGTAGGCAGCGGCATCCGGCTTACGGGTAGCCGAGGAACCTGTGTCTGGCTCGACGATTTTTGACTTGGTCGTAGGGAGTTCATTGGTCTTTGAAGGTACGGACGAAGTCGCAGGGCCCTTCTCCGCTTTAGTGTCTGATTTCTTAGGTGCCTTGGACGAAGCTGCAGGAGCCATTATGGAAAAGTGTCGGGAGAATGAACAGAGAAGAGTATATATTAGAGCCGCGAAAAGGCCTTTTCTGAGAGAGTATCCACGTAGAGTTGATGTCGCTGGTCGTTTGCAAGTTTACGAGCGACTCGCGTTTTGGACTGGACTAAACGTGTCGAAATGCTTGTCTAATACTCTCACACTCAGGAGCAAACGCCACTCCCGAGATTTACCCAGGCATTTGCGTGGACAATCAGCACTATAGAAAGGAGCGTTATTAACAGATAAAGATCGAAGCAAAAGACTTTGGTACTGTGCATACCGACAATTTCGTCACATTTTACTAAACCAGAAGGGAACTCAGCAGCGCCTGGAGTTATGGGAATATTTGAAGGCGAGCACACGCCCCGTAGCCGGAATAATTTTTATGACATCGATGATCAATTTAAGCCTAGGTACTGCTCAGTAAAAATTCAGGGAACGTAACAAACAGTATTAATATCGTTGGAAGGTCAAACGGCGGACCCTCTGTAAGCGAGGCCTGGTAAGAAGAGAGCAAAGGATGGATTGCTAGTCGAGGGGAAATACTCACGGTGTCTCGAGAAACTCTTCGAGTTCCATCTCACATTTGACCACGTTCACGATTGCTCAGGGCTGGTTCGTGGTTTCTAAGCCGCTAGCGGCTGTCGGCTCCTCTCTACAATCGGGAATATCCGGCACGCCTATATCAATGGTCGAGTACTGGTTTATCTGCTTTTTCCACGTCTCCATGAACAGGTTGCGAGGCTCCTCCATCGGATCTAGGCTTGAAGTTTGGTGGTCAGTGATCCATTCATTGTATTCCCTCAAGGCGGCGGGAGTGTCACCAGAAAACCACTCCCTTTCGAGCTCGATGCGCCCCTCGCCGCTAGTTGACATGCTTCGCATGTGTTGCTGAAGGCGCCGTCCCCGTCGAACAACGACCACATCCACAATGGATTGCATGGCCTCCTTCACAGCCTTGTCTTCATCTGTTAAGTTCCTTTCCTTCTCCATGAGGTTGCTCAAAGTACCAGCGGAATCCAAAAGTGGCGGTCCATTAGTGAGAACGTCTTGCCGCGGGGCACCCTCAAGAATATATTGCCGAGTCGCTTTAAGCATTGATTTGTACGTAATCTTGATGTCGGTGCTAGGCAACTTGTTCACCAGTAGTTGGCTCCTCGGCCCGAGAGGATAGGCGCGTAGAGCGCTTGCCACGTTCGACAAAATGCTTGAAGCACTAGAGTACCTGAGGTGAGCTCGTGCACAAAACTAGTCGACTGTCGTATACCTTTGATATGCATCCCAAAGTCCCTTCATATCCTGCCAAAATAGGCCGTACTTCTCCAAAATGGGGTCTTCACGGCTGTACCTGCGTACCGGTATTGTAGCGAGCGCCCAGGCTACAAGACCGATCGTCTTCGGGAAGTTTCGAGGGAAAGCCGAACAAAATGCGATACGTTCGAGCCTGTCCTCTCCCGTCCAAGTTTCGACTATAGAGGAGTATTTTGGAGGAGAGTGTGCCATGTGATGATAGACGCGACGGTGTAGAAGCGATTTTACGCTGGCCGCAATGTATAGAGGCATCGCTGAGGGTTCGATCTCCATCGAAGGCGGCTCGCTGTCTGGTCCTATACTGAGGCTGGCCTGAATGACAAGGCGCTGGTGTTTCAGTTCCTCCAAAATCCTCTGCGAAACGAAGTTCTCATCTACTAAGCCCCATTGCTCCATCCATCCATTACTCAAGGGCGTCTCGTAATCGTCCCAGAACCAATCGTCGTGTGGTCCTAAGGCTACGAACAAGTGGACAATGGCTCTCCCGTAAAGAACTGCGTTCTCAATCGGACTAGTCTTGTCATCACTGTCTTGTGTCATCGCATTGGGATCGTCTTCAGCTTGGTCGATAGATGCTCGGAAGAGCCGGTGAAGGCGTAACGGTGCGCTGTCCGCGAGAAGGATGGATACCGCCTTGCTGTCGAACAAAGTCGGAATGCTTTGTACCACGGCTAGTAGGACGTCTGACTGTTCTGTCTTCCTGAGGAGGTAGCATGCGAACTTTGCGTCCAGGATGTCGTTGGACTCGTCCTGCCTCCTGAACTTGGCAGTTGCACTACGCAGTGGGTTGAACTCGAAACGGTGTGAGATGGTTCGAATGTAGCTAGCGTCGAGGATGTTTCCGAGAATATTCTTCTCCTTTTTGATCGTCTGGTATGGCTGGCGCCAATCCCATGACAAGGACTTCATGACACTTCTCGTCGCTTTTCGGATAAGGGTCTTGGGGAATCGCTTGGTGACGCCGAGGATGATGGATGGAAGGAGATCGAAGGGTAACAAGATGAGGAATAAAACGAACTGGGAAAGAGGAGTTTTCAGAGGGCACCATGGGTCCCAGATTGCGCAAAAGTTGGTAGCGGCGAATACTGCGACCGCGATCCATGCGCCGATACTATACATCCAGGCCACACGAGGATCTAGTCCCACGAGGAATCCAAAGACTCCGATGCTGAAGACGAGCAGTGCTATCTGGAAAAGACTCGGGGCAATCAGCTCGGGCATAACCCGAAGGCCCCAGCGATACACCCCAGCGAGCTTCCTCTGTAGGATACGGGCCTCGCGCTCCGACGGTCCACCCTGCGGGCCTCGATTGTAGTAGATCATCCAAAGCTTTCCGATCATGGCACCGGCGGAGATGATAAGGGTAATGGTGAGACTGGCGGTCAACAGACGAGCCAGCCGAATAGCTTCTTGCGGAGGAGTGAATTCCGGGGGCTTCAACTGTTCGTCGGTTAGGCCAGATTGGCCCATACCACCTCTGAGGAGCAATGTGAGGAGATGATTTGTTTGAGCAGCAGGATCTGGGTTGAGCATTGGGAGGATGAACCCGAAGAAGGTCGCGTTCACCCCAGCAAAGAGACCGCCCTTAAAAGTCAAAAATGGTCATATCAGGGCTGAAGCCGCATCTTAAAGGGACCAAATACATACAAAGACCAATGTTATGTCGAGGTTCTGCTGAATGGCGGCTATCATCCTTTTATTCCGAGGGCTGGCTATATCGTCGAAATGCTTCCAGTAATCCCCGGCATTGCCAAATTTGGAGGGAACCTCCATTTCTTCGGCCGTTCTGGTCTCTCGGAAAACTCGTCTTGGTACGCTTCGTTGAGACCGTCGGGACCGTCCGTTTGTACTGCCATGCGAACACCGCCGGCGAGGAACCAAGACATCCATAATCAGCCTTCGTGACCACAGAGGGGTGAGGAAATTAGACCCGAGCCTTTCGGTCAGTTGAATTTCCTGAATGCTTACGACACGTCCTGTTCTTGCCTCAAATGTCCAGTAGGCAACAATGCGACTCTTTAGGTACGGATGGTATCACGTGGACGACTTGTTTTAAGGATGGTGAGTATAGCGCCTGTGTCGGCAAAAGGGGGGAGAGGAGAATTTCCGGGATTGAGGGATTGCCAGCAGCCGTATTATATATATCCAGGAGAATGTCCCTTAATCGCCGAGGGCAGTAGACGCGTGGTCCAAAGTTCATCGTAGAAGCATGATCGCATTTTTGCAACGCGGCCGCCATTTTACGGTGATCATCGAGACCCTTCACGAAACTGTCCACATGTTAGCTGTATCTTATGCCATCACGACCTTTGCTGAGGGTGAGGCAGGCGATTTCAGAATAGCTGCCTAGATTACTCAGAGGAATGAAACCCAGTGTGGTAGGTGATCTCCGGGCTGGTCGAGTTTGGTGAGTGGTGGCTGGAAGTGTGGGAAGTGGAACGAGGATTCGTACCGCCGCTCTAGACCAGTGGCTTGCTCCCAACTCCAGCCCATCCAACGAGTTCTCGGATTGATAATTCTCAGCAAACTGGTAAACAGAACAGTCGGCTGTTCAGAGTGAAGGCATCCATCATCGCCCGGCCTGGAACTATCGTCAGTGGAACTCGCCAAGCGCCGTTAATTCCTGACGCTATGAAGTCCCAAGCGTCCGACAATGATCGGAAGATATTGAATGATCTATCATGCTCATGACAAGATACTTAGAATTTTATGGATACTCCGTCACGGGGTCGAGGTAGCCCACCCGTCCTTAGGCGTTTCTAATGCACGTCAAAACCATCTAGCTACTTTAGTCTGATCATTACAGGGTCGTGTGCAGTCTGCATGGGCGTGGCTTCAGTTTTGGCTGCTCGTGAGCCTTCTGTTCGGAGGGCAGTGTCTGGAAAGTGGACTTTACTGCGAGGCGAACTAATAAAAGGATCAACAGCAGGTATTTGAACTCCGCGCCACTGAGGTGAATTGGCAATTCACCTTCCGGTTGTGGCTAAATTGATACGATGGAGCTCTGGCATACCCGCCTGCTTGTACAAAGCTACCCCAGCTGACCTGTAATGTCCGTACTATACGAATGGGTAGTTTACATATGACCAGCTGGCGCTCAAGCTTGATCCTGATTCCGAAAGGAAGTATGATCGTGACACCGTCGCACCGGTGCGTCGTCCTATCACACGGAGGTTCTCCCTAAGCAGAACACGGGCAAGTAGACATTACATATCACAAGGGGAAAGCTATTCATTTTGTCGATTTACAGCATAGGTGCGGAGAACTATTCAATTGTCGTCGGACACGAGGACACCAAGCCTCCAGAACCCTTTACTTCCCCTCCGCCTCGAGCTCTTCGAACCTCTTCAACGTATCCTTCAACATCTCATCAAACGTCTTATACTTGATACCCAAATCCTTGACGCTCTTGGAGTTATCGACTGAATAGACACCTCCGTCGGGATAATACTTGCCCGGGGTCTGCTTGTTGACAGCTTTCGCAGCAGCGCGCTCGGGGTAGTGCTTCCAGACGTAGTCGACGATCATTTGGGGGGAGTAGTTGCCCTGGGAGATGATGTAACGTTGGTTCGCAGCAGCGGGAGCATCCTAGATATGGGTCGGCGAGACTTGAGTAAGTAGGGTTGATTTTTTGACCTGATGACAAGACTCAATAGCGCACCAATGCCACAACGTGCGCCTCGGCGAGGTCGCGAACGTCGACCCAAATCCAAATGCCGTAGCGAGGGTCGTGGGAACCGTTGAAGATATCATAAATGTCGAAGCTGCTGGTGTTGAGCTTGGCGATGCTTGGAACTTCTTGCTCAGGAGGACCATAGACCTACAGGAATCCCATAATGACAAATCAGCCAAGTTAGAAGGCTGTCTCCAGAATAGGTGAGGGTTGAGGGATTTTTGCTTACCATGGGCGGACACAAAGCGGTCACAGTAAAGCTGGGATTCTTCTCTTTGACGAAGTCCCAAGCAGCTCGCTCGGCGAGGGTCTTGCTGGCGTAGTACCCTTCACCGACATCTTTCAATCCTGCTTCACGAGTAGTCTATCAGATATCGATCAGGATCAGCTGATTTGTTACCGATTTAGAAATAGCGCGAGACAACGTACCGGGTTCCAATCCGCCTCGGAGTAAACCTTGCCAGGTGCGGCTCCGTTGCCCCTATTAACAACCGAAGCAAAGCTAGAGGTAATAACGACTCGCTTGACGGAGGGAGCAACCCTGTGGACGGAATCAAGGATGCCAGTGGTTCCTTGGATAGCAGGTTGCAAGAGTTCCTTGTCGATATCGGTGCTAATTCGTTCCATACATTCATCAATAAGCAGCACTCATCATCGAGGCTCGGTCGAAAGCGGCTCACATGTCGAAAGTGAAAGGAGAGCTCGTATGCAAGACCGCATCGAACTGATACGCCCTGAGGACCTCGTCGAAAGCACCAGGAACGGTGATATCCTCGACGATGGCAAACTTGAGCTTATTGGAATCGACGGCCGACTTGTACTGATTTTTCAAGAAAGTGGTCTTGGACTCTGAGCGAACGGTCCCAACGACAGTGTGTCCCCTTTCGAGGAGCTTCCTGAGGATGGTCGCAGCGACGAAACCGTTGGCGCCAGTGAGAAGAACAGTGGACATTTTTTTTTTTGTGAGAGAGCTTTGGAGTTGAGCTCTGGGTGTTGGAGAGCACTTGTTGATATAAGTTTCTTTGAGTGTCGAGGAGATCTTGTTGATTGGAAGTACAAGTTGATATCGGTTTGAATGATGCCGAATGAGGTCTCACGACGGGCTTTTGTACCCGCCAACCGCGGTGGAGACTCGAGCTTGGCGGGTTCTCTGCCTCGCTTAGCGGCGGTCAAGTCCACTCGCGCAATGTCGTCGTGTTTCGTTGATCTCCACTTTGGTGGACATTTTCGCGTGGAGGACGATGTACGGAGACGTCGGACAAACGCGGATGAGAAATGTGAAGCCTAGCGGAGTGGAGGGTGGGAGGAGGCCTGGAGGTGCTGCCGTGCTGGTGGAGGTGTGAACGCTATCGAACCTCCACCCAAGAAGCCAAGACCTGCCTAAAACGGAACGCACGCCATCGGCACGAACACGGGACTGATGAAAAATACATTATTCAGCGATACAATTACAGTTATAGTAGCACTTTTTCGTCCTGATGGAGGGCGAGTGGTTGAGGTTAGCTTTCGGTTAGGGGAGGAACGATAAGCGGAGAACGTACCAAATTTTTCACTTCCTTGACGATCTCTTCGTACATTTCCGAATAATCGTCATCTTTCTCACCACCATCTTCCTCGCTCGTCTTCTTAAGTTTCTTCACTGGCATAGTCGGAACGATCAACACGCAGCTTGTTGGACGTTTCGTCAAGCAAGCGCGGGCGAGTTCCTCTTTTGAAGTCACGAAGATGTAAGGGATGGCGTTGTCTTCTGCAAGTACTGGTAAAGGTGATATGATATCCATTGGACTGATATCACCTGCAATGAGCAGTAATCTACCGAGAGCAAGGTTAGTCTTCCTGTTGCGAGCAAGACTTTGCCGACAGTACCCTTTATTGCCCTTTCTGATACCCTTCATCACTTCTTTTACACCTCGTTTGACCTGACTTCGTTTCGCGGCTATAAAATGAAAATGGTCAGACATGGAGCAAGTCGCGGGCGAGCCTAGTTCAATGGCGTACCCTTCTTCGTCGTCTTGTAGAGCTTCTTCGTGAGCTTATCCGTGGCTAATGGGTGTGCTATTGGTGATAACTACATGATGATTCCTCGTCAGTGAATGCACGATGTGAGTACACTCTCCGAGAAATCATCACCTGTTCGAGGGATACCACAACCTTGGAGGATTTGTCCTTCTTTTTCTTGTCCTAATCCCCAAAGCTTCAGACACAGTCTCTAGGCAATCGAATGTTATGAAAGCACCTTTGAGACAACTTCAACTGCGCTAGCTTCCATCGTAACGTCTCCGTCCGCATCCTGTTGCTTCTCGATGAGGGCATCATCCACAGGCAAAGTGGCAACCTCGGACTTGCGCTTCTCCTTCTTGGAATTCTTCTCTGAGACCTCTTTAGGCATTTTTGCTTATAGTTTTAACGAGCGGAATTGGAGTAACTCGACGGGGCGCTTGGTCCAGGAGAAAATATCCAGATTCAGGCACGGATTGCTCCTTTGGATGTATTTGCTAGACCAAATGTTCTGTCCCAATCGATCTACTCTCCCGGGACCTGAGATCACATCCCCATTTGCGTGCTTTGGACATCCTTATCCTCGCAAAGATCAAAACAAACAAAACGTTGCATTGATTCTAATCTTAGCCATGACCCTCAACGTTATATGTGGCTTTCAGTTTCGCCGACTGCGGCCTGCGGGACCAACTCCACCGTCTCCAACGGCATCGGAGGATAACAACGGGACCTTGACGTCGAATAGAAAAGGGTTGAATCATCAGCCGCAATAATTGTATTGAATGGTATGTTTATTGATACGGTGTTTACGCGCTTGGTGGTTATCTTTGTAACTTATTATAGCCATTCAGTACAGCACGTCATTCTACCCCATACTCGGCTTCATCGCCCCCAAATATAGACCCTTTCCCCTCGTCTATAAATGCACATCAAGAGTTCATCTCTCTGACGTATCCCAGCAAGAACATCATCTATTCCATCTCCCCTCCAACCACTTACTCTCTTACACATCAGTCATGGGTTTCTGGAACAACGACTCTGATCAACAACAAGCTGCCGACGCTTACGACCAAGTTACCAATGCTCCCCACAAAGTACGCACCCTGACGCTCCTATCTGATAAAGATGACGTTCCCTGGCCGACACTGACGTTCTGTCATTTCTCGCTCTTCAGGCTGAGCTCAGCCACGAGCTGATCGCCGCCGCTGCTTCGTACGAGGCTTCTAAAGCCTACGAGAAACATGAAGCCGAGAGTATGCACTCTTACCCTCCACGATCCAGAAGTTTTGATCACTGATGGGCGATTTTATTGTAGACGGCCAGCCACCAAGTCATGCAGAGGCAAAGGAACTGATTGCAGCAGTCGGTGGTGGCTTCATTGACCGCTTAGTCGAGACCAAGGGACTCGACTTTGTCGATAGAGAGAGGGCCAAGCGCCAAGGTACGTCTATGGGATTCACTCTATTAGTATTCACGTGGGTTTAATTCTGTGGTTATCTCCTTTTCGCTATTGTAGCTCAGCAGCAGGCCGAGGATCAAATCTCTTCCAACTACTGATGCACATGGCTCGGGTCTTTGATAATCGATTAGTGTCGTATCTTGAGATAAAATAAATTGCGAAACCTTGTATATTGGATGTTGGATGTGCCCACCCATTGGTCGCGATCACGACATTTCCGAGTCTTCATTGACACCTCCAACGATCTCCGCACCAGGTAACAACCACCTCAACGTGATCGACACCCTTGCACCCCTCTCCACCCATATCGCTTTATCGTCATCGTCCGATAGAATCATGTCATTCTCCACCCAGTCCCCCTTCCTCGCAGGGATCCCATGCGTCCACTGATACCTCGCATCTTTCTCCAAAACGAGTATACTCCTCGGCTCCAGCCACAAGTCCACCGAATCATCTTTGTTCGAGGGAGCAACAGGAGCCAATTGCATCACGGTCGCCGACCCAAGGCTAACGATAATGATCCCGTCTCCAAACCGCTTGAGCAGGTCGACATGAGGCGTGATGCCTTCTCCAGGTCTGTAGAGGTTTAGGATCGCTTGACGTGCGGGCTTTCTCCGCATTTCTTGGCCATTGGAAGCACTTGGGAAGAGAAGGTCGTGCGTGGGGCTTGGGATGTGCGGACGGAGGATGTCGGAGAGTACCGACAACAGGTTGACGAGGAAAGACGGCAGAGAGCTGGAATCTGACGCAGGTTCGCTCGACGACGCTGCCGGGCCACCACGCAGATTGCTTTGCGCCAGCTCTTCCTGAGATGGGCCGGCTCCATCCGAGCTGATGAGATCATGGCTTCGCTCGAAGAGCATCAACTGGTTAACTGTCCCTCCACGGAAGTAGTCCTTCTCTTTGATATTATTGAGCAGGTCCAGCGCCACGGACTCTGGGATGGATACGTCTGGGTCGAAATAGAGTCCTTCAACTTTGACATTGGGCGGGATTCTCCGCCTCGGGGGGGTTAACGATCCAGCAGGCGGCTCCCCAGTTGCACCCTCCCCTTCCGAGTCCCCGAAAAGCGAGTCGTCGTCACTTTCTGGCGCCGCTTGTCTCGACATCAACATTTTGAAAGCGTTTCTTCAGTGGGTTTTATAAGACATCTACTGTGCATTGATGCTAAATGCGACTCACGGGGGAAACGATCGATCAGGGCTCACTGTTTGTCGTCTTTACGTCCAAAAGCAAGACCAAACTTGGAGGAATGTCTCTCACATGTTGGCGCCAGTCCAAGAGTTCGAGCCAACATCCTCAATATAGATAACCTAGCGAACACCGATCTTAATCCTCTTTCAAGAAACGACTATTCCGCGTCTCCTTCGTCATCATCCTCCACGTCCGTCATTTCATCCCCTTCGCCAATACCGGAATGCTTCGTGTACCCTGGGCGCCGTGTCCAGGAAACTCCATCAGAACAGGGCGCGCATCGTAAAGGTAATAGTAGAGTATATAACGGACTGGATGTCGGGTGCGGGTCAATACTTAAACTAAGTGACCCGTGAAAGAGGTTGGAAAAACAAACTCACTATCCCGACGGACCCAAATTGAAAAATAACGTTAGATTCTTCATTCTCCCAAGGTCGTACGAATTGACAAATTCCTAGGGAGAAACCAGAACCATATGGCGCTTAATCAGCATGAGTCTAGTCGAACGAACAACAATCACGTACCGTTCCTCTCGCCTTGGCGACCTCTCGATACCTCGAAAAATCATAATTCTCCACCGTACTCTCCGCGCTTGAAACCAAGTACAAATGCCAAAATAGCATTACACTAACAGCGAATCCGAGCGCTAAAGCCATAATGTAAATTAGGACGTAGCCTGTAGGTGGTAGTTTTGAATGCCACTGTGAAAGAGGCATTCGGGGGGTGGTCAGTGCAGGGCAACGGTGAAGAAAGTCGTAGCCGTACGTCATCGGATTGGTATGCAATAGCGGGCCAGAGATACTCGTATCCTAGGAAGACGAAGAAGGAGCAGGATATGACGAACCAAGCCCTGTTGGTGCAAACACAAGTCAGGATATGCGAGTGGATACGCCGCTCGTCATCATACTGACATAAAGAGGACAAAATGGCGTTCGTTACGAAGTCCAACCTGTTCACGACTGTTAGCATCATGGCCAGGACCCTAACAGATAATCTCACACATTGATTTATCCCTGCAGAGGAGTAATTTCGCGATTAAGTATGGAGAGATGACGGAGTGGCTCATGCTATCAAACTCACACTGACAAGAAGGAGGGACGCGTCAATAAGTGGAGAGTTCAGAAGAGTCAACAAAGTGGGACTAACTGGGCAGTGGTGGTCGAATTTGAGGATGCAGGACTTGCAGACTTTACAGTGGTGAGCTCGCTGAAACCTTCAAATTAAATCATTCGCTTCAACAGATCGAAGAGGATGCGCACCTCAGGTTTCTGCTTGAAACATCGTTTACAGCGACCAATTCTGCCCCTTTCTATGGTGGTGCCCCAATCCCCTGCACGCGACCGCGAATCGCCCCAGGACACACCCAAATCCGGCGAGTGTCTCCGTCGTTGAGCCCACATCCATCCCGTTTCTTCGCCAGTACCCTTCATGTCATCTGGAGTGCCCGGACGGACGGTACATGCAAGGTAATAATGACCTAGCATGTTGGTCGCGCATAGGATGCATAATGGTATTTGAAGGAGTGGCCAGGATAATTGTGGAGCAACAACGTCGACTAGAGAACATCGAATACGTTTATATGCGTAAGCATTGGAGTTTGTCTCGACTGCTTCGCCTGTACTTACAGAAATACACGATGCCGACGCTAATAAGGAACCAGGCAAGAGCAACAAATACTGGCCCGACTGCACCGGTCAGTCGGTCTGCTGTTCTCTCGATGGACTTGAAACACGCAAAGACAAAACGAGGAAGACGAGGTATCAGTCCCATTTACGAGGGAACGTCAACGAAAGGAGATGGCGGTGGGTGACGAACGTCCGGTGCACTGCGCCTCGAAGTAAGCCAGTTCAAACTCCAACATGACAAAGTCGCCGCTATCCCACGACTTGTCCTTTCTCCCTTTCCGCTCCATGACCTCCCGACTTTTTCGTTTCCGTCCTTCAGCTCTGGTAGGACCGAAGAAGCTACCGAAGATTCCCAACTCTGCCAGATTAATCACAGTCAGAGCGACATTTGAAGACGCCGCAGCCGAGGAAGATGATGAACTTTTGGACACTTCGGCATTTGGCAACTATAGCTTGGTCTTGCCGGAAGATCCTTACCGGGAAGGAGTTAGCCATATAGTGCCTTCGGTGGTCCCGCATTCCATAGAACGCCCTCCGTATGCAATATCTTCCCCTGAGCCTGTTGACCCAGTACCAAATGTCGTCGAGGACTCGGATATGAAATACTTGGGCATGAGACATGCCGGTCTCATCGCCGCCCTGGCGCTTCGGAACGCCGGGCAAATGATCCAAGTTAGAGTGTATTTGTATCTTAAAGGGACCGTGTAAGCTGATTTTAATTTCTCCTCAGCCAGGAATGACCACCAAAGGCATCAACGATCTCGTTCACGACATCATCGTCAAACATGGTGCATATCCTTCACCTTTATTATACAAAGGATTCCCAATGTCCTGCTGCACTAGTGTAAATAACGTTCTTGCTCATGGTATACCTGATGAGTTCGTCTTTCAATTAATTTGAGCTGCTCATCCAACTAATTTGTTGGATATGCAGGCGACCTCTTGAAGACGGTGATATTATCAACGTCGATGTCACGGTCTATAAGGATGGGTGGCACGGAGACACGTCCAAGACTTTCTTAGTTGGGAACGTCGTAAGTGAAACCAACTTTATGAACCAGCTCTGTCACAGATTGTCTAACAACTCCATAAGGACGAGCAAGGACAGGAGCTCGTCCAAGCTACAGAGGAGGCCTTAGCGGCTGGAATCAGAGTCTGTGGCCCAGGCGTTCCTTTCAGAGAAATAGGACGAACAATCGCTGCCCATGTCGGACGATATGCGGGCATCACGGTTTCGCCAGATTTTCTGGGCCATGGTATCGGACGGAACTTTCACCAAGAGCCTTGGATATCACATATCGGTACGCAAAGCCTTTTGCTTGGACCGGGATCCATAACTCACCCTTGCACCACCACCACAGAAAACCACACCGAAGGAGTAATGAAGGTCGGCGACTTCTTCACCATCGAAGTTCGTCTATTTTGTCTTGTCTGCGGGTGACGAATGCAAAGCTAACCGTGTTTCCTCCCAGCCTGTTCTAGTTCAGGGAACCGACCCTTCTGGTTGGTTGCTTCCTGATGGTTGGACCGTACTGAGCGAAACGTCAGTAGCGCCAGCGAGTCTTTCGTGCTCTAAAACTGATTCCTTTTCACAGGGGAGCACGAGGGGCGCAAGCAGAACATACAATTGAAATAACAGAGAACGGCGCGCAAATCATGACAACACCAGATACAACCACATGACGGCCCGGAAGGGGCGAGAAAAAATTATTTCGTTATTGTTCCTTATCTAAGTCCTTCCTTCAGTTTCTTCTCCAACTCTTGTACCATCTTTGATGTCGAGCGAAGTAACTGGTCTTTAAACTCCTTTGTGCCTGCTCCACTTTCCGATGGGATCTCTTTTGCCACCAGGTTGAGGTCGAATGCCAACTCTCTCCAATTCCGCATCATCCGAGTCGAATCGATAGGTGCTGGGGCAGCACTCCTTCCAAAGATGTTGCTCCTCTCGAGATCCAGGTCCATGCCCATCGAATCCTTGAAACTTCCCGCCGGCAGCGCTGTAACAGGTTGATATGTTGCACTTCGGAGTTGAACGCATGCGAATAACAGGATCTGCTCGACGGCTTGCGCAGCAGCTGCCTTGGCAACCCCGGCGTCGAAAGGCTGCAGTATTGCGGGTACAAGTTCAGGCTTCGCCTTGGCAGCTTTGTTTTCAGGCTTCAGGCAATGTCTTAGGACATCAAGCGCAAATGTCGCAAGCTCTCGCAAAGATGCAATTGAGACCGGACCTGACGCGGACACGGTTGTTTCCTGCGATAATTAAGTCTGTTAGCACCCTCGCGTTGCCCTCAGTGTCATTAAACTCACAGCTGCCACTTGGGGAGGGTAAGTCCGCCACAAGTCATCATCTCGAACGCAGAATAGCCAATCGGACTTGCTGATGATAAGCAATGTCGACGCAAGGTCCCGAACAATAATCAACAACCTCTGGACCAAGCTGGCGAATGACGGGCGGCCGGCCGAATCAATCATCTGCACGGGACCATCGATCGAAGTTGCCCCTTCTTTCTCCAGTATCGTCCGCTCCTCTAAGGTTACAGGCTCCAGTAGCGTCACTAGGTGATTGGGATGCGAGAGGACATAGTTGAGTTGCTGAAGCAGGAGGAGGGACCTTTCGGCAAATGCTCCAAGTATCGCTAGGACGCCAGGTTCAGGATCTCGTCCATCTGAAATGGAGCATGCAGCTGTTGCCTGGAACAAGCGAACCACTCGATGAATTTCCTCCACTAAGGGCAGTGTTAGGGGTTCGTCGATAGTCCAGCCCAAAGACCGGGTCAGCTGGGCTCCAAAAAGCTGAACGAACGACACAATTTCTGATGAAAGGAAGTGGCCCTCGGTCCCTAGAACCTGAGTGAGCGAAGTGGATACCCCAAGCATTGTGCACCATGCCCGGTGCAGGCTGCTATACTCTCCCGGGGCAGCATTCGATGATGGCGTCACGGACCCGGCTTGGAGATACGGGGCGAGATCGGCTTTCTGGTAGGCAGTTATCACCCCTTCCTGGGCGAGCCGTTCTGCGGAAGCTGGAAGTCGGGCCAGGACAACATGGAAGTACAGGATATGCTGGCCGAATGGCGTTGGGCGTGGACCATCCTTGGCATGTGTCCGCCCTACAAGGTCTGAACGAACCAATACCTCCAGACTTGCCCGTAAGAGGTCGACTTCCTGACATCTTGCTAGCCAGGTTGATGGAGTTGAGTGAAGCTCCGGCTTGGCGCACTTCTCGAATACAGCAACAAGGAGCTTGAGATCGTCACTAAGCTCGGGCGCACTAGCGTGGTACGCTAAATCGAAGACCGAGCGCATGGCATCGACCACGAAGCCGAGAATCTCGCCCACGTCAGTACTGATTGCGAGGCGCTGTTCGAGCTTCGTGGCAACTGCCTGACAGACTGCAGCTGCTTTGTGGGCACAGAAGTATACGATACGAAGGAGGGTTCGATGGAAAGTAGGCTGGGTGCGGCGGCGAAGAGAATCCAATGGAGGGAAGGATTCGCTTGTTGCGATGTACCGGACACTCCTCACAAGTTCGGCAATTTGCGCAGGACTAGGACCGACTGTAGAGGTGGAGACCCAGGCGACGTTCAACAAGCCTTCCAGCATCGATAGGCGGTCTGCGTGTACGTTTTGCATCGTCTCGCCTCCCCTTTTCTCTTCCGCGATGACCTTCGCCATTTGTGCGGCGCTGACCATGATTGTCGTTTCAAGGTTGGGCTGGGTGCGGAGCCAGCTGGCAGCCTCTTGCAATATTGTCTCCCACGAGCGAGTAAGGAGGATTTCGGAGTCGGTAAGGGACCAGTCGAGGTTAACGGCGCAGGTGTGGAGGAAGATAAGAGTGGCATAGTATCCTAAAGACTCGTCGGATCCGGCACATTTCATCAAGCGGTTATGGACGACGTCGCTTTGGTATAGGTAGTGGTCACCATATGTGCGTTGTGATGGCAGAGATGTAACTCTGACACTATCCAGCGTGAGTGTTGGGAAGTTCTCCGATATTAAACGCTGCAAATCCCCATGAAGGCTGGGTGCGAACGAACACCGAGTGGCTTCACTCATGTGGGTAGCGAAGGTCTGGCTGTCCTTGAAAAGCTTCAAAACGACATCGAAGCTCTTTGGAGTGGCCGTGGACTTGAATCGGTCAGGAGATGCCAGCTTCAGATCCATAGCGAGGACATGGAGGGCGTGGGCTTTAGAGGCCGAGTGATGGGAATATGCTGCTACGACGTCGGATTGCTTTGCGTGTTCTTCTCCAAACGCTTGTTCGATTGCGGTGACCACATTGGCTGGCGGTTCGCCCAGATCTTTTGAGGCAATCCATGCCAAGTTTTGCCAGAACTGAGGATCTTCTCTCGTCTTGGTAAGCGCGTCTAGGTGCTCCAGTGCATGCTGCCAAACTAAGTCCAACATGGTAAGCGCTGCATTATGCAGACTCGGAGTAACGTCCCAAAGAGCCGCCGAGGATGCAACTACATCGCATGCGACGGATAGCGCAGTTTGTTGGGCTTCCTCGTTGTTACGCCCAGGCTCCGTCTTGATATCAACGCCTTTTTCGGAAGCCTTGAGCTTGCCCGAGATGAAAAGTGCAGCTAAGGCCGGCTGTGTATCCACCACAATGGATATGAAATCCCAGACTGCCTTGCGCAACTCGATCTCCTCGTACGGATCGCTCAGTAGGCGGACGTATGCTGCTGAAACAGCCTCTGGGTCGCTGAGGTGGGCCACGAGCGACAGACCGGTAGGGGAGCTGACCGATGCGGAGGCGCAAAGCGCTGATAGGCAGTGGGTGGCTATTGTCGCAATGGATGGACCGAAGGAGCGATTTTGCACCAGCCCTGCGATTACATCCACGGGCTCTGAGCGTTGGCCTCGACCTTTGCCCACATGTGTCATTCCTGGGATGCCGTTGAACAGCGTCTGTTCCAAGAGCGAAATCCGAACCGTTTGGCTCTCGAAACCGTTAGCAGTCGACGGCGCACTTGCTGAGCTTTGGTGTTTCCGGACCAGAAGGAGCTGGGTGAGAAGTAGGTTTGCTTCGAGCAGCTGGTCGAGATTCGATGCGTCCACGAAGCGGAGGGCTTTTTGAAGGGCGTCGTGCAGTTGCCGAACAGTCGAGATGCTGGAGACGAGCGGGTTGATTGTCGAGGACGTGGCCTTGTAAATGAACGTGTCAAGGACAAAGCGGGTGAGGGGTGCCAATGGATTGCCAGTAATCTCGTCGGTGGTGGCCGCTGCCGTTACTGGTGGCGAAAGCTTGAGGATTTCTGCGTATATGTTTCCGACTTTTCGGCCAATTTCGAAACGATCTGCCACACGCACATATCTCCAGGTGATGTGCTCTTCCCAAATTTCAGAGTGGATGAAATTTAAGGCACGAAGGAGCACATCCGTTTTCATTTGCTGCAGCGTGCGGTTGTGAGTAAGGACCATCCGGAATGCTTCGTCGAAGAGGGCGCCGACGAGGTCCAATAGGGCCAATGTCATGCCATAGGAGCCTGACGATCGCTCGACATTGAGGAGCAATGGCGTCGATCCCATTTGACCTCCATCTCCGAACAGTTGAGGCAAACTCCTGAGGAATGGCCATATCTGACCGGGTACAACAGGTAGGAGAGCCGTCAACACTCCGAGCGCACTAGCGACTATCCGGGTGGGAGCTGTACCACGTTCGGCGGTCGATGCAACCAAGGCATCTTTGAGGATGAGGAGAGTCACTTGGATGAGGTCAGGTTCTCCGTCATCCTTCTGTAAGTCTGCCACGACCTGGGATGTGAGGTCCAAATTCTTGTACAGCAGGCACCTGAAGAGGTCCAGAATCTCCGCTACGAGATCCTCCTCGTTGTCCACCTGCAAGCCCACGTCTTCCAGCTCCAGCAGGACAGTTTCTGCAGGTAAGGTGAGGGCCACTGGCCTCCTGGACCGACCCCCGAGTGCCCTGACTTGGTAGGTTCGGAGTATGTCTAACAGCATATCCCAACCCGAGTGTTGCTGTGACCACGACACCACTACCGTTCCTTGATTACTGATAACTCGTCCAATAGAGCTGGGAGGGAGAATGCAACCGCCGGGCAACCTCACAGGACGGACATTCGTGTAGTAGTAACCGAGAGAGGCGTGTGGTCGTGTGTCGAAGATTGCGTCTGGTCCTGATATAAGGTGTGGAGGTAGGACTTGTGCATATGTCGGGAGTGCTGAGAAGTATTCGTAGACATGCTGTGCGGAAGACGCCCGCAGAGCGGCTTGCATGTCATCGTCCGCAATACTGTCTAGCTCGGCGAGTCCGCCAGTGCCGCTCATTGCCCTCAGGAGCCAAAGGAGTGGGAGGATTTCAACCGGGAATCTTGACAGCGAGAGGTCTAGAAGACTGCGGCGTTGAATGCTATTGCCTATGTCGCGGGTCCAGAAGCTTGCACAGAGATGGACCACGATTGGCATTTCGCCGGAGCCGAAGACGGACGCCCAAACCTCCGCGAGGATGTCGTAGTCCGTGATGTATTCCACTTGAACGGAGTCGAGTATGGCCATTAAAACGCCTGTTTAGAAGAGAGTTATTGTGGATCTGAAGAGTTACATTAGGAGCAAGAACGTCCGCACCTTTGATGACATATCGGAACTGGGCATTGTTAGGTTCGGTGAGCTTTGACGCCACAGCTGCGGCCAAGGCGGTCGAGAGGAGTGGAGAAGTGGTATATCGCCGCAGTGCACCGAATATCCCAAGCTCAAACGCTCGGTTTAAAACGCTTTCCGCCACTCCAAGGCTCCCGTCTGCGACCGCGAAGCGTGTTTTTCTGGCTGGAATTGGGTTGAGGACTCCGTAGAAGTCCTCGTACTCCTGAGGAACCTCGTCTCGCGGTAGTCGCGCAATCTTGGACACGACATAACCCCACGAGAGGACGAGCGGGGCGTACCGCTGTTCGTCGGGAAGCTGCGACACTGCGGTGTGAATATCGGCAACGTCTTTTGGAGATGCAAGGAAGCCTCGCTGGCGCTTGATAGCCAGCTCGAGGTCCAGATCTTCGTCCAGCAGCTTGTCCAACTCTAGTAATTGGATCGCTGTAACGCTAAACAACACCTCCAAATCATCCAGCAACTGTCCACATTCTTCATCCATCAGCAACTCCTCCAAGTGCTGATTCCGACCCAATCCAAGCTGCCTTGCCGCCTGGAGGAACTGAAGGACAAAACTGCCGTTCGTGGTTTTTGAAATTGCGGACCAGAAGATAACCTCCAACAAGCAGAGCTGCTCCTTGAGGTTCTGTTTTGCCCATCTTGCCGCGCTTTTTACGTCTTTGGGAACATATTGTGGTACGGTGTCGGTCGTCCGGGCTGCTAAGGACTGCAGCAGCTTTTCAATGAAAACGTGTTGATCTGGGATGTGGCTTTGGATGAATTCCGTGGCGAGGGTGTTATACATGTCCCCTGTGCTTGCGTTGACGCGCAGGAGATCACCAACGGTTCGTATGAGGAACAGTCGTTCGTCGTAGTAGAAGTCGCTGATGGCGTCAAGAAGACGGGATGAGTCGGAAATTTGAGCAAGTGGGATGTCCTCATTGTAGAAGAACAGGCGGAGGAGCGTCAAGGCTTCCACTTCGTCGAGGTCGAGAACTTTGCTGATCTCGAAGACAATTTCCTTGTCTTCATCGGCGACTTCGAGGACGATACCATCCCGTAGCGTGACTTTGCCGCTCTGAACGGACCTGCGAGACTCCCCGGATGGTCGGGGAAACGGCTCGTAGCATTGTTTGAGAAGGGAAGAGCGATGTTGAAGGGCGGCTTCGAGAGGTTCAAAGTCCAAAGATTCGTAGTGGGCGAGCACGCCATGTAGCCGTTGAAATGTCCTACGCAAGAAAAGCGTCGTGAGGTAATGCCGGCGAGTTCACGTCTCCTGTAACGCGCGTACAGGTCTGTGAGGTCTTGGAATGTGGACGCCTTGGAACCATTGGTCGTGGTCATGGCTGGTCCTCGCGAGTGGGGTTCGGCTTGTCAACAAGTTGGCGACGAACTTGTGTCCGTCAAACTTTGCGAGTAGCGCCTGCCGTATTCTTCGTCAGCTTCTGCGCGAGCAGTTTGCAGCAGCGTGTAATTACCGAAAGAGGTGGTTGAAGCACGGCGGGTGAAAGTTGAGAGCACGGTCCCAGGAATTGTTGAAGTTTGGATTTCGACGGATCCTCGCCGCGTTGAGAAACAACGATCAACCGCAATGGTGAGCATCTCTGAAGCAAGGCCACCCGAACTCACACTGAACTTACCAAATAGGTTGTCTGCCGGTATTACACAGCTGGATTTTGCAGGTACGGGCAAAATTGTCGGTTTGAGCATGTTGGCCCTGGCTCTTCGAGTAAGCAGGGAACCCAATCATTAAAGAACGGTTACTGATTGCCTTGCATTAGAACCAACCAGAGAATACGCATTCACGTTAGTTTTATGTATTCGGCGGCTTTTCATACTTGCTGAACGCTATCCGTGTCCACAGCGCCGAAAGCGTCAAGAAGGACCTTACCAGAGGCGACGAGCGACCGCAATGGCCCCTCTCCACATATGGGCCCGCCAAACACGAACCCAATTATATCACCGGGACTGACTTCTCCCAAGAAGAGATGCGACTTCGAGCGTATGAGGCTCGGTCTCAAAACCGCTCAAACGAATATGTGAGCTATCCACATCGCCGGAATGGAAATGTCCTGCTTACAGTCGTGAACACGACAGGCGTCATTCGAGGAGGCCCAGGTGCAACAAGCAGATGCTATGGTAGCAGATCGCTTAAAAGACCCTATGGCAACCTTCAAGCACCTAACCGAGCAAGGTTCCATTGGCCCGAATGGCTTGGTAAACGCTGAAGCACCTACAACCTCGGCATTTGGGGCTCCTAGCACCCCAGCGTTTGGCTCCACAGGTTTTGGAGGAAATGCAGGAGCTTCTGGTGGGGGTATCTCCATCTTCGGAGCGGCTAAACCAGCAGCATTTGGGGCATCTACCACGCCAGCTTTCGGTCAGACAAGCACACCAAGTACCTTTGGCCAAACATCCGCCTTTGGAGCCGGAGCCACAACTACCCCTGCGTTTGGTCAAACTTCTACTGCCACGCCGGCGTTTGGCCAATCGGCATTTGGCAGTTCGACCGCCCTAAAACCAGCTACATCCGCCTTTGGTGCTACCACGACACCCGCGACAGGCTTCGGTGCTTTCGGCGCCAAGCCATCAGCGTTTGGAACTAGTACAACCACTCCCGCGACGTTCGGGCAATCTAGCTTCGGAGCTTCGGCTCCCACCACAACACCCGCCTTCGGCCAGTCCGGCTTTGGTCAGCCAGCTCAACCACAACCAGCATTCGGTCAGACAACCCAACCGCAATCCGCATTCGGTCAGCCAGCTGCCCCGGCCCAGCCGGCCTTTGGTCAACCTTCGCAACCAGGATTCGGTCAAACTGGTTTTGGTGCCGCTGCGTCTCAACCAACAGCTACCCCTGCAGCTATCCCTGCCGCGGCGCCTGCTACGGGTGGAGGCTTCTCTGGATTCGCAAGCCAGAACCCCGGTTTCGGGCGCCCTTCGGGATTTGGAATGACTACCACCCCAGCCGCACCACCATCCTTTGGCCAGACGACTCAACCAACCTCGGCGTTTGGACAGACTACTCAGCCAACCTCGGCATTCGGACAGACGACTCAACCGACCTCGGCATTCGGTCAACCTCCCCAAGCGACCTCTGCTTTTGGACAAACTTCACAACCTACTTCGGCCTTTGGTCAACCTCCGGGGGCAAGGCCTCCGGTGCCTGGTTTCGGCCAGCCGTCCGCCTTTGCCCCCCAACCTGCTCCAGCTGCACCTCCTGCAGCTCCCGCGGCTTCCGCCTTTGGTACATCTGCCCCTGCTGGATCGGGATCAGGCGCATCCTCTGATCCATACGCCAAGCTCATCCCACCCAACTACCTTGACGCTCTACCGGCATCGGTCAGGGCAGCATTCGAACGGACAGACGACTTCGAGTGGGGTAACATTCCAGAATGGATCCCACCCCTTGAACTTCGTTGATACTTTATGATACTTAGCTCTTGTATTATTAGTCAATAATGTGTTCCAGTGCACACTCGCATCTCTGGTCACCCGCGTGCCTCGGTATTCCACCCCACTTGCTGAGATTAAACCGAAATGGAAGTCGCCATCTCTCCGCCTGTCCAGTACCATTCTCATCCACAAACTTCTAAGGTCCTTGTATCGTTGACCGAGAGAGTGCAAGCGAATTCTAGAACGGGAGACGTGGGACTTGTTTGCGAGACTTTGTCTTTGGTCGACTTCCCAAGTGTGCACCGTCCCTCTCTCCGAAACACTCTTGCCTCGAAACCCATCGACATCGAGCAATGACTTCAGCATCGAAGCGCCGCGTAGCATACTACTACGATGGTGAGACTTAATGAAAGTTTGCCCTGAGCTCTTCTGACTTGATCGTTTGCAGCTGACGTTGGCAACTTCTCGTACGGCTTGGGACACCCCATGAAGCCTCACCGAATGCGCATGACCCACCAACTGGTATCTTCGTACGGAATGCTTGAAAAGATGGATACCATAGTGAGTCTCCTTGCCAAAATATGCCTTTAATTCACGAATGGCTGCGTCATCGAGACTTTGTTGCTCACCGCCGGAAACCCAACAAAATCAGTGGCCCACTCGAGCAACGCCCGTGCAAATGACACGATTCCACACCGATGAATACATCGACTTTCTGCACCGCGTCAGTCCAGAAACTGCTCAAGAAATGACATACGGTGGCACTCGCTGTATGTTTTCCTCAGAGCTTACTTTGGTCCAAATTGCAAAGTTGTGTTTAGACTAACCCCTCTTTTCGGATTTCCGGTTCCCCTGATTCACAACAGTCCTGGTTGGAGAAGACAACCCAGCATTTGATGGCCTCTTTGAATTCTGCTCGATTTCAGCCGGTGGATCTATTGGTGAGGTTCACTTCTGTGCAACAGGTGGGCCTAGTAAAACACGCTGATGACGAACTCGCATAGATGCTGCTAAGCGACTGAACGAGGGAAAGGCGGACATTTCAATTAACTGGGCTGGCGGACTACACCACGCAAAGAAACGAGAAGCATCTGGTTTCTGCTACGTGAATGATATTGTCCTGGCCATTCTTGAGCTATTGCGGTAGGCGGCTCTGCGGCTGGCAACTTCTTCCACCGAAATCTGACGCCCACTCCCCTAATCTAGATTTCACGCGCGCGTTCTTTATATCGACATAGACTGTCATCACGGAGACGGCGTTGAAGAGGCCTTCTACACAACTGACCGGGTTCTCACATGCTCCTTCCATAAGCAGAAGGACTACTTCCCTGGTACTGGACGCGCAGAAGACATTGGGAAGGGCAAAGGGAAGGGCTACTCAGTAAACGTTCCCCTGTTGAACGGCGTTACCGACGAGGAGTACAGGAGCGTTTTCGAACCGGTGAGGGCACTGCATCACTTACCCGGGCTTTATGTTGATCGCTGTTGGTCAGGTCATCCATCATATCATGGAATGGTTCAGGCCTGGTGCCGTAGTTCTCCAATGCGGAGCTGACTCCCTCTCTGGTGATAAACTGGGAGTATTCAACCTCTCGATGCATGGGCATGCCAACTGCGTTCGATTCCTTCGAACCTTCAACGTTCCCTTGATCCTTCTTGGTGGAGGAGGATACACCATCAAAAACGTCTCGTGTGCTTGGACCTACGAGACTGCTTGCGCACTTGGGATTGAAAAGGACATCGATCTTAACCTGCCATTCACTCCATACCTAGAATATTACGGACCGCGCTACAGGCTGGAAGTGGAACCGAACAATATGACTGATGATAACGGACCGTACCTCGAAGCAATGAAGTTCGCCATTCCTGCTGTTTATGATGCCTTCACGCTCGTGCTGACCATCCTCTTCCCGGTTTCGACAGGATGCAAGCAATAGAAGGACTTCGCGACTTACCCTTCGCACCTAGTGTTGGCTTGCATCAGGTTCCAGGAACCGATTTGGCTGAAGAAATTGGCCTCCGCATCCGGGATGAAGACGAAGAGTCCGAACTGAGTGATTTGGACGTCCAGCTGGCTCGTGAGTTTGATCATCCGCAGTCATGTCAGCTAGCATACTGACTGGGCCAACTTGCAGAACGCATCCGCGACGTATACGCAGCCGAGGACTCCGAGACAGCCGCATCCTCGGATTCAGAGAGTACAGCATCTCAACCTCGAAGATCCTTGTTGTCATATTTCAGGGAAGCGGAAGGGAAGAAACGGAGACATGACAATTCGTCTGACGACGATGCAACGGAAGATGATGACGAGACGGAGGATGAGCGATCGAATGATGGCGACCATCACCGCCGTGGAACTCGAGGCGAGCCAAGATCCAACGGAATCAAGTCTGCGAGACATAGTCGGTCAAGGCCATTGATTGTGGAGACCGTCGATGGTCTGGTGTTTGGTCAAAAATCATGGATGTCGCTACCCAATGCTAGCGGATCTCGAAGTCATAATCGAAATAGAGAATCCGTCGGAAAACCAAAGCGTTACTTCTTCAAGCGGGACTTGGCAGACGAAGGGATGCAGATGATATCGACTCTGGCACTCGAAGAGGATGACGATGACGAAAGGTCGTCAGACGACGTGCCGCTGGATGGGAGGGACGATATGTCCGTCGATGATGGTGACGACCAGGCAGGGAGTGCTTCAACGGCCGGTGTGGAGCAGAGGAATGGCGCAAGCCGAAGTTGGAGGGATACGCCGGATGCTACAGACAGTATTTCCAGTTTCCAGTGATCGACATCTTATACTCGTTTTACATTTTACCTGGATGACTCTGCTCTGCCTTGCTTTCGGTACAATCGCTGTGTTGTTGTATGTATTACTAGAGATTTGTTGGGTGCGTCGCTTGTGGGTTTGGAGAGAGACCAGTGTGGTGGATAGAGCAAACACCGGAGTCATCGGATGTCAACTCCGGTCGAAGAACTCGCAACTTTCTACCATTGACCCAATATGCCGCGGACCATCAGCGAGTCCTTTGAACTCCTGCAAGAAACGAGCCGCATCTGATTGATTTCTCTTTCTCAGTCTTCGTCACCGGTAACCCCGGCAAACTTAAAGAAACCAAATCGATTCTGGGCGATGGTGATGCGACATGGACTTTGGACTCGAAGGCCCTGGATTGTAAGCCTTCTGCGTCAGAAACGGCAGTAAATCGAGTGACATTGCTGCTATATAGTACCTGAGATCCAAGGCACGACCCAGGAAGTGGCATTGGAAAAATGTCGAAAAGCAGCGGAGTTGGTGAGTTTGTCGGACTGCCGGGCCTCGCGTATCTCGAATTCGGCGGCTAAGGTCGAATGCACCCAGATCGGCGGACCTTGCATCACAGAAGATACCGCACTGTGCTTTGAAGCACTTGGAGGGCTGCCGGGCCCTTATATCAAGCACTTCCTTACAAACATTGGACTCGATGGTAATGCCCCAGTCCAGGGAGTCTGACGGTTGGCGCTAACTCGAGCGTGTCTTGGGACTATTGGTCAGGGCTGAACACTCTTTTGGAGGGCTTCCCTACTAAGAACGCCACCGCATTGTGTACATTCGCGTACTCGGCAGGACCTGGAACAGAACCACTACTGTTTGAAGGTCGGGCAGAAGGAAGGATCGTACCAAAAAGGGGCCCGCCAAACTTTGGATGGAACCCAATATTTGAAGCAAAGGAAACGGGGAAGACGTGGGTGCTCTCATCGGGGTTCTGTTGACCATGCTGAAACCCTCGTTGGACGATAGATATGCCGAGATGACGGATCAGGAGAAGAACTCAATTTCGCATCGTTATAGAGCCTTAGAAAAGCTACGAGCATACCTACAATCGCTATCCTAAGAATACCAAGGAGAAAAAAATGGTCCATAGATGTAAGTGCCATACCAAAATTACCTTCTAAAAGGCCTCAGCCTCCCATTTCTCGAGGGCTTCTATTGACGTCTCTACTTGTCCCCTCTCCCAGATGTTGTACAGAAGATGTGGAATGATTTTAATTTGGTCAAAGAAGCCATCCTCCAGGCAACGTGCGAAGAGCCCGTCCGGGTCTTCCAACGAGACCTTGTCGCAGAAAGCGGATCGTAGCTCGGCCAGTTCTTCTTCTGAGACTCCATTTCTCCTCCCGTTCTCGCCTATGGGTGTCCATGGAACATCCCTTCCCTTTGTGTCGTTGAGAGTCTCGCCAAGGTCTATCCTCGACCACTCGCTTTCAGGTCCCGGCCATTCCAACCAGTATGGAACTGACGCGATTCTCCAAATTGGTGTCACGCTGGCGTCCTCCCATCCAGTTATTCCTTTGATGTGGCCGGTCCGCATGTCGACTAGAATGTTGTTCGGGAGGAGGTGGGCGTGGAATAGACCAAACGTTCTCGATAGACGCATCAATGCTTCGTCCGGTCCCAATTCACCACTACCGAGATCGCACAGGGAGATAATCTTGCGTAGCCTTTCCTGCGCGTCATCGAGTGCCCATTCCACATCGAGGTCTAAAGGGTCGCCGTCCCCAAGCTCCTCTTCGAGCTCCTTTTCCAGTTCCGCGGGATGACTTCGAAAGTATCTCACTTCGTTGGAAATAAGGCCCGCCAGCCAGTCGGAACTAGACTCCCATGGTCCGACGTCCAAGTGCTGGAGAGAACGCCTTGAGCCGCGGTAGAACCACGTTTCGGCTGTCGGCCCGACATAAGTCTCGATGTCGCTGTACTCGCTGTCTTGGTCATTGCCGACGGAGACTTCATAGAGCGCTCCGATGCGATCGAACCGCACGCGCCAGAGTTGGGATACGACATCAGCGTAGTCGGAGACGAGGTTGTGCCAGCTGTCGAAACCGAGCTCGTACTCGGGTTCGTCTTCCTCGTCCAGAGCCTTTTGCAATGGTTCGCCTTGAAGCTGAGCAGAAGAAGCACAGGGTCAGCATCCGATGATTTGGAACCTACTACCAAGCAATTCCGGGGGCATACCTTTTCTTGGACGATATACTGGAAGCCGACAGGGTTGTCCAACGTAGACTCGTGGAAGAACACACGAGCAACCGGAATCTGCGTATGAAGGGACACAAAGCTGATCGTCGCAACCTTGGTGCGGAAGTAATCAGCAACTTTAAAACTTCGTGAGCTAAAGCAAGACTCACTTCAGAATCCACCGACTGTTGCATTCTTTGTTTGGTGAAGATTCGGACAATCACTTCCGAAGGCAAATCTGGATCTGGCGTTGTATCCAGAACCAAAACGTAGATCTACGTTTCGTCAATTCAACGTTACAGCGGCTCTGACACGTCAACGAACTCACAGAAATTTGATCACCGTGCTTCAGGGGCTTCACACTAAGTACATCGGTCTCAAAGAACTCCTCAGCAGCCTCACGAAGTGCCCGTAAATCTGGCATCCTTGGAAACGCGAGCAGATGAGGAGCGAGCTGGGTGACTGAAGCCTGAAGCTAGCTGCTATGTGGTGGTGGGAGAAGATCATGGGAGAAAGCTCGCACAATGAGGCAGGATACTTTCGTCAGGCCTTGCGGGGTGAACTTAGCGGGACGGAACTAGCCCCATTCGAGGCCCTTGATAATTTCAAACTATGAAGCCCTGTTGCACACATCTCGGATCCTCGGAAATCATTCCCGTTATGCGAGTCATCACATGCCCCTTTGTGAGTCGAGTCTAAGCCTGAGCGCAGTTTGGAGAAGGAGGTCGGGTTTGGAAGGCGCTTACTAGAAAGGATCTTCCCTGCCGCTACACGAGGTAAACACGTGTTTCCGGCCGGAAAGCCCAATTTCGACGAAACCCCCCTAAAAGCCAGTCGAAGGTGGAAATGGGATTAAGTGAAGACCGGACGGAGATTTCATTTAATCAGATTGTCAACTTTAGGCTTGCTTTTGTGCTTCGGGGCTTGATTGACGACGCAAGACCATGAACAGGCGCCGTTGCCTGACCGTGAGATCGCCGTTGTTAACCCGTTCCTGGCAGTTTTCGATCGCTGCTCCCGACGTTCACCAGCATTCAAAGCGCTCGCACATGACGACTATTTCAACGAGCCCGAGAGAGATCTCTGAAAGGGAGAAACTGCTCCGTCGATGGGCGCAGTCCCCGTGAGTCCGCTCGAGTCTTCCCATTGGCGCTTTCGTTTTGACATTCCTCTCTTCGTTTCAGATGGCCCGCATGGTCCCTTGGTGCAACCTGTCAGTACTCGGGCGGATAATGGGATTTATTGTACAACTCTGACTTGTTCCCTCTTTCAAGAAGTCCTTGCAACTGCACCCTTGTCGCCCGGTCGGATCCCTGGTTTGCCGCCTTTTGTTCAACGAATTGGATTTGCGGCCATACTAGGGGGCGCTGGTTATGCTGTCACCCAAGACCCTGAAAACGGAATTGGGATCGCTACTGGTATGTCCCACTGTTGTAGTCCAAACCTTTCGCCGTTCTGATGTATTCGGTCGACATCTGGGGCGATAGCTTGGTCCCTCACGTATCTGTTCTTCAATCTGAGAAACTCAATCCGAACTCGCTCGCCTATTCCACTCGTTCTCAGCGCCGCTACCACAGCCTGCGCTGGTTTGTACGGGACAGAGTACTTTTACTTCAGGCAGAATGAGGCAGTGGACGATGCCAAAAAGCGACGAGCACAGCAAAGATTCGATGTCTAGATGACACAATTGCACATATCTTTATTACCAATACCAAAACTCTATATTACCACTTCTAATAGAGGATCATAGCTCTTGACCTGAAATCAAACGGAAGACTTCTTCGTATCGTTTCTGCGTTCCTTCTACCACATCCGCGTCGATTGTCCAACCATTTCCATCCAGCCCACTCTCCAACCCTTTCTTAAAGCCCTTCGACACAAGCCAATCTCTCAGGTATTGCTTGTCAAAACTCGGCTGGGACTTTCCAGGCTCGTACCCTTCCGCTGGCCAGTATCTCGAGGAGTCGGGTGTCAAGACCTCGTCAATGAGAATCAACTCCTTCTTTCCTCCCTCCTCCGAAGACTCTACAAGACCGAATTCGAATTTAGTGTCGGCCAGGATGATACCCCGTTCGGCTGCGTGCGCAGCGGCAGCTGAATAAAGCTTCAGAGCCGCTTGCGAAACCTCCTCGTATAAGTCTGATCCGATAAGTTCGCGAGCACGGTCGGGGTGGATGTTTTCGTCGTGTTCCCCTTGCTCCGCCTTCGTGGATGGTGTGAAAAGAGGTTCTGGGAGTTTGGAGGATTCGACGAGGCCCGCGGGTAAGCTGATTCCGTGAACGGTCCCGGATTTCTTGTATTCCGACCAACCCGAGCCTGCGATTCGCGGGGGTCGGGGTTCGAGAACGCGTTAATACAAACTTCTTCCGACGAAGCAGGGCGGAAGGTACGTGCCAGTGATGTAACCTCTCACGATTGCTTCTAGCGCAATGACTTGAGCTTTTCGGACAAGCATACTTCTGCCTTCTAGTTGATCTCTGTAAGCTTTCACGTCATCCGGCATTTGGTCGATGTCGGCCGTAATAAGGTGATTGGGAATGATGTTCCGTAGCTTCTCAAACCAGAAGAGTGACAGCTGAGTCAAGATTCGTCCTTTATTTGGAATTCCCTATAAATATAGGCATATACGTCTATGAGAACTTAGACTCCGGCAAGGTCATAGGCTTTTGGCGACGAACATTGTTGAGTATGACATCGTACGCGCTTATTCGATCCGTCGCGACAAATAGCAGCGCATTTGGATCCGAGGTGGCGTAGATGTCGCGAACTTTGCCCCTTGAAATAAGCTTGAGGTTTTCGAAGTTCGTCGTCGTTATAGGGGCCATTTGGGAGTGTATGGGATGGGAAGAATCAAGACTTCGAGGAGGGAGCTGACTCGCAAAAGACGCCGTGGCGGGGACCTGGGTTGATTTGTCGTCGAAACGAACCGTGGGATTCATTTGCCTCTAGACCAGTAACAATCATCGACCACTTCTTAAAACAAGCGCCTTTACCGCTTTTCAAGATGGTCATGGATAGCTTCACGTTTACTGTTGGGAAATTGGGTACGCCTAGCGTCTTTTGAAGTCATCCTTGTCACTGACTCTGACGCTTGTTCAGATGCTGGCATGGCGGTAAGCCCCCAGGACAATCATCTCAAGTCTCGCTCCATGTCGTTGATTCGTTCGAACAGATCCTCATTGGGGACCGCGCCCATCTTATAGAATTCCCCTCGCTTCTTTTACCGCCAGGTGTGAGCTCGGGCTCCATCGTCAACATTGCAGTTCATCGAAACGTCGCGGAAGAAAAGAGGCAGAAACGAGAGTTTTGGGAGTTGCAGGACAAGATATTCGAGACATTCGGCATGGAGAGTCCTATTCCACCGGAGCTCCAGGTTGGTGAATTTGACTTTGACTTGGAAACCGAATGATGGGCTGATGGCACCTCCAAGGTTCGCAACGTCACCCAAACCTCAGTGACGTTGGAATGGCCTCCAATCCAGCTTGCCACCGCTACTCTCCGCTCGTTGGATATCTATCGTAACGGCGAACGCCTCGCGGTTATCCCCAACCCACTTCAAAATACCTCGACGAAGCTCTCCGGTCTCGAGATGAATTCGCAGTACTCGTTCCAGCTGATCCTTCGGACGACAGCAGGGACGTACCCTTCAAACGTCATCAAGCTCACGACTCACACCATGACCGATACCTCGGGTATTTCTGTGTGTTTCGGGACTGTGGACGATCCTGTGCTACTGGAGAATGCTAAATTGGCTTTGGATGAGATGAAGGCCAAGTGGAGTGATCGAGTGCAAATCGATACCACGCACTTCGTTTGCACGACGCCTGCATCTACACCTATGGGAGCAAGTGTCACGGGAGGTGTCAGTCAGCAGCCTGGGGTGGAATACCAGAAAGCTCTGCAGGCAAGCATACCTATCGTCTTGCCTCATTGGGTTTTGTCTTGCTATCAAGGCAAGAAGTGAGTTCGGATCTCTCTTCCTTTCTCTTTTCTTTCGCCTAACTAACGCCCTACCTCCTAGAATGGCACCTATCTCCCAATTCCAGCTTGGTACGAGTCCACCTGCGGGACTTAACCTTACCCCGTTCACGAGATCGGTCTCGTCGAATAAGGCCAAGTCTCCTCCCACTTCGGCAACCCCCGAAGCTCGTGGTTCATCCGATTCATCTGCATTCGTCAACCAGCCTGGTGCAAAGCAGTCTGTAGAGAGGGTGCCGCATATCATCACGAACACTGCGCAACAGTTGAAAGCCTCCGCTTCGGCTACTTCTTTGCATGATGGTGGGGAGGATACACCGACTACGCCCAGCGGAGAGCATTCAGCTCGGACGGGCAAGCCAGCTCGGAGACGGCAAGGGACTATGCAAAAGGACTTCAAGTTCCCTTCACCGTCAGCTTCACCCGCTGGTGACGGGCCACCTACGCCGCCAGCGGCAGAGACCAAGCAACAGGGGGTAAAGTCGGAAGACAGCGCCGCAAAGAAAAGCGAGCCACACGAGGACAAATCTGGCAGTCCTGAGGAGTCGCCACCTGGTTCGCCAGCGCCGGCTCCAGTGCCTAAAGTAACGCCCGCGCCGCCGCCTTTGCCTGAACTCCCACCCGAACCGGTACGGAAACAGAGCCAGTCAGGAATGTCTGCTATTGTAGATGAGGAGGTCGGGGAGACGGAGGAGGTGGATCTGAGCTAGAGATGAAATTTAGCGTTGTATCGTTATTACTTGGAGACCGAGGATGGATACATCTATCTCTTCCCGTCATCATCGTCGATCGGCTTAAGAGGGGTCTCGTGCATTTGATATACATTTCATTTTCTAACCTCCGCCTTAAGTACACAAGACAAGCGTTGGGTCGGTCTTGCCGGAGAGTTAAGCGCTGTCGTTTGACCACTAAGGAACGCCCGAAGAGTGCCACGCACGGTAATTTGGATTGCATTATGACCGGCACCGACGTTTCACCGGTTCTCCTTGTCTCTTTGTGGTCAGCCCTTGCTTTGCACATCGTCTAGAGCGCTCTAAACTGGGTCATAGCGACGAGGAGAAGGGTGATGGAGAAGGGAGAGGGGGAGAATGGTTGAAAAGACAGGGACGTGTGTGAGGGCGCGGCATGTTCTCGTTCTCCGAGCAAGTTCCCGTTTCCCACTCTCCACCCTTCTTGGCAACGAACGGTCTACGGGAGAACTGCTGTCTGGCACGCGTACGGGGGTGAAGGGATGCCCGACTGCTTTAAAGACATTTTTGCACGATTTGGCACTCGCTTCTCTCCGACTCTCTTCGACCACCTAGTCCGACTGTCCGCTAACCCAACACCCTCCAACGATGCCGGCTTGGCACCTCCAGCCTCGCCTAGGTCCTCCGGATAATTTCGAGTCAGAACAGAACTCCATCGTGTATATCATTACTAAAAGTCCGCTGCGATATTTAGACGTAGTGGAGAAAAACGACATTCTTCTGAAAATCACGGTGAGAACAATCTCCTTTCGGCCGCAAGTTCTGCCAAATACTGAGCGTGAATACCCTTCTACTTCGCACTAGCTCGCGTCTGTATTAATTGCAGTTTGGGATTGGCGTACGTGTGTGTCACTGTTCTTGCGGCTTAATGGAGACTGACACGTCCAGCATCCTCTAGTGACCAGGTTCGACGATGAGGTATGTGTCGGACTCCTAAACCGTCATGTCATCTGACATCCTGTCAACGGGTTAGGTTTCATACATTTGGGTTCGTCTGCATACTTCTATGCCGTTTCCTGCGCCAAGCTGAACTCCCCCGAAGAAACGGCGTTCCAGATTATCAGGAAAGCCGCTGTATCTTTTCCTTCGCTATGGAGGGCTCGCGTTCCAGTTCTATGACTGCATACAGCTGTTTGGCGCCTGGAGCGCAGAAGTAAGTTGTGCTAAACGTTCAGTTGTTCGGTAGGGACGCTAATCTTCCTGTTCCTCGCAGTTGTGAGTGTGACTGCCTCGATTTCCATCAAAGATGGTGGCTAACACAACCCCAGTTGTACAATATACTATTATATTCTCCCTATTGGTACCGCGGTGGGTGGCGTTCGTGCTCCAATATCGGAGTTTCTTTGAGGTTAATTACCCGACCCTGGTTAGGCGTTCCTGTATGCCGTAGACCTGCTTTTAGCATACCGGGCCCTGTGCTTGTACCGGATGAAACGCAACCTTGTATATGCCAACATCGCACTCTTTTCTTTCTCTGTTATTGCATGGACCACCCTCACCGTCGTCGCTTATGGCGGATTCAAAGCCATTCCAACTCCGCATTTCCTCACTGGCTGTTGGTCTTCCCTTGGTGCCTTCATATTCTTATCTATCATTCCAGGTGAGTAGCCGCTCCTTGGCCTTGACGGAATTAGTTCATACTGAACGGCGGTCTGACATCGTCGAAAGGCTTGTTATTCGAACTATGGCTCTTTGTCCTCGTGGGATATCGGATGTTTGTGTATTCGAAATCTGTTGGATGGAATCAAAGCAAGATCCTCGATCTAATCATGAAGGACGCTGTCAGCTGGTTCTTAGTGTAAGCCATCGGTCACGGCGATGTAGCGTGGCGGTGATGCCTGGGCTAACGAATCGAATGCATTAGCATACAAGGCTTGATCCTACTCAACGCATTCTCGCTCAGTGTCATGCCGTTGGGAATGCGGACTTTCGCCATCCCGTGAGTGTCGCATTGAACGTGGAGACGTTCACCTTATGCTGATCATAGCCGACAACGCTAAGTCCATTCCGAACAGCAATTATAATATGCGGGTGTCGCCTCGTTATCCGAATGCGCAAAGCAGCTGCATCCGCTGATGCGGAATCTAACTCCCCAGAAGTCCTTGAGCTCGCAGAATCCCCATCACGTTTCTCTTCCCGACGCACTGGACCATTCAAGAGCCGAACGAACCGACCTTCTCGCTCTGCAAATCACCACCAAATTACGACTCAATCTTCCATGACCGGAGAAGTAGGTCAATGGTGTCGACGAGCCCAACGAATATTAGGTCTCCCACCACCCCTAGAAAGCGACTTCGATGATATGTGGTACGACCCCGTCGTCACCATCAGTTTACACGCAGTGGAATCTGAGGCGATTCGGTCGAGGAGTTGGGATGACCCTGAGCCGGGTGCCGGCTTGGGTTATGATATTTCGACGCCGAAAAAAGCGTTGTCTCCGCTTAGTCCGTATTCGCAATCCAGTTTGGGTGTGGATACACTGCATCATTTGGACATACCCAATCGAAGACACAAAAATCACTTGGAAACGCTTGATGGAGGGAATTTGAGGTTCTCAAGACGGTTCGAGGGAGGGTGATTGGAAGGCAGCCTTAGGGTTTGAAAATCTATGGACCTTCCGTCTTTTCCATTCATATGTAAAGGCTGGGACCTCTTGACCTTGATGGGCGAGGGGCAGACCCTCCCGGTTCCGCTGTCACGACGGAGGAGCTCTCACGTTTTATTACGCCAACGGACAGTTAATGTTTGTTCTCCTGCATCTGTATAACAGCTAGTTACCAGTAATCCTTATTGTCTTTCTTCCACAAGCCCGTCAGGGTGGATTCAGCTTCCACATGGTCTGACTAGTCGGGAGCGAAGGGACATTGTGCTGGTGCCTGTACCTTCCAGACAAGTTAGGCTTGCAAGCTTGACGGTCCGAGGGAATGGCGCTGGGACCCCGACATCGATCCCATTGCCACAGAGATGCCCGTAGTATATTTTAAAGTTATTGGCTAGGCAGAGGATTTCTGATCGCAGGCAGACAATAATTGATAGATGCTAGAGTTTATAACCGAGCGAGCGAAGCTGTCTCGAGCTTCAAGAGACAGCCCACCCGTATCCCAACGCCAGTCTCCGTATTCTTTAATCCAAAAGCTCGCCGAAATTTGCCTTCCGCCGCCCACATTGTACACTCAACGCCCTAAATCGATATCGCCGCCGACCACTGGCTTGCGTCCTTAGTCAGGACGTTAAACTTTCAACCTATTCAACCGCGCACCGCCGCCTTCTTGCTACCACCATACATCTCGAAACCCAGCCCCTGGCCGCTGAGGATCCCACTGCGACGCGGGTAACTCCACACCGAAGCATTGTAAGGGGTTCTTCGACCAATGGGATAGTATCCCGGTGCAGAGAAGATATTGTGACACTCGAGGCGAAGCCAAGCCACACAAGGGACATCACTGGCGTGGTTGTCGTAAATTCACCCACAGGGTTTACGGAATACTGCGCTGGTCTGGTTTCTCGACCCGTGTGACAATACGGAGGCTTTTTCACCCACTGAATAGGTTTTATCCGACCCGGTCTTCCTTCGCTTCGGGCTCTTATTAAGAGCGTTGCCCCATGGATTTTTGAGATGGCTCGGTCATGCTCGACCTCGTTTATGCCTCTCGGCGATGGTCTCCTCCGAACATTCTTGACTCCCCGGAGAGTTCGCTCGAAGCGATATTGAATGATCCACATCGTTATGTGGGCTTGGTGGAAAAAACTTTCATTGAGCGCTACGTTATGGTAGGCACAGAACCAATGGGTCGTGTCGCCTTGGTTGCTAACGGAGGTTCGGACGTCAGCTCGCGGCCGCCGTCATAATGCTGTGGGACTGGCGTAAGTAACAACATATTAGGGGATTCATATTCTGGACTAAATATGTTTATGGATGTGCAATAGTAACTAGGATGAACGAGGAAGTACGTGCTCTCCCGGCACGCAGGCTGTATTGTGTTGTTTAATGCTCAAGCTCTCCTTGCGAGTTATAGATATCACATATCTGGGTGAGCGTTGTAATACGGATTCGATACCATGACGAGGTCCTTCTGACCTTAGCTGGGCACTTAAGGCTCCAAGGGTTAGGACAGGCGGGAGTACTCTGTATCTCTTTATTCGATACGGTGGGATGGCCTTTCAAGCATTGGACTGCGCGCAACTCTTTGGTATCTGGAGGAACACTAAGGTAAAGTTTTCAGAATTGTTCATTCGTCCTATCTGGTACCAGGCTTACGCTCTCACTCGCAGTTGTAAGGAGTTTCCTTTTCGAGCCTCCCTTGGACAGCACAATAACGACTTGCTCATCGAAATCTAGCTGCACGCCCTACTTCTACCTCCTCCCCGTCAGCACGGCGGTACGTGGCCGGTCATCTTTTGCGCGTCACTTTGTGTTTTTAACTTGGGCCGTTCCATTAGTTATTGATATACGCGGTCGACATGCTCCTGGCTTACAGAGCGCTTTGCCTCTATCGACTCAAGCGAACTCTTGTAATAGCGACGTCCGCGCTCTTCGGGCTGTCAGTGGTGGGGTGGGCGATTCTCAGCTTCATGGCGTACGGTAGCTTCAAAGCGGTACCTACGCCGCAGTACCTAACAGGCTGCTGGTCGTTGATGGGGGGCTTTATTTTCTTCTCGATAATGCCAGGTTCGTACGACATGATCCAACAAATCGGGGGAAATGAAGCTCATCGCCATAATTCGTAGGACTGCTGTTTGAGTTCTACCTATTTGTGCTCGTCGTATATCGAGTAATATCTTGGTCTCGGGCCATCGAATGGAACCGCCAACAGGTACTAAGATTGCTATACAAGGATTCCATCAGTTGGTTTTTGGTGTAAGTGACCGCCCTTCATCACGGTCGAGCCACACTAATGAGAAGGTGTTCTCAGAATACAAGCTATGATAATTTGGAACGTAATATCTCTTGGAATTCTCCCAGTTGGACTTCGCCTTCTGGCAATTTCGTACGCTAAGTTTATTTCTGGAATGACAGGAACCACGCTGAAACTGTCTTCCAACCTCGTAGGCCGTTTCGCGCCGCCATCACGGTCTGCGGTTGCCGTCTTATTATCAATATGCGACAGGCAGCAGATGCTCACACATCTGCTCCATGGATGCGGGCGTCCATGAACCGAACCGTGGATGGGGGGCCAAATGGGCCGGAGGAAGCCTCTGATTCCGATGGTCAGGCTGAAGCCCTTCCTGCCGGAGCTGCTCCATGGCTGCATTTGGCTAAACGCATCGGCTTACCTCCGCCACTTCAAAGTGACTTTGAGTCTCCGTGGTACGAGCCGGTGATGACCCTTAATAAGCCGACTCAGACCATCATAGATCGCTTGCATGAAGCCTCTCGGCCTTTGCCCGATCAACCGCCTGGAACAATGTGGAGTTCAAGCATGGGGATACACAATGTTTCTTGGGCCATGGAAGGCTCTAGGCAGCTTTCGTCGATGGCCGATGGAAGCATTGCTTTCTGCAGCATGGATTCGATCCAAACATCCGGTAAGGCCAGCTTCCTCGACGTGGACGAAGGGGTGGAGCGTCCCGTTACTTTTGCGAAGGCTAAGCGAAAAGTCTCGGAAGTGTAATGGGGCGTCTCGCACGTTCGTCTGCTTGTATATGTAGCCTTGTTCTTCTTGTACGTTTGGGATGCCATATGCATACACTTTGTCGTCTGGACTTGAGGGGTGCACGGTATTAACCTCCGGCATCGAGACAACCCGAATTCCGGAGTCAGCAATTCTATTCTGATCTTCGTGAAACATGAGGGATGAAGGCAATTTGGAGTGACGCGAGCCTTATCGTATTGGTGGCGTTTCAAGGTCACATGGCCGCTGTCTCATGCGCAGGGTCCCGGTCGCCTTCACGGCCCTCTGCCGACATCGCTGGTCTCCCTCATCACCTAAGATGACGCAGAGGACAGGGCATCGCCAACTTTTACCCACCGCCAACAATTCAATATATCTCGGCTCTAGCTGGTGCATATCAGCTCTGCAAATTTCTGCTCGTCCTTGAGTGGGAACATGCTTGAGCATGCTTTAACTCCTCGCTTTTCTTTCGGGGTCTTCCATAGACCCGGCATACCGCTTGTGGAGGTCCTCGCAACAGATCCAGTGAAATATCGAGCTATTGCAGAGCAAAATTCGGTAACCGGATACATATCTGTCAGTATCGTATCCGGGTTAGACACAGTCAATCGACACTGAGCGACCCTTCCCGCGTACAATGCTTAGGTAGCCGCGACAATTGTCGTTCTATGGGATTGGAGTGAGTTGATGTGACATGTACTGCTATACGATGAGGCAGCTGACTTTAGGGGCTGTTGATAGTTATCAACCTGGAGGATGAGGTGAGCTCCTCAGTCTGTAACTGCGCTCTTCCAAAAGCCCTCAAAGCAACGTCTCTCGATTCGCTCCTAGATTGAACACATATGGGTGTGTCCCCTGCCGCTCTACCGCAAGACGCCAGCTGACAAGGTTCTCTCTCTCGCAGAAGCGTCGATCGACCTCGTCAGGCAAACCCATGTACATTTTCGTGAGATACGCAGGGACTGCATTTCAGATTTTTGGGGGCATTGTGCACCTTCGTGGCTGGAATGCTTCTGTGAGTTGGATCTTAAACGAGCTATCATGGTATATTGGCTTATTGTTCTCTAACGACTAGTTGTGCGTAAATTACGCCTCTCCGGCTTTAGCTTTAGCTTTCGGCTCACGGATCATTCTCTGGCAGCTGCACAATGTTCTACTTCGTTGATCCCATCGGAACAGCTGTGAGTGCAAGCTGGTTTTCCCGCTAGGCGAGTTTTAACGCAGAACCCTCTGCTACAAACCAGATACTGCTTTCCGTCTTGGACCTGCTTCTTGGATACCGCGTTTTATGCTTATATCGCATGAGACGGTCTTTGGTCATCTTCAACGTCGTGTTCTACTTGATTTGCCTGGTATTATTCGCAGTCATTGTCGGGCTAGGGTATCGTGGCTTTGACGGGATCGACACTCCTCGGGGAATGACTGGATGCTTTTGCACTATCGGGTCTTGGCTCGTTTTCATGTCATGTGTTCCTGGTAAGTGTGTCGATGGAACCGTGAATTGGACTAAGAACGTTTCGCTTACACTGCTTCTAGGGCTGTTGTTTCAGATATGGATATTTGGGCTAGCTCTATATCGTGTCGCAGCCTACTCCAAAAGCACCCGACGCAGCCTGCCCGAGGTCTTGCGCCTTTTGTTGAAAGACTCAATCAGCTGGTTCTTCATGTACGTACCAAAGGACTACTTCGGGAGCCGTCGGCTTACCACGACTGTGCTTTGCTCGGTCAGAATTGCGGTCATGATCGTGTGGAACGCCGTCAGTCTGGTCGCTTCGCCAACGGGCTCACACACCATTGCAATAGCGTACGTCTCCTAACATCAATAAGCTCGAGCACGACTGACATCATGGCTTACGTCCTGCAGCCCGTTCCATGCCGCAATAATTGTCTGCGGCTGCCGGATCATCATCCGAATGCGAAAAGCGGCAGCCGAAGGAGACGACTCCTTGGTCACGACAGATGACAGCGGTGTCGCGCACACCCAGAACGACGACATGTCTGAATGGTCATATGACCTTCCGGATCATGAGAGCTGCGACGGCGGGAGTAAGAAGTTGGGGAATAGCAGTGCTGGTGGGGGCAATGTCATCCACAGAATCGCGACTGCCGCTTCGTTGCGTACCGGAAGTCCATTCCAAGACCAAAGATTCAACCTCCGCGCCGATAGACCCAACCAGTCTTCGTCATCAGGCGAGGTCGACGCTAGACGGTTCGTCGGGATCGCGCAGAAGCTGGGTCTTCCCCCGCCTGTCAGTAGCGATTTTAACGCGCTATGGCATGAACCTCGGTCGTTTTTGGATCTGGAAGAGGATTTCCCTCCGGCAGAATCCCTGCAGATGCAGCGCATCAACGTGTCGAGGAGGATCTCCGCTGTCCCTGAACCACGTCAGCCACATCCGACGAGGCCGAGTCCCAGAACGCCACCGGAGCACTCGGACGTAAGTCGAGAAGAGCAGCTGAGTGATATGGCGGTCCGGGAAGATGACGAGGCCATCGTGTTCTCGAGGCCGGTGAATCCGTACACGCCGGATGCCCTCCGCGGACGATACAGTTCACTTGATGAATAAGTATTTATTTCTGCACTCATATGTACTTGTAAGATATGCTAGTATGTCGGGTTCTGCTTGTCAAATGTACCATAGAGGTTGGTGGCTATGTCGTGGGTGGTGGCGGCGAAATGAGGAGATCTTGTGGAATCCGAACATTGCAAAGCTGCCTGGCAGGGGCATAAACCGGAGTGAGAAGCGCGGACACATCTCTACCACACAGGCTCCCAGCCTCTTTTAAAATCAAGCAACACCCAAGACTCAACCAAGTCTACAGCACTTAGGGAGGGTGAGGAGCCATGATTCATGGACTCCCAAAACGGCCAGTAACAGCACTCCCTCCCGTTACTCGAACTCCAAGCGGTAGCACTGGACAACCTCGTTCTCAGATCCATGCAACACACGCTACTCAGACTCATCATCTCCCTCCCCCACCGCCGACTCCTGTTCCACTCTCAAATACTCTGACAAGCTCATCAGAGGTCTTCTTGTCGCAAATTTCCCTTCCAGAACGGCCAGTAATCCACTACCGGCAGTTTGGCACGATCGACGGTGTGCCAAATCCACACCAAGCGGTTGAACTCGTCCGCAGGTCAATCATAGGAGAATGGGATGCGAAGGGGATCCTCGACACCTACCTGACGGTTGTCCGGGCTGACAAACATTCAGTGTCCCTTTGGGTCTTTGTCGTTGGTTCAGAGGGGGCAGCACCAGGCAGCTTCTCTTTGGAAACCCTGCACTTTGATGAAATGCACGGTACGTTTTTCTTTCAAATCGTGCGGAAACTGCCGTATCCGATTGACTAGCCGCTGATCCTCTATCATTGTGTGACTAGCTGTCCGAAATGGCAGCTTCTCTCCAGACACCTTATTCCCCTGTTCCCCTGAATGCAGTCACCTGCCGAAGCCGTGCCCAGCCTGCAGCCTCGAGCGCCCTCCAATCCAGAACAACTTGCCAAGCGCTTGCCTTCTCCCAAGAACAACCCACCGAGTGCCATATGCAGCTTTCCTCGACGCTGTCCGGGACCGTTTGATCGACAAGATTACACAGCAGCAGCAAGCTCGGCCCCGCAAAGACAATGAATCACCGATTCTGAGACTCAACCACGGCTTCATTCTCAGTCAACGATCATCGGAGGTTTCTTGGGGCAAGGACTGGACCGCCGCAAACGAACACCACTGGAAAAAGCTCGTGCACTGTTACTTGCAAATCTCCCTTCTTCCAACACGACTTTTGATCCAACCCGTCTTCAACAAGCTCCCTCTCAAATATCTGCCGAGCGACGTCGATGCCGGAGCCCCGGTCGTGCTACTTCCATACGGAGCTCCAGCGTATTACTTGGGTCCTTATATCGGCTCGACCCGAGAGCACGAGGAGTCCTTTGGAGACTGTCTTCAGGGCCTAGGATGCAGAGAATGGAATTCAGATGGGTTTGTGGTCTGCTGGATCACAGTGCGAAACGCTGCTGCTCAGCACGCACCATCCAACCCTCCCGCCCAAACTGGGGAGGAACGCGGTCTCATGGTGGTCTGGCCCAGAGCGCTCTGTCTCTTGTCCCAATCCCCGGCTCGCACGCCACTTGCTGCGATACCTTCGATATCCTCAACATTATGCCCTCCTGTTTCACCACCGCGCCAGAATGCAGCATCGAGCCCCAACGGAGAAGCATCCGTCGAAAGCCAAAGCTCAAAACCTCCCGCACCAACCGGGACCGACGTATCGTCGCACACGCAAACGACACTGTTTGATGCGCTCAAAGCCATGACAATCAGCAGCAGCCCAAATGGGTTCAGCTCCGACTTCGAATCTGTCGCTACCGAGATGACCTCGTACGTTGAATATGTGCTGAAGGAGAGAGAGCGCGAGCGAGAGCGTGCAGTCAAGGAGAAGGAGCGGGAGAGGCAGCGAAAGGACGGCGATCGTCAACTCCAATCTGCGGCCGGATTGGTGAGGCAAGCTACTACCCGGACATTGGCATCGCAATCGACACCGCAGACTTCAACTGCGGCTTCACGAACGACTAGCTCAGGCTCAGCTGCGCTCTTCAGAGCACAAGGATCCGCGACTAATCCGCAGGGTTATTACCTGTCGCCCCCGGAGGCCAACTCTCCTTCAACTGCATTTACCGACACAGCAAGGCTATCTACGGATACCCCCACTCAGCTTACGGATGCCGAATCAGGTCCTGGCATTGACGCAACGCAGCCGCCGGATCCCAGCGCAAGTCAAGGCAACACGGTTGAAGTCATGGACGCACAGCATGGAGACCAGGAGCTCGACACCAGCAGACCTGAAAACGCGTCCTTTGACATGGGCGAGGATGTGGAAATGGATGTTACGGAGGACGATTTCAACTTCTGGGACGAGCCTTCCACCGAGCTTCCCGTTTCAGCCCATAAGGAGCCCGGACAAGACGTTGGGCTCATCACACAAGCGCCACCCGCGGATCCCATAGTAAGGGTGGAAGACGTCGCGCCTTCGTCAGCAGACCCGAATGATGTGCTTGCGGACGTGCAGCTTGGTGGTCCATCCCAACCTGATGGCGTGCCTTCTGGACTAGATTCGTCCGAGCCGCTGGCCCTTCCCCCAAACCCAACGTTGCCCCTCTCCCCAGCACAAACGCCTCCCATTGTCGTCGAACCACCCACATCGCCAGCGTCAGAGTCCTCTAGTTCCGAATCCAGCTATTCCGACTCCGAGGACTTGGAAAAGCCAGCTATCCCTCCCGAGTTCCCCTTTAGGGTCAAAGAATATGTCCATCAGGAATATCTCCCGCTACCGGTGACCACTTCGTCGATTCTATCCGATCTGAAGTATTCCGTGCCTGGGGGTAAATTCTGCTTCCCACCATCCAATATAGCTTCACCAGCAATCCGCTCGACAGACCTGGAGAAGGTTGAGGATCCACCAATTCCAACCAATGCATTCATTCGGTCATTGCCTGTTCCCGAAATTTCAGCTCCGTCGACTTTACCGCTACCAATCCAGGAAATCGCCTCCAAACTCCTAAACCACCAAGCTCCTGCTAGCCGCGAGGTGGATGCTCTTGAGAAGGAACGTTCAAAACGGCGGGCGGAATCACGGAAGTTGCGGGAGCGTCCAATACGAGTTGGGGACTTCGAAATATGGCACTCGAAAAAGTTCGTCGACAAGTTCCTCTCCACTACGGATCCCCGCGTAAAACAGGTCAGACGGCTGAGAGGTCTCAAGCGAAATCTGCAATGGAGTCCATATCCGTTCCTTCGAACCGAGAACGATGGTGATGCAAGGAGTAATTGGAAGAATTGGGCCGACTTCACGGAGATCTTGCCCTCTGAAAAGGCCAAAGTCCTCCTTCAAGAAGACTCCAGTGACGAAGAGACCATCACTGGCGACGAAGAAGAAATAACTCCACCATCAGAACCCCTCACTGGTTGTATCGAGGGCGGAGACAAAATCAATGCATTGAGCAACGAGAAGGCAGACAATATCGATCCTCCCAAAACACCAGTCACTCCGTCCGCAACTGCTACTGTGCCTCACGGCTCAGGCCTTCTGCAAACGTTGTTCCATCCGAACCACGTTTACCCACTCGCAGTGGTTCGGATGTCGACTCTCGTGCCTCAGCAAACCACTCCCATTCCCGGACCCATATCCGTTCCCACTCCTGTTTCTCCAGCTGCACATTTCATACAGGGTGGCGAAGCCGCGCAGATGGTTGAGGGGGCGGCAGATGTTGTTACTCGCGAAGTTATCGAAAATCCTTCATGGGCGGCCGCCTATCGTGCAGCTTTCGGATGGACGACTTCGGAACCCGTTTGGGCATCAGAAGCCGATTACCTGGCTGATCTGGTAGGGAAGATACAATCTGTGAAGACCAGGACGAGTTTACAGGAGCTCGCGACAATGATGAGTGAGTTCAGCCTGTTCCGCCGCTCGGAAGCCTTTGTTTACGCGAAAATTACAGACCCGCCGACCTATCTAACGAACTTCAAGTCTCTCGTCCCCGTGACGAGTCCTTTGGTTTCCGTTGGGCAATCAAACTCCGTGCTCCATGTCAGCGCACCAGCATTGCGATTCTGGGAGAAGTTGGGGTTGTCGCCGCTGAACGGCAAGAAGGATATCGTGAGCTTTGCCCTTTACGAAGAAGGGGTGACAGGCCCGGAACGACTCGGTGCCATATCGGGTTGGATGAAGGATGTCGCCCACGTCTACACTGTGAGTCCGAATCGGTCAGTCTAGAGACGATTAGCTGAGTTTGTCTGTTTCAGCTAAGGGGTTTGGGAACATGCGAAGTCGGCAGCCCGCAATCTTTATATGTTGATGGGCTGATTCCCTTCAAATGGGATGCCGTGAAGAAGACTCTCACATCCCTGTTACTCAGTCCGCCAGTAGACGCGCAGCACATCGTCATCTACCTGGTCACCGACGCAGCGAATGCTCTCATCGGGTCCAAAGAGTTTAGGCAACTGTCTTCGGTGGTTGTCAACGTGCAGTCCACCATTCCCAACCTCGATGGACGAATTCTCTTCCACTTCGTGCCCAAGTCTCTGGTGTATCAACCTGTCGCTCACCCTGGAACGCGGGCTTTGGGCTTGGATTCATTCGTGATCTCGCTGTACAACCGCCTTCTCAAGAAAGTCTCACGAATCGTCCCCCGACAACTTTTCAAAAGGCAGATGCTGCGGTCCGACCGGTTCATGCAGTCCCCTGCATTCGTGCTCGCTCGCGGTTCCCCAAAGTTTTCCTTTTTGCTGGTCGACTGGCCTCCACCTTCCGACGACATCGCTGATCGGCATACGTTCCTTCATATCGCGTACCAGCTGTCCGACTCGAAGGAATGGCTCTTCATCGCTGGAGTGGACGAACGAGCGGAAGGCCACAATTTCAAAGTGTGGTACGTTGGAGCTTGCGAATCAGAGGACGAGGTCTACGATAAAGTAGCGAGGCGAGTGATGGCGTTTGCCTGGGATTTCGCTGGCAGAGCCCGAGTGGAGTGGAGCGTGGTTATTGCCCGCTCAGGCACCATGTCCGAGCCCGAGTTGATTGGTGAGTCGACCATACTTGAACTGGTTCGAAATAAACTAACGTCTGTCTGCACAGCTTGGGAAAAGTGCCTTCACCGGGAAGTTATCAGCCAAGACGTGGCAATCCATGTGACCGTCGCGTGCGTGGAGCAAAGCAATCCGCTCGCCATCCTGGCTACGACCGATCCATCGAAGGCAAGCGTCACCTTGGTCAACAACTCGACGTTACACCGAGCCTCCTTCCACGACTCGTCTTCGACCTCCTACATCGTCCAACCGTTCTACCGCACGCCCTTACTCCCTTCAGACAACCATTTCGTTGACACCGCCTCCCTGGCTATCACTCCGGAAACGGAGCTGCTCTCTTCCTCTATGGGTTCATATGGGGCGGCACTCCGGCTACCCCAAATTGGTTTGCTTTCCCTCGCATCTGCTTTCGTCTTCCATTGTCCAGCTGCAGCAGAGCGCACGAATGCGTCTGCCATAGGCTCCGAAGCTTCTGCCCAGTCAATCACCACCTACCGAGTCCACATCCTCAGGACTGGCGGATCACCGACATCCTCGCATCGCAAGCCATTATACACTCAGTTGCAGGAAATTTCTAAGAACTACCTGGCGCTTTCTGCTCTTGCTCGGGAACGCTGGTCGATCGGGTCGTTTGGAGGTCTGCCTTTCCATCTAGCAGCTGTCGAGATTATGCGACGCGTTCTTGCATATGCTCACGATCCATCATGACATTTTCATTTGCTATCTTCAACCATCCGTTGTATCTTCGGGCATATGTTTCACTGTCTTCTCTTTCACTTCTCTGTTTTGCATTGCAACGGTTATTGGTCACTTCTATAAATCCGATCCTCTTGGCTTATGGTCAATATCGCGTGCGACCACGCGTTAGTTTCTGACACTGGGATTCACCCAAAGTACCGCGCCGCAATCTTATTAAGCCCAAGAGCCATACCCGCCCAACAGTGAGAGGCACGTCTGGAAATTTCAGACAACCTTCGTTGCCTGCCGTATCCGGCACACCCGTCGACCCCAATGGAGCCGACCTTGACCTGCTCCCATCTTATAATACGTTCGAACCCGTATATTCGCGGGTAACAGTGCAAATTCTGTAGTTAGCATCGTTGCCAGGTGTGGCCCGGCGCCCGTAGGTGACGCGACGCGGAGGATCACGTCCCTGCACTTCACTTCCTTCAACCACCATGTCGAACCTACCAGCCGCAAACGAGACCTCGACTCCATCATCAGACTCCAGCCAAAGTCCGACAACAAATCCGAAAGACTGTCTACCCTGCCGAATCGTCGGCGCAACAGCTCTGGTTGGGACTGGCTTGTACGGCTTGGGTGCTGCTCGTCCAGGAAGGCCAGGTTCTCCTCTGGAAAGAAGAATAATGGGCGTAGTAGGCGTCGGTGAGTTTTTCTGTGCCATGCAATCAAGGACAAGATGCTCATTCAACCCGTAGGATTTATTCTCGCTGGGATAGGTCGGGCAATCTTCTAGTGTTTCGAAAACTGCACACATTTGGCCAACCAACCCTCGGTATACCAACAGCGTAGATGAAGCTCGAATATCCTAAATAAAATACACATCCCGAGGGTACATGTAAGGAAGAGGTGTCTAGGATGTAATTAATCACTGTCGCTATCGCTATCGCTCGAGCTGCCTGAACTGCCAGAGCTCTGGTCGTCGTCCGTCGAGCTCTCATCATCAGATCCATCTCCGTGGTAAGGAGACTTCTTGACCTTCTCCCCTCTCATGGCTGCCATCTGTCCGGCAAGAGTGTCCTCATCAGGTTCGGAGATTTCATCTTCCTGATCCTGCTCGTCATCAGACGTAAGCTCTTCCACCTTGAGCTAAAAGCACACAACAACAATCAGCTCTGGCTAAATTGAGAGCAAGCGACTGGAATTGGATGCTTACCGGCAGGAACATCCGGACATCTTCACCAACAAAGGTGTCGCTAACGAATGCCAGTTGGAAAGTGTAAACGCCAACTTGCGGTGGAGCTTGGAATTGGAGCTTGTACATCCGGTAGTCCTTGGGTGCTTTCGATGGATTTGCGTAGGGAACGTCGGTAACGCGGATGGGAGGAACGATAACTCGGTTCATCTTCTGGTCGCCAATCATGACCCACCATGATGGTTTACGGTTCTGCGCCAGATCCATGTCAGCATTTCATAGCAAATTTCGCTAGAAACCCTCGAGGTGCAACTTACAGCGGGGTAGTAAGGAGCATGGACGTAGCCTGGAACCTGAAGTCCGGGTAAAAGTGCGGCAGTATCTTCCTTGCCGGTCAGGAATGCGTCTTCTTCGCGGATCTCCTGCTTGCGTTGTTCGGGCGTAAGCTCGGTTGCAGGTTCCGTAGGGGCTTGGGTCGGCGGGGTAAGACGAAGCTTGAACACAAGCTGGACGATTGCTCCTGGAGTTACGATGCGTTCACCAATCACTGCAATACTTTTCATCAGTATCGAACATGAAACTTATGGGAAAAGACACCCGTACCCTTGAACTGAGGATCAATGACCTGCAAGTGGCCCCACTTGTCGGCTACTCGTTGGATTATCTCGGCGCGGGGGTCGTGCTTGTCCTCAAGAGCCTTGATGTAGCTCACGACGCCACCGTCGCCGAGTTTGGCTTCGTCCTTGGTTACTGAAGGGTAGGCCAACAATGGGTTTGAACCTGGGAAGGTAGCCTGGACGATATAAGAATGCAGGTGCATAATGCTTGAGGTGCAGGCGAGCCAATTGTGCGCGAGTGCCATCGAAACCATCGATCCGAGGTAGGTCTGGGTAGCGGGAAGTAACAGGTCAAGCTCTGTAGGAAAAGTTCGGTATAAGCACTAGTCTATATCAAAAGGATTCACGAGAAAACAAACCTTGCTGGAGTGAGGAGTCTTGGATCTGGATTCGAAGCAGGTGGGCGTACAACAAGGCGAGGGCGCGGCGAGTCGCTACCGTTCCTTGGGTTGTTGGAATCTTGGCCGTCTTTCCGTAGCTGTCCCCAACGATCTCCTTGACAGCTGCCTCGAGTTTCGCGAGTGCAGGTTCGCTAGCCGCTGAGTTGAACGTTGAGCCCTGCTCAATATCCCAAGCCCGTGCCAAGAGGTAGATCAGAGTCTCGGGGGAGCTATCCTCGCGTACGTTCTTAAAGAACAGCTGCGCGGTTGCTCCCAAGACACCGTCTTTGGTCATCTTCCGTGAACCGAACCACCAGCGACCCTATAGGCATGGATGTCAGACCAGGCCGTGCCATGGGAAACGGCGCTATTACTTACGACGAGCATAGGGAGCAGTCCGGCGAAGAGGAGGCCATACGCGCCAAGGACCCAAAAGTTATTCTTTGATTCGACGACCCAGGTTGGCAGAGCCAGTCCCATGCTGAATTCTTGCTTGCCATCGGGATGGCCGTATTTTTCAAGGTTGTTGCGGATTTCCTCGTCCGTCAAGGATTTGTAAGCTTTGGTGAGCTCGACAAAGTGGGCTTCGACTTCTTCCATAGTCTGGTTTTCGGCGAGCTTGACCTTGTCCGGATGGCTACATAAGGTTCATGAGTATATTTGGTTCCTTCCATAAAGTTGACCGCCCACGAGGCACGTACAACTTCAGCGAGAGCTTCTTGTAATGACGCTTGATTTCCTTTTCCGCTGTGCCCTATAGATGGAAAAGAATGAATACTTAATCCATGGAAGCAGCGATGAAGACGACTTACGTGTCCAAGACCAAGGATCTCGAATGGGTCGTAAGGCTTGCTATTCACTTCAGTGGTCGCAATCTTGTAACACAGGAACGCGAAAAGAGCCCATCCTCCGATAGTTGAGAGAGACCTGAATGCAATCAAGGTTAGGTGCGTGCGTGAGCGGAGAGTCGGCGCCGAGACACGTACTTCACGCCCAAGCGTGGTTTGAATATTGACCGGCTCTTTGAGCGCTTCATGCGAGCCTCTTTGGCCTCACATTCGCTGCAGTTGCAAACATTTTTAAGGGTGGGTTCTGTAAGAGGAAGCGAAACGTGAGGCCCCGGTGGTGATAATTTGGGCAACGTGGAGAGCTTACCTTGCCGGGAAGGGAGAAAAGAGAAAGTGAGGGGAATCAGAATGAGGGTAAGAAAGGTCAAGGCAAAGTACGATGCGAGCACTCCCGACTCGTCGTATTGGTAGTTGGCCATGCTGGACGCAGGCTGTTGGTGAACGGGTGATGGTGGTGAAAAGGTGGAAGGTCTGCTGCAGCTTTGGATGATGTGTCGGTATTCCGAACACGTCGACCCAGGGTCTCAGGGTCCTCCTCACGGCAAACACGGCCAAAGGAACAATGTAGAAACTGGTCGATCTTCATTTTTGGTGCACAGAGTGGAGGGCGACGAAATACAGGGAAAAGTTGAGGAAATACATAAAGAAAATTTTAGTCGAACGTCGTCTTCCTGCCGGCTGGAGGTGCAAAGTAACGGGATCCTCCTGCTCCCCGACCTCGTCCTCCACCGAATCCACCTCGGCTTCCCCCACCAAATCCACCTCGACTGCCTCCACCAAATCCACCACGACTTCCACCGCGAGGTCCGCCACGCCCTCGGGGAGCGCCACGTCCGCCGCCATTCGAGTCTCGAGGCTGGGAGAACTATTGCGGATTGGACGATTAGTGGAAATTCAGTGAATGAATAATCAGCCAACCGCTCACATCAAGTCGAGGAGTGCGTCCGTCGATTTCAAGCGAAGCTCCATTGTCCACCGCCTTTTGGGCGCTCTCAACGTTCAAGAATTCAACGTATCCAAAGCCCTTAGGCTGACCAGTCTCCCGATCAGTCGGTAGCCGAACGCTAGACACTGAGCCAAAGTCGGCAAACTTTTCCCAGACTTGATCTTCAGTTGCACTGAAAGGCAAGTTGCCGACGAAAAGCGTACTGGTGGCCGGTCCTGTGGGCTTCTGAGGGCTGCCGTTGCCCCTACTACCAAAGTCGCTGTTTCTTCTAGCAGGGCGTTCAGGCCTGTCTCCTGGAGCCGAGGTTGGGTTGGCAAGGTCGACGTTGATTGGGCGACCGTCGATCTCCTGGCCACTGCGCTCAAGAGCGGCTTGGGCAGCCTCTGCAGTCTCGAAGGTGACGTATCCGAATCCCTTTGACTTGCCGGTGTCTTTATGGATTATGACGCGAGATGAGGTGACGGTACCGTACTGGTCGAATTCGCTCTTTAGCCAGTCATCGTCGACGTTGAAGCTAAGTCGTCCAACGAAAATGGTGGTGGAGCCTTCGGCATCGGGGCGAGGCTTCTTGGAAGAGTCCGATTGATCGTCCTCGGCTTTGCGCTTGACTGGAGTAGCAGTTCAGTCTCAATACGGTCGTCGTACGAAGCAAAGAACTCACGGCCATTGGGCTTGCTCTCGACCTTAGAAGCCTTGGGAGGCTTGCTAGCATCCTTCATCGGGGCATCACCGTCCTCATCAGAGTCGTCGCTTTCGCTCGAACTCTCGCTATCCGACTTGGCCTTGGCCTCGGCCTTTTTGGCGGTAGTAGCTGCGGCATCCTTCGCCTTCGCTACTCCGCCATTAACCTTGGCTGCAGCGGCGTTCGCCGCGGCCTTGGCTTTACCCGCAACCGACGATCCGTCGGAATCGTCATCAGACGATTCTGAACCACTCTCGCTGGAGCTCGAAGACTCCTTGTTGCCTTCCTTGGACGTAACGCCGCTCGTCACAGCAGAGACGACAGCTTTCGCAGCAGGGACAGCAGCTTTCGCCGCATTGGCACCGACTTTTCCGATCGCCTTGGCAGCGACTGTAGTAGCCTCGACGGCTTTTTTAGCAGCAGGAACGACTGCTTTGTCGTCCTCCGACTCCGAAGAGTCGGAATCAGACCCGGACTCGGACTCGCTCTCGGACTTCTTGCTGGCCTTCTAAAGATGGAAAGTGAATCAGATACCGATAAAATTTACCTCATGCCCTAGGGACTCACTTTAGGGGCCGCCTTTCCGTTGGCGGGTTTAGCCTTGGATTTGGGCTCCTCTTCCTCCTCTTCAGACGAAGATTCGGTATCGCTCGGTGGCGGAGGAGCAAGTTTTTTGGCAGGTTTTGCTGGCTATAAAATCAACGAGTTAGCAGGTTTAATAAATTTCTCTGGGAGTAAGAATGCCCGCCACCGGTATCTGGGGTGGATGGCAAAGCACATGAACGATGACCAACCTGAGCCTTTGCCTTTCCCTTCGCTACGGGCGCGGCAGCTTTAGATGACTTGACCGGGGCGGCTCCTTTCTTTGCCATGTTCAATAGACCTGATGTAGATGTGTGAGGGGAGGGAACGGTGGAACAACCGGGGAATGTGGTACAGACGAGTGGTCTAAAGTCCCGGGGAGTCGGTATTTAAATCTGCGCTGATAAAAATTCGACGCTTTGCTCATGTTTGACAAAGGGTCCTACGCCCCTATCTTCATTGACCCAGAAATGGGAAAAGCCCCTATTTGAGGGGAGAATTAGAATCGACTAGCAAAGGGTATATAACGATAATAAAGATTTGGGTGAAGTGTACAGCAAGGCAAGAATATATCAGAGGGTCATTCGAGCGTGCTTATACCGCTTGACGCAGGTTTTCTTGACACCAGCCCGCCCATTCCGACCATGCTTTCTTCCACGTCGGACGGCCCGAAGCCAACGTGACAGCCAGACTCACTGATCTCGCATTTCCCTTGGACGCAGGATGCCCCACGAACCCCTTCGATTGAAGTGCATGCCGTGCCTTCGCCCGTAGACATGCAGCCTCCGCAGTTATCCAAGTCGCGGAGGATAGCGACACATTCGTAATCCTGTGCGACTCTTCGGCTTCTGTTGCTTCCGGTTGTCCACAGGTCATCTGAGAAGATGGGGCAAGCTTGCCTCTGGAACGGGCATGAGGCGACCTTCGCAAAGACAGACAACGTGAGCGAGATGATAAGATCTACGAGTATGGTAAACTCACAGTGCCGTCTGCCAACACCAGAGGCTCTTGAGCCACCTGGGCCCTTGGTCTTGACTGGCTGACCTGCGGTGCCTGTACCCAAGTTAGTCCACCCACCCCAGGGATGCAAGCTTTCTGAGCAACACTTTTACTTACGCAGGACCACCCGCAATCTAAGGACTTCGACGAAAGCTCCGCATGGCAGTCCGACTTCAAAGGTAGCTGGTTGTAGATCGTCAGCGCAGGTCAATACATCATGGCTCCCGGCATTGATCATGAACGCAAGGGGAAGCACTCTTCACGTACAAAGGTGTTCAGCTCTGCGTTATGGCAAACACATTTTCCTTCGAATCGTACGAGGTCGAATGATTCGTGGCATGGGGACCTTCGGGAAGAAACAGTGCAGGCTGCCCAAAAGGTAAAGAAAGTGGTGTAAAGGAGCGTGGAGAACATAAGGGGCAATATGGTGTTAGTGTTGGCGAAGAGTGACGATGCAGAGCAAAAATCCTGGCGCTGGCCCGGGTTCTTGAGCTCGAAGGTGTACTGGGCATTGGGCCGGGCGCCTGCAAACTTTATTTGAGTATTGGTGTAGGGGAGTGATATGCTGCAGCTCAAAGCTACCACGCGGGCGGGCGTAAACCAAGGAGACAAAATCGAGCCTGGTCGAGTATGTAAATTATTGGCCATGGCTCGGGGGAACGTGTTGAGCGGCGCGTCAAGCTTGGGCGCCGGCGCACTTGCTTGGCAATTATTGGTAGCAATTTGCTCAGCCCGCACGGCTCTCCCACATTTGACCCACAACCAACACAGTCGTTTCAGCATCAGAAAGAGATTTTTTTTCAGTCTTTTGTACAGCAGATGCAACGCTTGCACTGGGGATACTACAGGCGAAATTCGAACTCGAATGATTACAAGATACGGGATCATCTCGGGACGGGGACAAGGACGAAGCAGTCGACAAAGCACGAATGAGCAGCACGCTGGGGGAAAGGAAAATGGCCAAGAACTACAGAGAGAGGAGAAAAAACAGTTTTGCTTCAAGCCTGGACGGTGCAAGACAAGACCTTGTTAGATGAAGCCCTTCCCCAAAGAAGCTTGGAGCCATACCAGAGAACGGATAAGGAGCTTAGTAACCGCCACCACAGTCGCCGCCTTGATTGTAGCCGCGGCCGCGGGGCAGCTGCTGGTAGCCTCCTTCCTAGTAGCCACCATTACCGCCAGCCTGAATAAGCAGAGACGATGGGATCGAGTTAGGTTAAACTGTCGTCGTGATTTCAGGAAGGTCAAAGCGAAGCCATACCTCCACCTCCTCCACTACGTCCACCACCGGATGGGCGGGCGTTAGCGATGTTGACTTTGATGCGACGTCCATCGAGTTCTTGCTCATTCAACCCTTGAATAGCAGCCTGGGCTTCGTCTGGGTTGCTGAAAGTGACGAATCCGAATCCACGAGAGCGGCCGGTCTCGCGGTCTTGCATGACGATGGCCTAAGGACGATGCACGGACACGGACACGGAACCCAGTCCACACGCATACAAACGTTACATCAAACGATACGGGGCTCCTGAGGACAAGTGCTCACATCAGTAACCTGTCCGAATTCGCCGAACGCCGTGTACAGGTTGTCGGTGGTGGTGTTCCAGCTGAGGCTGCCTGCAACGATCAAGGCACCCATGCAGACGACGGAGACAAACGAACCAAACCACGAAACGCGAACGATCGCATTTACACCACATATCCACAGTGTATATCGAGTCATTTGAACGACAGTCAGAACGGATTTGTGATCCGTGATTGTAGGATAACATGCGGGCAGACGACGTCAGGAATCAAAGGTACGTTCTCAACAGCGCTCACGCAGATCCTCCACGATCGCAGACGGGAGACAACTGATTACAAGCATGGCGAAACTAACCAACGAAAACCTTTGATCCTTCTGACATTGCTTTGAAAATGTGATGTCTTAGATGAACGGTGGAGGGGGAGGGATTGGATGAAATGCAGTGAGTCCGCGGTGAGTTTTATATGGACTGAAGGCACAGTCGGAGTTTGAAATTTGTCGATCTCACATCACCCTCCTGCGCCACTACTCCTCGCTACACTCGCCGGCATCACTGGCAGCTATCGAGATACAACTTTTTACTTCTATAAAGTGTATATCGGGTCTCTAGAAATATCTTAACACAATAACGCTGGTCCTTCGCCCTCTGAATCGGTCTCTTTCCGTCTAGCTCTGACCAGGATGGGTCCTACGATGGACTGGTCCGCGGTTGAATTCACTTCGTGCGCGCCTCGCGCCTCGACCAAGTCACTTTCCCATCTGCCCCACTCTAGATGGCTTTACAATACACCCAAACTCGCGTAGATAGTTTAGAGATGTCCCTCCATTAGATAACAGCATAGGAGAAATTCGAATCTAAATCTCCGATATGCCGATTAACCCCGCGTGTCGCGTGTTGGGCTCGAGGTGGAAGGTCCGCTTGATTTCCCCTTACTGTTCTCTGGATATGTTTGGCTAAAAGCCTCGATTTTCCCTTTAGATTGCTCTCATCGATTTGTCTTCCTCCCTTCTTCTGGTAGTAGCTAGGGTAAGCGGGGGTATCTGGGGTACTGTCCCCCCGCGCACCTTGGCGTCTCACGGCAGTCTGCTCGCGCGTAATAAATTTAGATTATCATCATCGAGGTGGAAGGACCCTCTCACATCGTTCTCGTCTCTCAGGAGACACAAAGCTGGCGTCGATGCGTCGCCGCCAGGGCTCAGAGAAATCCCGGCGTTGTAGCACATAATAGTGAAGTAGTAGGAATCTCGGCATTTACAGATAGTTCCAGACCATTCTGTACAAAATTCACGGCATCAAATGTGTGCTCAATTGTATGCCGCAGCTCAAAGCTACCGCGCAAGAGGGCGTAAACAATGGGGACAAAATCGAGCCTGGTCGAGTATGTAAATCATTGGCCATGGCTCGGGGGGACGTGCCGAGCGGCACGTCAAGAGCCGTTATGCATGTCAAGGGGCGTTATGCATACCTGCTTCGCAATTATTAGCAGCAATACACCACTCAGCCCGCACAGCTCCCAGGCATCTGACACACAACCAACGCAGTTGTTTTTAACATCAGAACGAGATTTTTTTGGTATTTTGTACAGCAGATGCAACGCTTGCACTGGGATTACTACAGGCGGAATTCGAACTCAAAGGATTACAAGACACGGTATCATCTCGGGACGGGAACAAGGACGAAGCAGTCAAGGAAGCACGAAGGAGCAGCACGCTGGGGAAGAGGAAATGGCCAAGAACTACAGAAAGAGAAGGGAAAAAATGTATTGATTCAAGCCTGGACGCTGCAAAGCAAGACCTTGTTAGATGAAAAGCCGTCCCCAAAGAAGCTTGGAGCCATACCAGAGAACGGATAAGGAGCTTAGTAGCCGCCACCACCGTAGCCGCCGCCTTGATTGTAGCTGCTTTGTTGGCCGTAGCCGCCGCGCGACTGGTAGCCTCCTCCCCCGTAGCCACCACCACCACCACGGGAGCCTGAATAAGCAGAGGCGATGGGATCGAGTTAGGTTAAACTGTTGTCGTGATTTCAGGAAGGTCAGAGCGAAACCATACCTCCACCACCGGATGGGCGGGCGTTAGCGAGGTTGACTTTGATGCGACGTCCATCGAGGTCTTGGTCATGCATCCCGGCGATAGCAGCGTCGGCCTCGGCTTGGCTATTGTAAGTGACAAATCCGAATCCACGAGAGCGACCGGTCTCGCGGTCTTGCATGACGATGGACTAAGGACGGTGCACGGACACGGAACCCAGTCCACACGCATACAAACGTTACATCAAACGATACGCGGCTCTCGAGGACAAGTGCTCACGTCAGTAACCTCCCCGAATTCGCCGAAAGCCTGCCTCAGGCTGTCGTCGTTGGTATTCCAACTGAGATTGCCTGTAACGATCAAGGCACCACACGGGGACGACGGAGACAGACGAACCAAAACCACAAACGCAAATGATTGCATTTACACCACATATCCACAACGTATATCGAGTCATTTGAACGACAGTCAAAAACGGATTTTGTGATCCGCGATTGTGGGATAACATACAGGCAGACGACGTCAGGAATCAAAGGCGCGTTCTCCACAGCGCTCAGGCAGATCCAACACGATCGCAGACTGGAGACAGCTGTTCACAGGGATGCACGACGAAACTAACCGACATAAACCTTTGCTGACATTGCTTTGAAAATCTGATGTTTAGATGAACGGTGGAGGGGGGGATTGGATGAAATGCAGTGAGTCGGGAGGTTTGTGGTGAGTTTTATATGGACTGAGACCAAGACGCCGTCGGAGTTTGAAACCTTCCCCACAACTTGTCGATCTCCGTCGCCAGCCGTCACCTCCGTCACCTCGTGCGCCACTACTCCTCGCCACAACCGTCCTTCGCTCTCTGAGTAGGTCTTTTCCACCTAGCTCTGGGCACTATCAAGTTATTACCAGCAATTCACTCGCTCAGTGCGCACAGCTCTCCCACATTTAACCCACAATCAACGCAGTCGGTTCAGTATCAGAAAGAGTTCTTTTGTTTTTGGTATTTTGTACAGCAGATGCAACGCTTACACTGGGGATACTACATGCAAAAATCGAACTCGAAGGATTACAAGACACGGGATCATCTCGGGGCGGGAACAGGGACGAAGCAGTCGAGGAAGCACGAAGGAGCAGCACGCTGAGGGAAAGGAAATGGCCAAGAACTACAGAGAGAGGAGAGAGAAAAATGTTATGATTCAGGCTTGGACGCTGCAGAGCAAGACCTTGTTAGACGAAAAGCCATGCCCAAAGAAGCTGGGAGCCATACCGGAGAGTGGATAAGGGGCTTAGTAGCTGCCACCACCGTAGCCGCCTTGGCTGTAGCCGCCTTGATTGTAGCCGCCTTGATTGTAGCCGCCTTGTTGGCCGTAGCCGCCTTGGCCGTAGCCGCCGCCGCGGGGCTGCTGCTGGTAGCCTCCTCCTCCATAACCGCCACGGGAGCCTGAATAAGCAGAGACGATGGGATCGAGTTAGGTTAAACTGTCATTGCTATTTCAGGGAAGGTCAGAGATAAGGCATACCTCCACCACTACCGCGGGCGTTAGCCATGTTGACCTTGATGCGACGTCCATCCAGTTCTTGTTCATTCAGCGAGTCGATAGCAGTCTGGGCTTCTTCTGTGGAGCTGAAGGTGACAAATCCGAATCCGCGAGAGCGGCCGGTCTCGCGGTCTGTCATGACAATGGACTAAGGAGGATGCACGGACACGGACGCGGAACCCAGTCCACACGTATACAACGTTACATCAAGCGATACGGGGCTCTCGGGGACAAGTACTCACGTCAATAACCTGCCCGAACTGGCTGAAAGCGTCCCTCAGGGTGTCGCTGTTAGTATTCCAGCTGAGGTTGCCTGTAACGATCAAGGCAACACACGGGGACAACGGGACAGACGAACCAAACCACGAAACGCAAACGATTGCATTGACACCACATATCCACAGTGTATATCGAGTCATTTGAACGATAGTCAAAACGGATTTGGGATCCACGATTATAGAATAACATGCGGGCAGACAACGTCAGGACTCAAAGGTGCGTTCTCAACAGCGCTCAGGCAGATCCGACACGACCGCAGACTGAAGACAACTGTTTACAGGAGAGCAGGACGAAACTAACCAACATAAACCTTTCCTTCTGACATTGCTTTGAAAATGTGGTGTCTTAGATGAACGGTGGAGGGGGGAATTGGATGAAATGCAGTGAGTCGGTGGAGGATTGTGGTGGGCTTTATATGGACTGAGACCAAGGCACCGTCGGAGTTTGAAGTCTGCCCCGTGCCGGCTGCGCACCTATCTCATGTTACCCTCCCGCGCCACTACTACTCGCTTCAACCCGTGAGCACTTCCCAACATCACTCGACAGCTACCGACATACAACTGTTTACTTCTATAAAGTGTTTATTGGACTTACAGAAGTAATAACGTGGGTGACTGGTCCTTCGCGCTCTGAGTAGGTCTAGCCCTCACCAGAATGGGTAATAGTGTACGATTTCGTTATACCAGGCGCATAAGGTACACCGTGACAATCTCTTACCGGTGCAACCGGACCGGCGCTGCCACTTGGGACGGTGCGGCCGCTGACCGGGAGACTAGTTTTTACATTACCGGACTCCGGTTCCTTACCAAGTGGGCGGTGGGTGCCCCATGGCCCTCGGTCTGCGTCTGAGAAGCTCTGAGGATTACTATGATTAGAAATTTAGGTTTTTTCGTGACTCTTTAGGAGCTCACAGCCCGGGAGAACCTTTGTCTGCTAATCAAAATCAATGTTGAGCGACGATTTGCGTTGGTAATGTTGCCACCTTACAACGAGGCCTCTTGTTTCTCTCTTCCAAGACCAATGATTCCAACAAACATCAAAAACAATCGCAAGTATCCATGTCTTCCCATTGCGCCCGGTTCCTTGGAATGCCGAATTCTAGGTCTATTGTCGCTCGAGAAATCATTACATGCATATGAAGGCTAGTACATATTCTCTGTATATTATGGTATTTGTTTTTACTGGCGGGGACACTTGTCCCGACCGGCGTGGTCCGGATAGGGGGAACATGAGACATCCTGTTGTAACGAAATTAGCAGCAATTAACCGCTCAGCCCACAGCTCTCCCACATTTGACCCACAACAAGCATCAGAAAGAGATTTTTTTTTATCTTTTGTACAGCAGATGCAACGCTTGCACTGGGGATACTACAGGCGAAATTCGAACTCGAAGGATACAAGACACGGGATCATCTCGGGACGGGAACAAGGACGAAGCAGTCAGGGAAGCACGAAGGAGCAGCACGCTGGGGGAAAGGAAATGGCCAAGAACTACAGAGAGGAGAAAAAAGTATTGATTCAAGCCTGGATTCTGCAAGGCGAGGCGTTGTTAGATGAAAAGCCTTCCTCAAAGAAGCTGGGAGCCATACCGGAGAACTAGTAAGGAGCTTAGTAACCGCCGCCGTAGCCGCCTTGTTGGCTGTAGCCGCCTTGATTGTAGCCGCCGCCTTGGCCGTAGCTGCTTTGTTGGCCGTAGCCGCCGCGCTGCTGGTAGCCTCCTCCTCCCCCGTAGCCACCACGGGAGCCTGAATAAGCAGAGACGATGGGATCGAGTTAGGTTAAATTGTCATCGCTATTTCCGGAAGGTCAGAGCGAAGGCATACCTCCACCGGATGGGCGGGCGTTAGCTAGGTTGACCTTCAGGCGACGCCCATCGAGTTCTTGATCATTCAACCCATTAATAGCATCCTGGGCTTCTTGTTCGGAGCCGAAAGTGACGAATCCGAATCCACGAGAGCGGCCGGTCTCGCGGTCTTGCATGACGATGGCCTAAGGACGATGCACGGACACGGACACGGAACCCAGTCCACACGCATACAAACGTTACATCAAACGATACGGGGCTCCTG